>JAKWJD010001763.1:26974521-27518185 GCA_027705065.1 Solanum peruvianum
GATCATTATTACAAACCGCTTTGTCGAACTTCAACCTTCTTGAGAACGTGTGCCTATAAAAATATTAAATATATATGGGGTTAGTACACACTTGTACTATGTATGGGTATATACACATAACACATAAGGAACTATGCATGAACAAGGAAATCTCTTACTAAAAAACATGTCGTTTTCTAGAAAGTGACGTTACCTTCTTACTTATATCGTTAATCTTGTGTTATGATATCTATATGACATGTTCGCATGCAATTAACGCACACAACACATTTTGTATATGAACATATGAACTTGGAATCGTGAACATGATTTTAGAATAACTTTGACATACATTTACAATTTTGCTTCTAGGCCGAGAGTTTACTTATCTCATACTTATAATATTTTCAATATTTCTTCTTTATGTTATGTATTTCATTGATCTCCAATGATATTATGTTTTACTTACAAGTGAAGTGATTCATTGTAGTCCCATACCTACAACGAATCGAGTAAGAAACTCATGAGACTAGGGAAATGATTTGGCTACCCTACTTATGAGTTAGATTTATTTTAACTCAAGTTGAATGTGAATAAATATATTATCAGCCAATTTTAATTGGCTATTCTTATTTATGTTGGGTATGAATATATTTATAAGCCAATCTTTATTGGCTATGCCCCTTATTTGATTATTAACCCTACATATATACCTTTAGGCGTCCATTCATACTTCAATATTGGCTCAAGCCACTAACTTGTTGTTTCTATTAAACACTAGTGATTATTGTTTTTTAAGATAATTCTTTACTTAGTTACTATGAACATATGATTCTACTTCTTTTCTAGATTGTTCACTTTGAACGTGCTAATTTATTCTTTCTTACTCTCTTAAATAATTCTTTTAGCATTAACAGAAGTAGATCATGCGAGCTACATTAAATCCAGTTTCTCTCCCACACTGAAAAGAGGTGATTCACTAAATAAAGCTAACCAAGTTTTATGTCTTCCCCACACCGAAATGGTGGGGTTAACCGGCTAAGGTAATACCGTGTTTGTGTGTTCCCCACACTAAAAGGGGGGGTTCATCGGCTAAGTTGATACCGTATTTGTGTCTTCCCCACACTAAAAGAGGGGGTTCACCGGCTAAGGTGATACCGTATTTGTATCTTCACCACACCGAAAGGGGGGGGGGGTTTCACCGTCTAAGCTAATACAGAGTTTGTGTCTTCCTCACCCCGAAAAGGGGGGGGGTTCACAGCTGTAGTGAACAACATGATTTTTCTAAGCTTTAACCGTCATAGATCATGCTTGCGAAACATGAAATCTGGTGTCTTCCCCACACCGAAAAGAGGTGGAATCAGCGGCCAAAGTGAAACCTACTGCTAGCATTCTTAGCTAGAGGCTTCCACCCGCTAGTACCCTTATGATGGCAAAACATAGTTCTAAGACTAGGAGACGTTCTGAGACCCTAGTCCACCAAGGTGGTGATCTCATCAAATGAGACTTACATGTACTGGCACAAGCTCATTACTAGTCTATTGGTGCTAAACTCAGATTTTTATCTTATTATATTTTAAAGTTTAATCACACATTATGGAAGCTTTCACTAGTTATGAGGTTTACTTAACTCTATGGATGACTGCTCATCTCTCTCTTTACTTGAGGAATATGATCTTAAGTATGTTTTACATTATCATCATGGTGCGAGTGAGACTTTTTTCACGGACTCTGGCACCCTCTTATGTGAGTATTCTTGATATAACGATTAAGTGTATTTGATACTTGTCTAACTTTTTTTTAACACTTTGTATTAGGTCAATTTCATAACATAAGTTTTTAGTTATTTCTTTACTGACCTTAACTTGTTCACGTTATTTACTAACCTTGTATCATTCATTGTGATAAATTATTATTCTTATAAAATGCTATTATGTTCAAAAGTTCTTGTAGATAGGGTATGCTGGGACTTGTCCCATTGATTTTGATACCATATGTACTAGTTTATTTATGTGGAGATTAAAATGACTTTTTGGAGTAATATGATTGGACATAGTTTTGTTAGCCAATTAGTTGGCATCATTCAAAATTTTATCAGTTACTTGTCATAATATTATCCCTAGCCATACCAATTATTCATAAATACATTATTTTAATCTAATATGTTAAACAAGCAAACTTTGAACCTTTTATTAACATATATACGATTCAATGAACAATTCATAAAAATTTTATATTCTCGAACATAAGTAGGCATTATAACATTCAACATCTCATGTAAATAACACCCTAAGTATGCGTATCTAACATGTATATTTAACTCGACTTATAGATCACTAAACATACAAAAAATGATCAGTTAACACAACATACAATTATCAACGCATCGATAATTACACTACTAATACAACAAGAATCATAAATCGGGAGATTTAGGTTGATGAACATCTGATCTGTTAGGAATAACCCTAATTTCTATATTCTTGAAGTAAAAATAATTGAAAATCCTCTTGGAGAAATAATTCAAGGAGATAAAACCCATACCTTATTGTGAATTAAATCTAGGAAGATCACCTTGAACTTTGCACGAAAAAAACATAAAGAATGCTTGGTTGAAATCATCTAGGGTTCTGATGTTTTTCTCTTGTTTTAGTTGTGGTGTTTTTTAGTGAATAACGTGCATAAGTCTTTTAGAAATTAATTTTCACTGATTCTTCTTTGACTATATAACCTAATTATGTCAGACCAATTAACTAATGACAAAAACGCCCCTCCTAGATTTACTAGGATTAGACAAATCTTGTCTTAACCAAAATCTTGATTTTTCATTGGTGGTTTCAATTTAGACTTTTAAATAAAATAATTAAGCTGATTAATTAATTAAGTAGTTACCTAGGCTAATTACATAAGTACACCATGTTTTTAGGACCATAATCAACTCTATGGACCATCCTAGTTAGGTACTAAGTTGTCTCTTTCTTGTCATAACCATAATTTTGATATTTCCTTAGTAGTTTCGGTTTTAGCATTTTAAATTAATTAATTAGGTTGATTAATTAAGTAATTAGGTAACCTAGGGTGTTGACTAAAGGACCCCTAAGTTTTTAGGACCATAACCTACCCTTTGGACAATCTTAGGTTAGGCAGATTTCGGTTTTGTCCATTTAAATCAATTAAATAAGTGGATAAATTATTTAACTAATTAACCTAGGGTAATTAATAAATTACCTTTATGTTGTTAGGACCATAACCAACTGTTTCGACCATCCTAGATTAGGTACTAGGTTGTCTCTTCCTTATCTTTACCGAAATCTAGAAATTTCTTTGTGATTTTGGTTTTTTCCATTTAAATTAATTAAATAAGTTGCTAAATTAATTATTAAATAACCTAGGGTAATTAATAAGTTACCCCTAAGTTGTTAGTACCATAACCAACCTTTTGGACTATCCTATGTTAGGTAGCAGGTTGTCACATACCTAGTTATGTGGTTAGGTGTCACCCGACAAGGTCCTACATTGTTGGGTCCTTTAGTTTGTTAGTTAGGGTCTAGTAAAGGTTAAAGGTCCTGGTCAAAAGCAGTTGGACCAGTATGTGTGTTGTCCCCCCAATCACCCTAACCGAATCGGTTAGGGTAGTCCCCTTGGCCGGTTTGCACATGTAGTTGCACATGTGCTTGCACTTGTGTTATGTGTACTTTCCTAGCTGACTATTTTAAAGGTTTATTTGGAATATTTACTTATTGTCCCAACAATCCTCACTATGTCCTTGGGCACTACTAACTCTACATGATCATTTTAAATGGTTATGTATTAGGGTACTAGGCATGACAATTGGATGCCTAGTGCCTAACACATTGCTATATATGGTGATTGAATTTTAGCTTAGGGTCTTCTTTGCAGGTATAATTTCTAAACAAGCTTGGAATATATTTTGCTTATTTGGGTATTATATAAAAATTTGCTAGCACCCTTATTCAATTTTCTATTTTATGTCCAATATTTTTTAATATTGTGCAATGGAATGCCTATGTATCCACAATACGCATTCTTAGAGTACTATTGGGCTCTTCACTAGAGATGTAATTTTCTGGAATATTACATACAAATATTGTCAAGTAGAACACCTCATCGATAGAATAGAACTTCGAAATCAATGCTTTTCTACAATGGTCTATGTGGGTTATGTCCTATTCTCATCATATGTGATACCTATTAGCATAAGAGAAATTCTATGAAGTTTAGGTGGTGGTATGGGACGCAACTTAGAAATTGCTTAATAGGCTTTGTAGATGTTAATAAGATTCCCTTGGTCTAATCTAAGACCATTATTTGAATGTCCTTCATGTGATGTATGTCTCCTAAAAAAAATAATGAACTAATGACTTAATGATAATGAGTATGTGAATGGATAAGTACCTAATCTAAAGTGACTTAAGGATTCCTTAGTTTAAGTTTTAAGAGGGCATAAAGGATGATATCCTCATGTCTTTTCATTTGAATTCTTGAGAATGACTCTACTTAGGTAAGTTGCTTGATATATTTGACATTATCTAAACCTAGGAAGTCTTAAGGATTATTTAGGTAGACTTGAAGTGAATGTATGGGCGTTTTCTTCTAGGAGCTCCTAATTAAATCTTTTGATAGACTTGGTAAGGAAGATTGTCATATTTTATATGTTATGTATGTTGGTAAATTGTATGTGTGTATGTGTCTCATTATGAGTAATCTTGAGGATCATTTAGGCATATCTAGAGAGGGTGTATCGGCGGTCTCTCTTTGTGTGACTTAAGTGAATCTTAGGATGACTTTCATGAGAAGACTACATGCTATAAGGTGTTCAAAAGGGAGAACATAGACTTTTCTATGAGAGACTTCACTGTACAGTGAAGTGAATTCACTGTAATGTGAGTCTTTAATTGTGATAATTCGTCTAACTTTTTTCTTGTGTGATTTTAAGTTACTAAATGTTATTCTTATGATAAATTTATGACGTTTGAATGAAAATATGCATATTTCTATTAAAGATCATTTTAATCATTTTTATGAATAATGTCATATTTAGTACATGTGGTTGTATTAATTCCATGCTTTATTTTTGATGTATAGTTCTTGGTAGATTAAAAACATTGAGAAGAACACTTGGACAAGGATATCGTTCAAGAAGAGTTGAAGTTTTTCATCACTTGGCTCGAGGGAATATATGTCAGTTTTTTTTATAGACCATATAGTAGTATGTTTTAAATTCATATTGGTTGTGTTCCAAGTATTGTCGTGTCTTAAATTGATGAATTTAAACTTAGTGCTTTCCTATTTCAACATATATGAAAGACTTTAAGACTTCGATATTATTTTTTATGAAAAGATTTAATTTCGCACTACTTTTTATTATGTATAGGGATGAATGATATGAGTGGCTTGAATGAAACCTCCGAGATGTTAAATATGCCGGTCGCAATCCAAGATTGCACCCTATGTGACACCTTTCACTTTTAGACATAATAATACAATCATGACAAAGTACATTAAATCATATAATGATCATACCACAACATAATTACGTACTTCATCGACAATACATAGATCTAGGTTTACGGATCAAAAACTCCATAACAATAAAATTAGCTATAGCGTCATTATGACATAAATAGATTTCACTTTCCATAATTGAGATCAACGTAGAATCAAGATCATGCGTTATTTCTCTTCATGGGACTTCATACTTCAATACGGAAGAACTCACAACCAACATATGAAATAGTCTATTTATGAAGTATTAACATATTAAATCAAAGAAAATAAGTGACATGTTCATCACCCTCAAAAATTCACGTAATCAATCCAATAAATTAGGGATTTAGGGGAAAGACATGGGTAAAGGGGAAACTCATAGGAATTCTTTAATTAATCATTAATTCATCATAATTCAACACACTTAACTAACAATTTCATTTAAGAAAGAAGACCCATGTGATGAGAAAAACCCTTGTTTTGGGGATTTAGAAATCATCTTTTGAAGGATTTATTGGGGATAGAATTACCAAGAGTGAAAGAAACCATACCTTATAGTTAAGAAAACCACGAAATTGAGTTGGAAAACTTGAGGGCTTTTTCTTTTTCTGTGAGATCTTTTGGTCTTCAATGGAGTTTTGGAGGATTGAGAGAATTTTGGGAAAGAGAGAGGTTTTTGTGGTCAACTTGTGGGACTTGATTTGATTAACAAAATTGACTTAAAACTGACCCTAATACTTCATATTCTTACCCATTAATTTACCCAAAGTACCTCTCACTTAAATGGGTTTATATGTGAAGTCAAAACACCCAAAATATGACTTTTTACGAATATTGGAAGTGGATCCTCGTTGAAGCGACAAGACACAATTTTTATGTGGAAAACAAAACTTGAACCAGTAAGGTTCATGTGGGCTGTGCGACGTGCAGCAGCCCACTGAATCCTGACTTTTGCAGCCTGCTTTGGCAGCCTGCCCACCCATGTGGGGTCCTTCCTAATGACTCTTGCGGTGGTCCTTTGGTGTGTCGTTGTCAAAATTTTAGAATCAATATAATACACTCTACTTATTAATAATATTTTTATAAGATTTAGACTTCATTAGACCCTCCAAAACCTTCCCCAAATATAGGGACGTCAACTAGTTAAACTTTGCTAGTTTCCGAACGTTAAGACCTTTCTTTAATTCAATGACTCAGAAACTTCTCAAAAGTTATTTACACTTATTTTAACCTAAAATAATTATTACTTGACATATTAATCTCTAGTATAGGTCATGGAGATTTCCAGTTGTGTTAGATTTATTAAGGTTTCTACTAAACACTTCATGTCAACTCACGAAGAGTGTTCACCCCAAAACTCCCCTTTTTACTTAACTTAGCTTCAATAATTCATTCAAGTGTGAGTGCGTGTACATGTGAACACACCTTGCACATAAGCATCATTTCATTTACATTTCAATCTATATATACTTAGAACCTCGTTAATCACATTGCACAATTTAACATACTTCATATTATCATGTATGTCACTTAGACATAATACATAACATACTTTTCATAACAAGATTCATTAAACACGTTAACAAGAATAACTTCATTTGCATATTTCTTCACATAATATGCCTTCATGGTATCATTCACAATGCACAAGTAACTACACATTCATACAATTTAAACAAACACCGCCACTACAGGTGGACACTACCAATCAAGAGCATTTCATAATTAAAGCAAAACAAGATAAGCAACATACCCTTTGAATCCAAGATTTCACTACCCATAATAATTCCTTCAACAACTAAAAATAATATATCCCTTAGGGCAGTAGCTAAACAACAATATCAATAAAACTAAACCAAAGCTCAAAGACTACAATGTTATGCTCATTGAACCCATTTCTGAAGCAAAAATTTGATTAAAATTTAACATGATTTCATTGTAGTATTATCAATAAAATCACCAAAAAAAATTAGAAACATCATATTCGAATCATTAAAAACTTTTTCATGCAAGGCCCATACATAGGGTCAAAAATAGAAGTTATTAGGGTTGGAAAACTCTTTTTGAAATCTCGTAGAATGAGGCTCCTTGATTGGAAAATAGTTCAAGGATGAGTACCATACCTCAAAATAGAAGAAACCCACTTATTTTGATGAAGAAGTCGACCACCAACAACCCTCCTTACTCTTCTTGACCTCTAGCTTCTATGGAGTTCGAGAGAATCTTTTAGGAGAGAGGGGTTTTGGGTTTTAAGAAATTGAGTCTAAAATGAGGTTGTATGGTTTTAACACTTTAATATAACTAATAGACCCTACAAATATCTTCCAAGGTTCTTAAAATACATGGGGTGAATTTACCAAACAACCCAAGTCATTACAAGAAAGTGACAACTTTTGGCAGTCTGTCGACTCTAACAAACTGACGCTTTGTCCATCGACGGCCCATTGGTTGAGGGTTTTTCGTTGGTACTTAGATTCATTGAAGAAAAGTATATTCTTCCTTGCATTTATATTTATCTCCCATGGTCGATGGACTGTTTCTGGACAAACGGACTGTTCCTTGGGTTGTCATTTGGTAACTCCTTGGAAACTTCTTGCAAGGATATGAGGTCCTTTTCTAGGGCCCCTTGTGGGTTTTAGGTGGGGTCTTACCGTGACGTTGAACCCCTAAACATATTTTTCTAGGTAATAGGAACATACCATACAAATGTCAAACAAAACAAACATGTAAAACTCACTCAAACACATCAGAACACACAAGCAGTTTCTAAGGTATATCTTCCGAACGTCATGGGTGTTCTTGGACGTTTGACCTCCAATCTTAACAAATTTTCACACACTGCCTAAGTAAACTAATATAACTCATTTTATTACAAAACTAAGTCAAGACATAATCATGAAGCTCTAGTTCACCTTAGTTCGTGTAAGGGTGTTACATTGTCCCCCACTTGAACAAAATTCGTCCTCGAATGACACTTGGCAGTCTCCGAACACTTCCATTATTAAAGATTCAGTTAACAACTCATAACCATACTACATAACACATTATACAACACACAATCAAGAAGAGAGCATCAATTTGACAACAAGAAACTAGAAGAATTTCTAAAACTCATCATGCCATAAGACTAACATCCAACATACAAAATAGCGAACACTTTTTTTATTTTCATTATCATGCTCATACACGTCAATTCTAACCACATTACAAAAATTTTCAATCAAAGAATTATTTAGTCAATTTTAAAAAATTATACAGTGAACTGTCAATGCTACAGTAAAAATGCTTCAAAAATCCAAAAATGAACCATTAAGGCAATTGATGATGGAAAGATGATAGTATGCGATATAATGCCATATAAATACATCATATAACATATTCATTACTTAATAAAATGCACAATGCAAGGAATCAATGAAATTTAATTACAACAAGGCTCCTAAACACCATGCACATACAACATGCTACTATGACAATCTAATGCATCTTCTAACCATACTCCCCGAGGTAAAGGAGCTCCTAACACTTAAGAAATTCAATAACATACCATCAACATTATCACCGTAATATGTCTTTGCTCCTCTAGCGCGGAGTGCATAGAAATGTCTCTTCTTCGGAGCATCATCATTCAGAACATTTGTAGCAATTTGCTTACCATTTCTAGTAAGACAATCCCTGACTCTTTGTCCAAATTACCAAATCAAAAACAACACCCGGTACTCAATAGGCATTCCCCATAGTGCCTTTTCCCACAATTAGCACATGTAGGCTTGCCAAATTGAGAACCACCTCCTTTCTCAAATTTCACCTTAGCACTCCTAGGTTATTCTTGACTTTATACCTTACGTCACATTCAGGAAGCAACCCCTAGACGTAACCGGCGGCAGCGTTAACAGAGAGGAGTAAGACTAGCCTCTTAATATACATCATTATATTCATTGGATATAATTTCAGAAAATTTTAGACTTATCTACTTATCTTGAGGTCTATATAGACCTCTTTCATACACGTGATATATCCATATCGAGCTTAATTAGACCCTTCGTATAACAAGATTACATAGTCTTTTACTTTTATTGCACATAGATATATCAGATATTTAACATAGTCTTAAAATAGTGTCTCATCTCATGACCATCCAAAACAAGAGTATATTAAATTGGTCATATCCCATACATCAAAGTAATAAATCAACATATAGACTATACATTCTTTATGAGTCTTTAAAAATAAACAACTTAGTTACCTTGATAATTGCATTGACCTCGGAAAGTGAGGACCTACCCAACTAGGATGATTTATGATTTCAAATCTTCTTCAACGTCGTCTCAATAGGCCTTCAACGACCGAAACCTAAAATTTTGGGGAAAAGGGAGAAAATGGGGTTAGCATATCACATGTACTAAGTATGAGATCATATGCACATATAATAGCACATCATGCAAAAAAGGAATATTTGATTAAAACATATTATTTTACATTTGAAAAGCCCCATTCACATTCAAGAACCAATACAAGTCATTAATTCATATTCATTAAGTCAATACAATGTATTATACATGACAAAACAACCTCAAGTCAAATCAAGTCACAGGCATATAAACGTACTTGAACCCATAATCAAATACAACTCTATCATTAAGTCATAACATCACAGGCATGCATAAGAGTTCATTACATAACTAAAGCAAGACCATTATTCATAACCCTCATTAAGTACACTTGTGCACTGACCAAGCAAAGCCCCATAACCTAACATAATAATGTAAACCTAACTAGAACCATAACCAATGCCCAATTTCACATATCATAAGGAGTACATTAGATCATACTATAGTAATATAGAGCAAACATATATTCACAACTAAATTAAACATCATAAGGTTTCATCACCATTTAATATCATTGTGTACATATCTTTTACATTTATAAGCATATTTATACATAAGAACATCCTCCGAAGACTCCCTTCAAGGCAAACTAGTGCAATGTATAGGTAGAGTCTCACACTCCTAACTAGACTAAGTTAAACCCTTTAGGTTATCATAGGTAGAGTTAATTCATTACATTATTTTACCTTTTTGGAAAGATCATTCCTTCACTGGAATAGTCGACATGAGCTAATGTGGACTCCGATGTCATGGAACTTTACAATGAAAGATGGTAGAATAATTGCAAATATAGTACCATATACTGAACATAGCTACTATGAGGATTAACTAGCAAGTATTCCTATGGAGGAAAAATTATTCTAGAACAAGGAGATATTGTTGCGACCCAATTTATTGTACATGCAATATAGTCTCCAATATCAAGAGTACATTGGTGATCGTACCACCCCTATGTGGGAAGGGACATTTCTCACTCTAGTTCACTCGTTTCTAAGCTAGAGTACTATTTTGAAATATCTTGAAGACTTGATTAACAAGCATAGCTTAGTTTTGTTCATAGGGTCTATCCCTTATAATCATCATCACCATAAGTCAATAAGAATTGTATGACTTCTTTCCTTAAAATTAATCCATGTGAGGTTAGCACATTTACACAATCATTCATAATAATGCATATTGTTAAGTTATCACCATACTTATAACATTTACATCTTAGCAAACACCTTACAAAACAGAGTCAAGACATTTCAATTCAACATCATAAAAACCCTATAAATCTTAATATATGATATACTTCATCACAACATCATAACTTAATCACAAGTAACCATAATTGAAATAAAGAGTTGAGATCATAAGAATTACTAAGTCTTTTTCATAAGCTAACATAAAGGTCATTCCATCAACCCTCAACCTCAACCCAACAATGGGTTTAATATCATCACAGAATAGTAACCAATAACGAAGTCAATTGTAAAACTATACAACAATTCATCACTAGTTTATACCTTAAGATTAGAGACTTGGGTCAAATTCATAATTTACTTAACAATTCATCACTAGTTCATAGTAGGATTAAAATTTATCTTAATATATAAATTGATACAATAAAGTAATATGATAATAATTCAACGAATAACCAGTTAATTGAACTAACACTATAAAATTCAACTCAAGATCACAACCTAGGGTTAAGGGTAAGAGGTCATCTTATACAAACTAGACCAATACATAAATGAGTAGTGTAATATTGTTATAATTCGTCATAATATAATTAATAAAATCACAAGAACACACAAACAAACCCAATTTAAATATCAATTTCGAGATTGGATGAAACCCACATGAAAACTCATATTTATAAATTAATTTGATGGAGCCCTTTGTGAAAATAGATCCCCAAGGTGAAAAGAATCACATACCTTAGTATTTGGTTAAGATTGATGTAGAAACATTGGTGATTACATCACTATAACCCCTTCACATTTACATCGATGGTGCTTTTTCAAATTGGGAGAGAAAAAGAAGAGAGAAGAAAGGGAGTTTGTGATTTAGGATTTATGAGAGTTATGTTAGTCTAATTGGGTTAGGGTATTTATATAGGTTGTAAATTAACTAAATTAGACCTACCTTAACGCCGAAATAATTCATTAACCCCTAAATTAATCAACTAAAGCTACATTAAATTGAGCAGTACAAATAGACCCTCACAGACGACTCCTCCTCCACGCCATGCTTGTTAATCGACGACCACAACCGTCCTTTTGGTCCGTCCTTTTGGTCCGAGACTGGTCTAAATAAAGTTTTTGCCAAATATTATATATGTCCATCAATGAATACAATTGATGCTCCGTCGATTGGAACACGACCTGTTGATGGCAAGTCGTTTTTGCATACTTCCTTGGGTAACCTTTGACAAAAATGCAAGGGTCCTCCTAAAGTGCCATTTGTTGGTCATTCTAGAGTCGTACCCAGACCTTTTGAATATGAACTAAATCCAATGCATGTAAGAAACCATTCAACAAAATATCATAATTTTTTGACTCTTAAAACATAGTTAATCGTCTAAGGCACACAAGCACCTCATTGAACTAGTTTCATGACGTAAGGGACGTTCTTTGACATTTTGTTTTTTAAACCTCCTAAATGACTTATATTTATTATTTATGACCTTAAAACAGTGTATAAACCTTTTTTACACCTATGTTAGGCTCTAGAACACACCTTAGACTTTTGGAGTGTTACATTTACCCCCTTTAGGAGCATTCGTCCCCGAATCACACTAAAATCAATTGGAAGAAAGAAGTAGACTCAAGACTAGCACCACAACAAACAACAATATACAACAGCATTTACAACTTCAATCATGGTATTTTTTTACACATTTAGAAACTTCAATTACCACACATAAGGTTCAATATCACATTATGAGGAATTTCATTCTCATAACATCATGAGCTCAACATACCATATATGAGTCAATTATGCCAAAGCTCAATTTACCAACACTCTCAATATAATTTCATAAATACTCATCATATCAAAATGTACAACATACTCAAAATAAGAAGAATTTTAAATTTTCAAGTCAATATGCAGAATTTCAGTATAACTTCACTTCATGTCGGCTTCGGCCTCCCATGTTGCTTCCTCAACAAGGTGGTTTCTTAATAAAACATTTATGCAGGCCACCTCTTTTTTTCTCTACCTCTTCATTTTACGATCCAGGATTTCAACCATAACCTCCTCATAGGAGAGGATATCCTTCACATAAATACCCTCAATTGGGAGAATAGACTCAGGATTACAGATACACTTCTTAAGAATAAAAACATGGAAAATCGGACGAATCGAATGTAGTTTACTAGGGAGTCTAAATTCATAAGAAACCTTACCAACCCTTTGCAAGATTTCATAGGTACCCACATAACGAGGGCTTAACATTCCCTTCTTTCCCAAGCTAACAACCCCTTCCATAGGCGAAATTATCACAAGCACACCTTATGACCTTCTTCAAACTCTTAATATCTTCTCTTATGATCGGCATAAGACTTTTGCTGACTATAGGATGATTGCAATCGTTTCCTTATGATATGAGCTATTTCCATGGTTTTATAAATTAAATCGGGACCAATAATCGAAGACTCATTAACCTGAAACCACCATATACGAGACCTAGACCTCCTACCATACAAGGCATCATAAGGAGCCATATAAATGGATGAATGAAAACTATTTTTATGCGAGAACTCCACCTAAGGCAAATGCTAATCCCAATTTCCATAAAGTTAATGATTCACTCTGTAAGAATATATTCAAGAGTTTTAATAGTTCGCTTTGCTTGACCATCTATTTGAGGATGAAAAGCCTTCCTTAATTTCAGTTGAGTACCAAACCATCTTGAAATTATCTCCAAAATCCAGATGTAAATTGATCACCTCTACCGATATGATGGATAAAAGAACCCCATAAAGACTCACTATCTTGTCAATATAGATTCTTGCATAACATTCCACTGATTAGGTATACTTAACGGTAATAAAGTAAGCGGATTTGGTCATCCTCTCCAATATTACCCATATAGTGTCACATTGCTCTATAGTTTGAGGCAAACCTACTACAAAATCCATGTTTACATCTTCCCACATCAAATTAGGAATTGAGATTTCTTGTACTAGACCATTCAACTTTTGGTGCTCTGCGTTCATTTGTTGATAGTTGGGAAATTTTGCAACAAACTCTATAACATCCCTTTTTAGACCATCCGACCAAATTACCTCTCTAAGATCATGTTACATCTTTGTAGAACCTGGATTAATAGAGTAACGGGATCCATGAGCTTTCTCAAGAACCTACTCCTCAAATCATCTATATTAGGCACACACACTCTTCCTTCATACCTAAGAGCACCACCCCCCTTGAGAGAATGACTCATTGATATTACCAAGAACTGGTTCTTATAACTCTATCAATAATGGATCAAGACATAAATTAAACTACACCTCAGCAACAAAATACAACTCGAAGTTATAATGTACCACCATACCACCATTTGGAAAATCATCAATTCGAACTCCTAAACAGGCCAACCTATGAATATCTTTCATTAGGCTTCTCTCGGTGTCTTCCACATATGACAAACTTCCCATGGACAAACGAATTAGAGCATCCGCTACAACATTAGTCTAGGTGATAAAGTACACTCATGTCATAATCTTTCAACAACTCTAACCATATCCTTTACAAGAGATTCAACTCCATTTGAGTGAATACATATTGAAGAATTTAGTGGTCCGTATACACATCAAAATGAACCCTATAAAGATAATCCCTCCATATTTTCAAGGCGAATACAATGGCCGCAAACTCAAGGTCATGAGTCGGATAATTAGTTACCTAGAATTATAGGATATAAATTTGTCAGTTTGCATGACCACACACCCCAACCCGTCTCGGGATGTATCACAATATACAACAAAAACCTTTGTACCCTATGGTAGAGTCAATACTAGAGAAGAAGTACGTCTCCGACCACTCATATTTAACATGCCTCCGACAACTCAAATTTCACATTCTTTTGGGTAAAGGTGTAAAGGGGGAAGCAAGATACACAAACTCATCGACAAACATCTTATAACAACCGGCTAGGCCTAAGAAACTGTCACTACCTATATTTTGGAATCCGAATCGCAACCGGCGTTGTTGACCTCTTAGGGCTCTTCTTGCATTTATCACATATGATTAGTTTTAGTGGAAAAACTAAATTTTTTTTAAAAGTATGAAATTTACATAGACTTCATATAGTTAATAATTAATTGCATCATATACTAAGATAAACATAAATGAAACAACCATCTATCATAAGAATCAATTTGAAATAGATAATAAATATATCAAAAATAGTTTGCCAATTAAGGCCTTATTACAAAGCTTCGAATAGAAAATTAAAAAGAAATGCTATGGGACAACATCAACTAGATATGCCTAAAACTAAGGCTAGACTAAAACTTTAGCATCCTCGAAATCAAGAGGACATACCAAATGAGTTCGAGAACGCTGATTTCCAAACCGTATCAAGAGTCTTCAATCTATCTTCTGACCTACACCTATAAAATAGTAAATTTTATAGGGTTAGTACACCACTTGTACTAAGTATGGGTGTATGCACACATACACATAAAGCTATGCATGATAAATTAAAGATCTTCCAAATCAACATGCACTAGAAAGTCTAGTCATTAGACTTTCCTAATTTCTTAGTTATGAATTGTGGTATGAATATGATGTATTTCAACGCATTAAAAGCACACAACTAATTTTCTATAGGATTAGAAGACATTAGTATCATGAACTTAATTTTATAACCACTCGAGCGAAGATTTAAAAAATTAATCTTCCTAATCCACGAGTTCACCTCTCTATACTTTGTTTTATTTTCAATCTTTCTTTTCTTCTTGTTGTATAGTTCAATAATTCTTTTATCCTATGTTTTACTTACAACTGAAATGATTCATTGTAGTCCCATACCCTCAATGAATCAATGTAAGTAATCAAAGGACTGAGGAATGATTTCCCTACCTTATAATGAGTGATTCTTTACACAATGTATTCAAAAACATTTTATAAGCCATTCGCTATTGGCTATGCCATCTATTTCATTACTTTCATCTTACGGAAGTCATGAGGCATTTAGTTAACATTGTGTTTCTATTTCTCATTATTGGTATCATATAAGAAGTAAATATAGGCTAATCTAAATTGTCTTGGCCCATTATTTGCTGAAACTTCATGAGTGTGATATTTGCAATTGACATTCTTAAGATCTTCTTGATTGCTCACTTTGAACATACATTCCATCATCATCATTCGTTCTCACATTCATAGTGACATCATTAGGAATAATATCATTGAGCTTAACATAAAATCCAGTGTCTTCCCCACATCGAAAAGAGGTGATTCACCGGTTAAAATGAATCTAGATCATATGAGCTACTCATGAAATCCAGTGTCTGCCCTCAGCGAAAAGGGGTGATTCCCGGCTAAGGGGAATCCATCTCAAGTGTTCACTCCACACCGAAAGGGGTGGCTCATGGATATAGTAAACCAATATCATGTCATGAGAATTAACCGACATAGATCATGTGAGCTAAAAATAAAATCCGGTGTCTTCCCCACACCTAAAAGATGTGGAATCACCGGCCTAAGTGAAACCGAACATACCTAACTCACTTAGGTGGAAACCACTTGCTAGTTCCTATGTTGGCAAGACATAGTTCGAAGACTTGGGACTTAATGATACTACTTATCCACTTTGGTTGTAGCCACATCCCATGAGACTTAAACATGCAACTACATGATCATAACTAGTCTATCGGTGTTATGATCACTTTCATTAACATTTTAATCTTTTAGAATTTACTCAAGCATTATGAAATTTTGCTTCTATATTTAGATTTACTTACTCTTTTGATTAATTCTCATAGTTACTTTACATTGATGAAATGTTAGTTGTCCTTACATATCATCCGTACTTTAAATTTAATAAATGTGAATTGTCCTTATATATAATCCTTAGGTTTTAATGAGTCTAGTCTTACATATTCTAACACCTTCATTCCTGAGTATTCTTTTAACATAGTAGCTTAGGTATCAGCAAGACGTGTTTCACTTTCTTTAACACCCCATTATGGTACATAATTTAGATTCCTTTAATGATGTTATAACACATGTTACTTCTTTAATTAAGTATAGTGGCTTCATTTCATTGTTATGGACGATGAACACTTCTTTCAATGAGATACATATGTTCATAGTTCATTCTTTTAGAGCATGTGCCCTTTGTTATGTATTAATTTAATTACTTTAGAAGTGATTATAATATATTTTATACTCTTACTACACAAGATTGGCATATGATTTTTATTGGCCTCAATATTGTGTATATTAAACTACATATTAGTTTTTGTTGGCATAAGCCCATTTTACGGATGTACATATTTAAATTGAATAAAATGATCCATTAGACAATCTTCAATCATTTATATAATATAATATCCATTAGTATGATTTCGTTTTGACCAATTAGTGTTAGCATATTTTATTGGAACCAGATAGCCAGTTCATTTAATATGTGATTTCATAGAGATCCTTTTTAATCAATCTTAGTTTATGACTTTAGGGTAACCTTTTTAAGACATATCGGAAAACATCATATTAGAATTTGATGATTTTAGCATCCTCATAACGTTACAGAAAAGTAAATCAACATTCGTCACACAAACATCAAAGTTTGACATTTACGGACGTACCTAACATGTGATCGATTCTTAATTCATGTTGTAAACATTATTTTAATACGGTCTTAAGTTTATCGGTTCATGAAACATTCATCATTCAAAAACATAACACATAAAATCATCCAGCACCACATACCCACCACCTGATCTCTAACATGTTCAACATTGAAATCGAAAAAGATACTAGGGACAAGGAGTTCGACGAGAACGGGAACAACCCTAGTTTCAACATCTTTGAATCGTTGGAAAGAATGTTCTCTTGAAGAAAAAATTCCAGTATATAAACCCATAAATCATGTAGAACTTAATATATGAATACCATCTTTAACGAAACCTTGAAGAAACCTTGAAATCGCCTTAGAGAAATAGATAAATTTTCTGCCTTTTTGTTTCGTTCGTTGCTTACTGTTTTTGCGTCAACATTTCTATGAGTTTTAACGTTATTATAAGTCTTAGGAACATATCTTTACTCATTCAACTTAGGTTTTTCTAATTTAATTAAATTAATTTATTAATTAGTTACTAAAAAGTCCCTCTTAGATTAACTAGAACTAGGAAAACACAATACTTGGTCTAGTCAGAAAATTTTCATAAGCATTTCGTTATTTCCTTTTAAATTAAATCATTAAATGAATAATTTATTTAATTAAGTTACCTAGGGTAATTAATAAAGTGCACCTAAATCGTTGGAACCAAAATTAACCCTTTTGGACCATCCTAGGTTAAGTACTATGATGTTTCTTGAGTTGTACTAGGTTAGTGTAAGAATTTCGGTTTGAATCCTTTAATTCAATTAATTAAATGGATAATTTAATTAATTAAGTAGAATAGGGTAACAAATAAAGTATGCCTACGTTGTTAGTACCTTACCTAACTCTTTGGACCATCCTAGGTTAGGTACTAGGTTGTCTTTTCAACTGGTACTAGGTTAGTGTAAACACGGTTTAGTCTTAGGTTGTCGGGTGAACTAATTAATTTATTTCATTTTTTCCTAGCTTAGTTATCTAGTTAGTGCAGTAGGTTAGGGTCTAGATTTATTCAGAGAGCTAGGCCCCACTTGGGTGAACCCATGTGCAAGCCTTCCCCCTACCCTAACAAAATTCGGTTAGGGTGGTCCCCTCTTGGATGTTTCTCTCTTGTCTTGCCCATGTGGTTGCAAATGGGTTGGTTGTACTTTCCTAAGTAACTATTATTGATGTTTTATTTGGAATATTTACTTATTGTCCCAAGGATCCTCACCATGTCCTTGGGCACTTCTTAAATGATCATGTGCTATGTGTTATGGTAGTAGGCTTGACCCTTAAATGCCTCATACCTTATATATAAAAGATCCAATGTGTTTTTAGATTAGGGTCTTGAATGTAGGTACACTTCTTGTTCAATGAATCATGGATTTAGTATGGAAACCCAAAAAGTATATTTCTTATTCGTATATAGAAAATTGGCTAATATCTCTTAGCCAATTTTTCTATACTATGCCCCGTATTTCTCAATATTGGGCATTGGGGTGCCTATGTACCCCTAATAAGCTATCCTAAGGGCATACTGGTCTCTTCATTAGACATATGATTTTGTTGAATGTTACATTATCATATCTTGAGAACATTCGTCCCCGAATGAAACCTACACATCATTTAAACAAAGAGGGTGACTTTAGAATGTTACTTTATCATACTTAAACGTTTTTGTTTTGTGAATATTTGATTCACACTTATTTGGATGATGCATATCAATCAAGCTTATCTGAAGGTTTATATTTAAAATTGAGGAATTTTCTTCTAAATCACACTTAAATTAATGCACCTTACAAATCATGCAACATAGATAAAACATGTCTATGCTACACTAAACAACACATGAAATGCAAACATAACTTCGTATTAACTCACATGGTGCTATTATAAGACATACGATTAGTGGCTTACCACACCTAATCGACTAAAAGCACTTAAACTTAGATTTTTCTTAAACATAAACCATACTTAGGAAGAGAATATCTAATCTTAAGAACTGAACAAATGAGGGTAACTGGATCTTATATCAGCCTCCGCCTCCCTTCTTGCCCCCCTAAATAACGGTGTTCCTCGATAATCCCTTCACGGTGCTAACCTTATTTTTATTTAGTCGCTTCACGTGAATATATAAAATTGCAACGGGAACCCTTTCATAAAGAAAGATTCCCATCGACTTCTAACCCCTCGACGGGTAGGATAGACGGTGGATTTCCTAGACACTTATCAAGCATCGAAACGTGAAACACTGGATGAACAAAAGCCAAGTGGTTCAGTAATTTTACGTACTTGTTGTAAGCTCTCATAATGAACTTTATACCTCATACTAAACTTCCCTTTCTTACTAAACCCAATATTTACTACAGACACAGAGTCTATGCAAGGTTCTTCGTGTTCTAAGTCTTTTACTCTTACTAAGTGGTATAAGTATCCCTTAGACATCATCTTATAAGCGTTAATATTGGAAATTATTTGGCCTGTTGGGTTTGAACCACGACCTTCTCATTTTAACACAACTTATTTGGAAATTCAAGCCTTACTAACCTGTTTCAATAGTATATTATAGCATAACACTTATGATGAAAAAATCCATGTCTAAGCCATATTTTTGAGTTGGTCTGCATCAAACTTAGCCT
The DNA here is from genome assembly GCA_027705065.1 of Solanum peruvianum. Taxonomy (NCBI): domain Eukaryota; kingdom Viridiplantae; phylum Streptophyta; class Magnoliopsida; order Solanales; family Solanaceae; genus Solanum; species Solanum peruvianum. The sequence goes on from JAKWJD010001763.1 coordinate 26,994,843, forward strand.
TCTCCTCCTCATCAAAACTCATATAAGGCTTTTAGAAATTACCATGCATTCACCTCTATGCAAATAGCCACACTAACCACATGTCTTTCATCCACGTTGGGCATATCCTTTATGGACTCTTAAAGGGAAGGCTAGATCTTTAATCTGGCACCTTAGACCACTTGGCCATCCTAATTCGTGTGTATATTCTTCTACATGCTCAAACAAGAAGAAAGTTAGATACTTACAATGACACAAAGTGTCAAAGCTCTAGATAGCACGATAAAGAGAAGAAGAAGGGAAGATCTCCTAGTATTATATAGTCTCTAAATCATGATTGTGGTGCACTTCACAACCATAACTCAGAAACTATGTAACCTGGTTATGTTGAGATTTAGTTCATAGGTAATTTAACCTCATGATCTTATACCAAGTTTGTCACGACCCGGATTGTGGAATCCGAATCATATTTGGCGTTGTTGACCTCTTAGAGGTCCCAACAAGCCTCTTCTTGCATTCATCACAATCATATTGTTAATTTAGCGGAAAAATTAAAACTTATTATAAGTATGAATTTTACATAGACTTCATATAGTTAATACTTAATTGCATCATATACTAAGCTCAACGTAAACGAAACAACCATCTATCATAAGAATTCGAATAGACGATGAATATATCACAAATAGTTTGACAAACACGACATTATTTCAAATATTAAAAATTAATATACAAAAGAAATTATAGGGACAATATCTACTTGATATGTCTAAAACAAAGTCTAGTCTAAAATTGTAGCATCCTCAAAATGAAGAGGACAAACGAAATGGTTTGGAGAAAGATGATGTCAAAACCGCTGGAAGAGTCTTCAATCTTTCCTCTGACCTGCACCTATTAAATAGTAAATTGTATAGAGTTATTCCACCACTTTTATTAAGTATGGGTATATGTACACATACACGCAAATCTATGCATGCTGAATCAAAGCTCATCCTAATCAACATGCCATTAGTTGAAAGTCTAGTCATTAGACATTTCTAATTCGTTATTTCTGAATTGTGGTATAAATATGATGTATTTTAATGCATTAAAATAAAACAACTAATTTTCTATATGATTACAAGACATTAGTATTATCAATGTAATTTTAGAACCACTCAGGCGAAGATTTGCAGAATTGCTCATCCTAACCCGAGAGTTCACCTCTCTATACTTTGTTTTTTTTCTATCTTTTTTTCTTATTTTTGTATGGTTTAATATTCTTTTATTCTATATTTTACTTACAAATGAAATGATTCATTTTTGTCCCATACCCACAATGAATCGTTGTATTTAATCCAAGGACTAAGGAATGATTTCCCAATCTTATAATGTGTGATTCTTTACATTATGTATTCAATAACATTTCATAATCTATTCTCTATTGGCTATTCCATGAATTTCATTACTTTGATCATAGGGAATTCATGAGGTACTTAGTTAACATTATGTTTCTACTTCCCTTTATTTGCATCATATAAGAAATTATTATAGGCCAATCTTAATTGGTTTTGCCCATTATTTGCTGAAACTTCATGAGTGTGTATTGACAGTTGACATTATTAAGCTCTTCTTCGCGCACGCTTTGAACATACGTTACATCATCATCATTCATTCTTACTTTCATAGTGACATCACTCTGAATAACATCATGCTAGTTTAACATGAAATCCACTGTCTTCCCCACACCAAAAAAGGTGATTCCCCAGTTAAAATGAATCAAGATCATGTGAGGTACTGATGAAATTCAGTTTCGTCCCAACACCGAAAAGGGGTGATTCCCAGCTAAGGCGAATCCATCTCAAGTGTTCCCTACACATAAAAAGAAATGGCTCACGTTTGTAGTTTACCAAGAACATGTCGTGAGCATTAACCGACATAAATCATGTGATCAAAACATGAAATTCAGTGTCTTCCTCACAGCGAAAAGAGATTGAATCACCGGCCAAAGTGAAATCAAACATACGTAGCTCGCTTAAGTGGAAACCACTGGCTAGTTCCTACGTTTTATAGACATAGTACGAAGACTAGGACTTAATGATACTACTTAACTACCTCGGTTGTAGCCTCGTCTAATTAGACTTACACATGGAAGGATATTATCATAACTCGTCTATCGGTGTTGTGCTCACTTTAATTATCTTATTTATCTTTTAGAGTTACTCAAGCATTATGGAAGTTTGCTTTTAGATTAAGATTTACTAACTATTTTGATGACTTGTCATACTTACTTTACATTGAAAAAATGTGAATTGTTCTTACATATCATCCTTACTTAACATTGATGAAATGTGAATTGTCCTTACATATCATCCTTAGGTGTTAAAGAGACTAGTCTTACTCATTCTAACACCTTCATTCATGAGTATTCATTTAATATTATAGATTAGGTTTAATTAAGACTTTTCTCACTTTATTTAACACTACGTTATGGTAAGTTACTTAATTAAGACCTCTTTAATAGTTTTACAACTCACGTTACTTCTTTACTTTAGTGTACTAGCTTCATTTCATCGTTTATGGACGATGAACACTTCTTTCAATGAATGGCATACCCTTGGTTATGCATTTATTGAATTAATTTTGAAGTGCTTATAAGTTACTTGATACTCTTACTACACAAGATTGGCATATGATTAGTATTGGCCTCAACATTTGGGATATTAAATTACATAACCATTTTTAGTGGCATAAACCAATTTTACGTGTGTTCATATTTAAATTAATATGTATGGACCATTATACAATAATTTACATAAGCTTCTAGCCATTAGCATGCATTCGTTTTGACCAAATACTATTATCCAATTTTATTGGAACCAGATAGCCAATTCATTCTGGTGGTGATTTCATAGAGATCATTTTTAATAAAACTTAGTTCATGACTTTAGGGTAACATTTTTAAGACATTTTGTAAAGATTTATATAAGAATTTTATGAATTTAACATCCTCATAACGTTACTAAATAGCAAGTTAACAGTCTTCACACACACATCAATGTTTGATATTTACAGATGTAACTAATGTATGATCGATTCTTTTTTCACGTTGTAAACATTATCTTAATACGATTTTAATTTAATAAGATCATGAAACGTTCATCATTCAAGAACATTACACATAATATCATCCAACACCACATACCAAGAACATGATCTATAACCTATTCTACATCCAAATCGAAACGGATAATAGCGACAAGGAGTTCAATGTGTACGGAACCAACCCTAGTTTCAAGATATTTAAATCATTGGAAACAAAAATAAGAAAATATTATAGTATAGAAACCCATACATTATGTTGAACTTAATATACGAAAGTAACGTTAAACGAAACATTGAAATCACCCTAGAGAAATTGAAAAATTTTCTAACTTTTTCTTTCGTTCGTTGCTTACAGTTTTTTTTGTGTCCCCTTTACTATGAGTTTGAACGTAATTCTAAATATTAGGAACTTATCTTGACTCATTAAACATAGGGTTTAATAGATAAGTAAATTAATTAATTAATTAATTACTAAAAAACCCCTCCAAGATTACTAGAACTAGGAAAACACAATACTTGGTCATATCCGAAATTTTTCCGAAGAATTTCGTTTTTCCCCTTTAATATAATTAATTACATGGATAATATTATTAATTAAGTGATCTAATATAATTAATAAAGTGTACGAAAATCATTGTAACCAAAATTAATCCTTTTGGGCCATCCTAAGTGAAGTACTAGGATGTTTCTTGAGTTGTACTAGGTTAGTGTAAAATTTCGGTTTGACCCATTTAATTTAATTAATTAAATGGATAATTTAATTAATTAAATTACCTATGGTAATTACTAAAGTACCCTTAAGTTGTTATAACCATAACTAATCCTTTGAACCATCCTAGGTTAGGTACTTATTTGTCTTTTTCTTGTTTTGACCGATATCTGGAAATTTCATTGTGATTTTGGTTTTGCCCCTTAAAATGAATTAGTTTTTTTTTTTCACAATTAATTAATTAAGTATCCTAGGAAAATTACAAAAATATCCCTAGGTTTTTAGGAATTTAATGAACTCTTTGGATCATCCTAGGTTAGGTATTAGGTTTTCAACCCAATTTAGTCTTAGGTTTTCGGGTGCACTAATTAGTTTATTTAATTTGTTCATCGGTTTGTTACCTAGTTAGGCCACTAGGTTAGAGTCTAGAATTGATTAGGAAGTATTTCCACACAAGGAGTGGCCCCTTGTGCACGTTTTTTCCCCTAACTACCCTAACATAATTCGGTTAGGGTGGTCCCCTCATTTGGGCGCTTCTTAACATGTCTTGCACATTGTTGGTTTTCTATACGAATTAACTGTTATCGATGTACTATGTGGAATATTTACTTATTGTCCCAAGGAACCTCACCATGTACTTGGGCACTGCTTAATATACACAATCATTCTCAAAGATCATGTACAGTGTGCTATGGTTATTAGCTTGACATTTTGATGCCTTATGCCTTATGCTTAAAACATCCACTGTGTTTTTATCTTAGGGTCTTTATTGTAAGTACAGTTCTTTGTCAATGAATGTTGTATTTGGTGTGGCAACCTAAAACGTATATTTCTTATTTGTAAATAGAAAATTTGTTAGTATCTCTTAGCCAATTTTTATATACTATTCCCAATAATTCTTTATATTGGGAATTAGGGTTCCTATGTACCCCTAATAGGCTATCCTAAGGGATACTAAGCTCTTCATTTAATATATGATATTATGGAATGTTACAGAAACTCTTAATTTCCATAGGAGCCAAAGTTCTAGGCCAATTTTTCACCGCTTCGGTTTTCTTTTGATCAACCTCTACCCTTCACTGGAGATTATATGAATAAGAAACTCTACCAAGCTCAACCAAGACTCAGAGTTTCAATACTTGGAATGAAATTGTGCTCTATAAGCACTGGTAACACTACCCTCAAATGGTTCATATCTTTATCCTCATTCTTCGAATATACTATGATGTTGTCAATGAAGACAAAGACAAATGAATCCAGGTAATTTTTAAACAGCCTAGTCATTATGTCCATAAATGCCACCAGAGCATTAGTGAGACCAAAGCACATTATTTCCCTATTCATTAGGTCCATAAACACCACCGGAGCATTACTGTGACCAAAGGACATTACTAAGAACTCGTAGTGACCATATCTTGTTTGAAATTGCATATTAGTAATAGCTTCACCTGTCACGTTAAGTTAGTGATATCCCGACCTCAAGTAAATCATTCAAAAGTAACTCATACCTTGGAGTTGATCAAATAAATCATCAAACCGAGGGAGAGGATACTTGTCTTGATTGTGAATCTGTTGAGTTTATGGTAATCGATACACATTCTAAGGTACCCATGTTCTTATTTACAAACAATATCGGAGAATCCAATGGAGAAATACTAGTCCGAATAAAGCCCTTGTCTAGTATGTCCTTGAGTTGAGCGTTGAACTCTTTGCATTCGGCGAGAGCCATCCCATAACGAGGAATTGAAATGGGACTTTTATAAGGTATTAATTCGATACAAAAATCAATTTCCCGTTCGGAAGAATTACATGGAAGGTTATTGGGAAAGAATTTTGCTCACTCTGGGGACCAACTTAATGGGAGGAATTTCGGAGTCTAAATCTTTGACTCTTACAATATGGTATAAACACCGTTTTGAGATAATTTTGCATGCTCTTAAATAAGAGATGATTTTAACTCTATGATAAAAATTTCCCCTTCCACTCTAAAGCGGTCTCATTTAGAAAGTTAAACTTCACAAACCTCATTCTACAATCCATTGAAGAAAAGCAAGCATGCAACCAATCCATACCAAAATAACATCAAAATCAACCATATCAAGTTCTACTATCTCTACATGAGCAACTCTATTGGGCAACACTATACAACAATTTCTATATATTCTTTTTGCAACCACCAACTCATTAACCGGGATAGCCAACATAAAAGGTTTATTCAAGATATCCGGAAAAATGAAAAAACATTGTAGCAACTACAGGAGTATGAAATTAAAAGGTAGCACCGTTATCAATAAAGAATATAACTCAATAGAAAAGACATTCAACATACCGCCCACCCCATCGGGAAAAGTCTCTTGCTCACCTTTAGACCGGAGAGCATAATAGTGATTCTTCTTTGGAGCATCAACGTTCGTACCACTTGCTTGTCTACTCTCCTTTTTTGCCCCTTGACAATTGGGAAATCTCAAAATTTTTGCCTACTTTTACACAGACCAAAGCTTAGGGTTAGAAACTCTATCAATATGAGCCTTAGGAAACTTCAAAGGAACATAGTTAGAAAACCTCTTATTGAACTTAGGATAGTCTTGGATGTCAAGCTCACCCTTTGAAAATCAACCATAAAAAGACCTTGCTCTATGAGCATTTCTAATCATTCTGTTAACCATTGTCTCTTCCACTTGTAGAGAATGAACCATAATACAAGAATGTTCAGACGATAATGTAAGATAGAAGAATGAAATTCCTCTTTCAAGTCATCCGGCACCACCGTAAAAAAACCGGCTCATTTCATCCCTAAGATCGGAAACCAAAGAAGGAGAATACTTTGAAAATTTAGTGAATTTCAAAGAGCAGTAAAGTACACTCATACCTCATTGATGAAGGTTGATGAATTACACAACTTTGGCTTCCCTCTTATCTCTAGGAAAGAACTGATCAAGAAAATCCATCTTGAAAATCACCCATGTCACCAGTCCACCCCTTAAAGGCCTATTGTCTCTCCATTGGACGTACCATGTTTGGGACACATCCTTCAGTTGGTAAGTGGCTATCTTTTCTTTTTCACTAGTAGTGTACCACACAATAAAATATATTTTATATTTCGTCAATGAAATATTAGGGGTATTCCTCAACTTTGGACACATCGAAAGTAGGCGGATTAATCTTAGTGAAATCTCTTAGACGGGAGGCCATGGCGCAACCATGCTAATTTTCTCGGGGTACCACCTCCCGATTAGCTTTGGCCATCATGGCTTGTGCTTGAGTGGTGACAGCTTGGTCCACTTGGAAAATGGAAGCTCTTACATCACCATTCGTCAAAGGTGGAGGATTGGCCAGACCTTTTTCATCGTACGCATCTTCTTCAAGAGAAGGGACTTTATCACCAAAGGTAGGAACTCCTGAATTTTCAATCTATTCATCAAATATTCGTCCCGTGTTCCTTAGATTATTCATTACCTATAATCACAATAAAAAAATTAGATGCTATGGGAAAATATAGTTCAAGACTCTCGAGGCACGACATTGGGTTTCCAAGACAATGAGAGTTTCCTAAGCACCATATAGTTTAATATTCATAAGTGTGGCGCTCTACAATAATGAGAAAGAATCAATATAGACGTGGTTGAGAGAGACATCGACTCTAAATATATTTAACCTCATGCTCAGATACAAAGTTTTTCACATCCACGTAGCACCCCCAACACGTACCCAACGTTGTCGTCCTCGGAGAGCAATAAGACTTCGCTCTTAGTTTAAATCATTACATTATTAGGTTGAAATTTTGGAAAATTTAAAACCTTTCTACCTATCTTGATATTTACATACGACTCTCGCATACACGTAATATATTCATATCGAATTTACATACACCCATCGTATAAAAAGATTACATAGTCTTCTAGTTTTCTTGCACATGAATACATAAGATATTTAACATAGTCTTAAAAGAGTGTCTCATCTCATAACCATCTAAACAAGAGTATAGCAATTGAGTATATCCCATACATCAATGTAATAAAGACACATATAGCCTATAAATTCTTTAGTACTCAACAAAAAGAGAAGAATATACGAGTGTGAAAACTAAAATAACTTCATTAGTTTGATAGTAGCATTGCCCTCGGAAAGAGAGGAGCTACCCATCTTGGATGATTAAGAATTGCGAGTCTTCTTCAAATTCGTCTCAAAAGGCCTTTAACGACCGAAGTCTAAAATGTTTGGAAAAAAGGAGAAAATGGGATTAGCACATCACATGTACTAAGTAAGAGAAAATATGCGCATATAATATCAAACGATAATAAAAAGGCACATTTCATGAAAACATGCAATTTTGTATTTGGAAAGCCCTATGCACCATTCAAGAACCAATACTAGTCATTAGTGCAAATTCATTAAGTCAATACTATGTAATATACAGGACCAAACCACCTTAAGTTAAATCAAGTCACATGAATATCAACATTCTTGAACCCATAATAAAATACAACTCTATCATCAAGTCATAACATCACAAACATGTGTAAGAGTTAAATACAACATAAACAGATAAAGACTATTACTCATGACCCTCATGATGTCCACTTGTGCACTGACTAAGCAAAGCCCATAACCTTACTTAATATAGTAAAGATAACTAAAACCATAACCAATGCACAACTTCACCGTCACACCCGGATCTTAGACCCTAGATGAGACTGTCGTCGTTAACATATCAGATGTCGCAGACAAGCCTCTTCTTAGCTTTAATCACAATCATGCAGTTACATTTTTGTGGAAAATTTAAAACTTTTAATATAACAATGAAGTATACTTATACTTAATACTCATGATTTATAAAAAAAAACATACGATATTCTAAAAATGTGTCACATATATGGAAACCATCTAAGAGTGCAAATCAGGAGTTAGCCAATAATAGTCAATATGCCATATATGCCTTAATACAAAAGAATCCAAAAAACATAATGGAAATAATGTATTTTAAACACTACTAAGACTTCAGAGGATAGAATATAAGTGATAGCATCCCGAACATAAGGACTTATCAAGACATAGAGAAAGAGTTCTAAGCTTCTTCAACTGGACCTTTTTAACATCAATGGTCTGAACATACAATGCTAGTAATATAAATGTAATAGGGTTAGAACACCACATGTACTAAGCATTGGTATATGAATATAACACATAGGTACATGGATCAAAAATGATCATTTATGATCTATTTAGAAAACATGCTAAGTCATATGAAAATGTTCAATGCACACACCATATAACTCATACAAGTTAAAGTATGATCATAATCAACAAATCTTCTCATAGAGTCATGTTAACTTTTTTATATTCAATAACTCAATTTAAACATAATATACAAACATTTACCCATTACATCATCCCCAACCTACAAGTGCAAAAATCATTTTAAGCCCCATATCCCTGCATAGCCAAGTACATAAGATAGGAGACCATAAATAGAGCTTTGCTTTATGCAACTTGTAACATAAGTAAGCATCTTTTCATATAGCAATGTATCCAAATAACATATTTAACATAGTGACCAACATTCATGTAAGAGTAATTTATGTATCATAAGCATATAAATTTCATATAATCATATTACATAAGAAAAATCTCGTAGGACTTCCCTTAGAATGAAGTTTTGCAATGTCTAGGTAGCATCCCAAACCACTACCTATACTAAGTAGACTTGTCAAATCACCCCAGTCAACGTTCATTTACTTTCTTTTGTTTTACATGAATTAACTTACGCATTAACCTACATAGACCATGTGAGCTAAACATAGAATCCAGTGTCTTCCCCATACCGAACATAGGTGGTCTACCGGCCAAAGTAGAACCTAACATGACATAACTTTCAAGGTGGATCCACTAGGTAGTATCCTATGGTGGCAGCATAGTTTAAGAAGTAGGAGATGTATTAGATACCCTTAGTTCTATATTACATACAATCCTGAATCTCATGAGAATTATTGTGAACCTACCTTCCTGCTAGGGAAGGGACACTTCCCACATCTAGTTTATCGGTGCTTAGCTTAAGTCCCTTTCTTGAAATAACCTTTATGTTTTCTGTTATCATAAACATACCATAGGCAATAGGAGATTATCTCCTTGAATAACATGATCAAGAGCTCTTTTAGATTAGATGAGACTTTTCCATTCATCATAACCTTTGTTTTGTGAGATTCACATGGCATAATTATCTTGTGCAAAACATACAGGAGAGTATCATAACTTCCATATTCATATTGTTATCATAATATAACAACTAATATGTTCATATTCCAGAATATTCTTATAGCAACATCATACATACTTTTCATAACATAGCATCATAATTTATACACTAACATAAACATTTAAGATTAATCACACTCAGAGGATTTACCTCTTGCTTCCATGAATCTTATTCATCATGTAATATTCCTAGTTATACATAAAAAAATACTCAATGAAATAATCAAGAACAACTCATAAAATCATGTACAAGATCAATACATAGCATAGGAGAAGGTAAATGGGTCATTAAAGGGTTTATTCAAACCTTAACTTATACCCTAACATCTTCAAGTTATCAAACACTACAAAAAACCCATTTGTCAGAGACTTTATGAAAATCCAGTATTGTCCAAATATTATAAGTATCCATTGATAGAGGCAATCGATACCCCATAAATTGAAAAGTTGTCTATTGATGGGATGTAGTTGGTGCACACAGCCTTGGGGAACCTTTTACCCAAATGCAAACTTCCTCCTCAAGGGCCATTGGTTCGTCCTTGGGGAGTCGAACACATACATTTTGACTATGAACTTACTCGAATCTATGTTGGACACATTTCAACAAAATTTCATCATTTTCCAACTTTTAAAACTTAGTCAAATTGGCTTAGGCACACTAGCACCTCATGGAACTAGTTTCTGGACGTCATAAACGTTCTTTGATGTTTAGGTTTCTAAACCTCCTAAATGACTTATATTATTTATTTATGACCTTAAAACAATGTCTAATCAATTTTACACCTAAAATAGGCTCTATAACACATCTTAGAATGATGGAGTATTACAATTATTCCCCATTAGAAACATTCATCCCCGAAAAACACTAAAATGTTTTAGAAGGAAGGAATAGAGTAAAGACTAGCATCCCAACCAAAAATCATAAAAAAAAAATGAGTTAAAAACATAAAAAATGGAATTGTTTGCACATAGCAATTTAGAAACTTTAATTACCACACACAAGGCTCAATATAACATTATGACAAATTTCCTTCTCATAACAACTTGAGCTCAGTATACCATATATGAGTCAATTATGCCAAAGATCAACATACCAACATGCTCAATATCATTACATAAAGACTCACTATATCAAAATGCACAACATAACTTAAAAGAATAAGAATTGCAAAGTTTCAAGTCAATTGCACAATTCACTGTACTTATATCATAAAATGCACATTTTTGCAAAAAATTAACAAAAATAAAAGAAACATCAAATTTAGTCATTGTTTTTCATTAGAAGTAAGTAAAAATAACCTCCACTAGTAAAGAGGTAAGTATAATGGGATTGCATGTCGGCTTCGCCCTCCCATGTTGCTCACTCAACTAGGTGGTTTCTCCGTAAAACTTTTATGGAGGACACCTCTTTGTTCCTCTACGTCTTCACTTGAGATCAAGGATTTAAAAAAAACATCCTAATAAGAGAGTTTATCCATTAAATCAATACCCTCAATAGGAATAACAGACTCAGGATTACTCATACACTTCTAAAGCATAGAATTATGGAAAACCGGATGAACCAAAGGTAGTTTACTATGGAGTTTAAATTCATAAGAAACCTTACAAACCCTTTGAAAGATTAAATAGGGACCCACGTAAAGAGGACTCAACTTCCTCTTCTTTAAAAATCTAACCATTCTTACATAGGCGAAAAACTCAAGTACACCTATGGGATTTTGCCGACTATGGGCTTTTTGCAACCAATAATCGTCATAAGACTTTTGCCGACTATGGGCTTTTTGCAACCAATTTCCATTATATGAGCTTTCTCCAAGGTCTTTTAAATCACATCGGGACCAATAATCGAAGAATCGTCAACCTAAAACAACCCAATTGTAGACCTACACCTCCTACGATACAAGGCATCATAAGTAGACATAAATATGGATGAATGAAAACTAATAATATTCAAGAACTCCACCAAAGGCAATGCTTATCCCTATTTCCCTTAAAGTCAATGATACACTCTCTCAGCGTATATTAAAGAGTTTGAATAATTTGCTCCGCTTAAGCATCCATTTATTGATGAAACGTTGTGCTTAACTTTAATATTGTACCCAAACCTTCATAAAATCATCTTAAAAACCTAGATGTAAATTGAGCACTTCTACTGATATGAAGGACAATAGAACCACATGAAGACTCACTATCTTTTCAATATAGATTCTTGCATAATCTTTCGCAGAATAAGTAGACTTAATGGTAATAAAATGAGCAGATTTGGTAATCCTATCCACCATTACCCATGTAGAGTTATATTGCTTTCTAGTTCGAGGCAAACCTATTTCAAAATCCATGTTGACATCTTCCAATATAAAAGTAGGAATTTTTATATCTTGTACTAGACCATTCTAATTTTGGTTCTCGGCCTTCATTTGTTGACATTTGGTGCATTTTGCAACAAACTCCACCATATCCCTTTTTATACCATTCTACTTAATACCTCTCTTAGATCATGGTTCATCGTTTTAGAACATGGATGAATAGAGTAACGGGCTCCATCGGACTCCATGGGCTTTCTCAAGAATCGTACTCCTCAAATAATCTATATTAGGCGCACACAATCTTCCTTGATACCTAAGCACACCATCCTCCTTAAGAGAATGAATCGTTCATATTTCTAAGAACCGATTCTTTAAACTCAATCGTTAATGGGTTAAGGTGATTCTTAGACTTCACCTCAACAACATTTGGATAATCTTCAATTAGAACCCCTAAAAAGGCCAACCTATAAAAATATTTCACTAGGTTTCGCTTAGTTTCTTTCACATGAGACACACCTCCCATAGACAATCGACTTAGAGCAGCTTCTACAATATTATCCTTGTCGGGGTGATATAGAATACTCATGTTATAGTCTTTCAAAAACTCTAACAATCTCCTTTGTCGGAGATTCAACTCCTTCTGATTGAATACATATTGAAGACATTTGGGGTCTATATACAGATCAAAATTAACGCCATCAAGATAATGCCTCCATATTTTTAAGTCAAATACCACGGCCGTTGATTCAAGATTATGAGTCAGATAATTCTTCTCATAAACTTTGAATTACCAAGAAGCATAAGCGATCACTTTGTCATTTTTACGTAAGCACACACCCAAAACCGACTCGGGATGTATCACATTATAAACAAAAACCATTTGTATCATCCAGTAGAGTGAACATTGGAGCGGGAATATACCTACACTTCAACATTCGGAAGATCTATTCAAATGCCTCCAACTACTCAATTTTAAAATTCTTCTGGGTAAGGGTTATCAAAGGGGAAGGAAGAGACACAAACCCGTCGACAAACCTTCTATAATAAGCGGATAAGCCTAAGAAACTCCCAATGTCTTTAGGAAACAAAGGTCTATGCAAATTTTTCACCGCTTTGGCCTTTTTTGGATCAACCTCTACCCCTTCACAAGAGATGATATGACAAAGAAACACTACCAAACTCACCAAAGACTCACAATTGCTATACTTGGAAAACAATTGTGTTCCTTAAGTAGTTGTAACGCTACCCTCAAATGGTTCCTATGTTCAGCCTCATTCTTCGAATATACAAAGATGTCGTCAAGGAAGACAATGAAAAATGAATCAACATAACAGCAACATTCTGGAAATGCTATGACTTATAATATATCTTAGTCTATTTCATAATTCTTTAAATGATTTTCCTGACCTATATTAGTGTAATAAATTCAATAGTAAAAGGTTAGAGCAAAAACGACTAAGAAAGACCTTGACATCCGGAAACTATCTAATTGGAACTGGTTGACGTCCCTATGTTTGGTGAAGGCTTTGAGGTGTCAAATGAAGTCCAAAACTTGTAATCAGACCTTTTGCAGGTAGTATATAGTTCAAAGGGTCCAAATGTCCAGTAACGACACCCCATGGACCTTTATGAATGTCCTTGGGGAGGATCCAAACATGCGTGGGCAGGCTGCCTGGCAGCTTGCGAGTAGGTAGATTTAGTGGTATGATGCGCGATGTGAACTGAAAACGAGGTGTTCTGCCTTTATATTTGAGAGGAAGCCTCGCCATGCGAGGATTACACGCACCTCACTGCCTCAGCTCAAAATTTAATAAAAATGAAGGGATTTTACCCCGCGACACACAACTGCTTTCTAGAATAATCAAAGACATATTTTTGCTAATTTAACTTATTAAAAGTACCCATTTATGTGGAGGGTCTTTTGTGTAATTCATAGGACGACTATATATTAATATTAGGTATGTTTTAGACAAATTTTATAGGTACCAAATCAAATAAAACAATTTTTCTCTCATCTCTCAAGAAACTCTCTCTTTTCCAAACTCCATAAAAGAACAAGAAGAGCTTAAGGAAGAAGAAGAAGAGTTAATGTTCTTCATCTAAATATTGTTGATTCCTCATCTATAAGGTATGGATTTTTCACTCTTGAAACTCCTTTTCCCTAGAGGTTATCTCAAGATATGTTTTCAAGAACATCGAATTTTAGGGTTTTTACTCTATTAAACTGGTTTTCATCCTAACTCCAAATTTATTTTTGATGAGGTGCAGTTGAATCCTATGGTTAATTATGCATGAATTCTTAGGTGTTTGACTTGTAATGATATAATTTTGAGCAAACGATGCGTATTATACATTTAATGGTTTAGAATGGGTTATACCCGTTGGTTGATGACACTAAAATTTAGGGAGTGGAATTAAGATTAGAATGAACTCCTAAATATTCGGTTTCCTTAGCATACATGATGCTCTCATGTTGTATATGATTTGAATAATTGTTCTTGATTATGGTATATAATATTCCATTAAGTATGGTTATGTATACTATATGTTGAACTATGTTGTTGAATAAGGTTCTTGGAAGAAAGAGGTAAGTCTTCTAAAGTTGTGATTTCTCTCCAATGTTTATGTTAGCCTATATTTCTCCATGGGGTTTTTCCTAGTATTTCTCCATGGGGTTCTACCTAGTAAATATCTTCAACCTAGTATTCTCCATGGGGTTCTACAGTCTTATTTGTAAGAAGAAGGATGGGTCTCTTAGAATGTGCATTTTTTATGGCCAGCTTAATAAGGTCACCATAAAAAACAAGTATCCCCTCCCTCGAATTGATGATCTCTTTTATCAACTCCAAGGTGCTAGTTTATTTTCCAAGATTGACTTAAGGTTGGGATATCACCAACTTAGGGTGAGAGGTGAAGATGTTCCCAAAAATGCCTTCCGAACTAGATATGGTCACTATGAATTTCTAGTTATGTCTTTTGACTTAACAAATACCCCGACAACGTTTATGGACCTAATGAATAGAGTTTTCCGAGATTACCTGAACCTATTTGTGATTTTGTTCATTGATGATATATTAATATGCTCCAAGAATGAAGATGAGCATGACAGTCACTTGAGGTTGGTTTTAAAATTTCTTAAAGAACACAAACTTTATGCCAAATTTAGAAAGTATGAATTTTGGTTTACGTCTGTTTCTTTTCATTGCAATATTATCTCTGATGATGGTATAGAGGTTGATCCGAAGAAGACAGATGCTGTCAGAGATTGGCCTAGACCTTTCACTCCCACAGACATATGGAGTTTCTTAGGCCTAGCAGGCTATTATAGAAAATTTGTTGATGGATTTTTATCCATTGCTTCTCCTTTGACTACATTAACCAAAAAGAAGTTGAAGATTGAGTGGTTGGAAGCTTATGAGAAAGGTTTTCAAGAGTTGTAAGGTAATCTTACCTCTTTTCTGATGTTGATCTTACCAGAAGGTACTGAAGGCTTTGTTGTATATTGTGATGCTTCCAGAGTGGGCTTGAGATGTGTTCTCAAGCAACATGGTAAGGTGATTGCTTATACTCCTAGGAAACTTAAAGATCATGAGAATAATTACCCAACTCATGATCTTGAGTTAGTTGTGGTAGTTTTTGCCTTAAAAATCTGGAGGCTTTATTTGTATGATGTGCATTTTGATGTGTATACTGACCATAAAAGGTTTCAATATGTGTTAACTCAAAAGGAGTTGAACCTCCAACAGATAAGATGGTTAGAATTATTGATGGATTACGACATGAATGTTCTTTCCCACCCAGGAAAAACCAAAGTGGTTGCGGATGATTTCTGTCGTATGACTATGGGTAGTGTGTCTCATGTGGAATAAAAGAAGAAAAAACTTGTGAAAGACATTCATTGGTTAGCTCGCTCAGTTGTGAAGTCAGAATATTATCCAATTGGTGGATTCATGGTCCATCATAACTCCGACTCATCATTACTGGTTGAGGTGAAATATAAGCAACATCTTGATCCTCCATTAATGGAGGTTTTAACGATTCAGTAATTAGTAAGCTCAATGAGTTGTTCTCCAAAAGGGGGGGATTGTGTTCTTAGGTACGAAGGGACATTATGTGCACCTAATATTGAGGATTTGAAAAATTATAGAAGAAGCCCATGGTTCTCATTATTCTATACATCCGGGTGCTACAAAAATGTATCATGACCTTAGAGAGGTCTATTGGTTGGATGGTGTAAAAAGGGAAATAACAATGTTTGTGTCTAAGTGTCCATATTGCGCAAGTAAAAGCTGATCATGTTAAACCTAATGGTTTAACCCAAATCATGGATGTTCCTACATGGAAGTGGGAAGCCATCAATATACACTTTGTTGTTGAGTTGCCTCGAACCCGAAGGAAAAATGATTCTATATGGGTTATTATGGATAGGTTGACCAAATATGCCCATTTTTTTCTTGTTAAGTCTACTTAAACTACCGAAGAGTATGCAAGAATCTACATTAATAAGGTGTGAGTCTTCATAGGATTCCTCTGTCCATTATTTCGAATCGAGATGCTCAATTGACTTCTCATTTTTGGAGGGCTTTTCGAATGGGTTTAGGTACTCAAGTGAAACATAGTATCTCTTTCCATCCTCAGATAGATTTTCAAGCGGAACGTACCATTCAGACACTTGAAAACATGATAAGAGCTTATGTTATTGATTTGAAGTGAAACTGGTGTAATCACTTACCTTTGATTGAGTTCTCGTAAACAATAGTTGTCATTCGAGCATCTTCATGGCACCTTTTGAATCTTTTTTTCATAGAAGGTATAGATCTCCAGTTGGATAGTTTGAGGTTGGTGAGTCCTCACTCCTTGGTCCAGATATTATGTATGATTTTACATTAAAGACTAGAACAATAAGCGATTGATGATAGCCTATAGTCGACAAATGTCCTATGCCGACAATAGAAGAAGAGATCTTGAGTATGAAATAGGTGATCATGTCTATTTGAAGATTTCACCTACGAAAGGGGTGATGAGATTTAGTACAAAGGGGAAGTTATGTCCCCGATATGTTGGTCTCTAAGAGGTTTTACAACGAATAAGGAAGGTTGCCTATGATTTGAAACTACTTAGTGAACTAGCTTATGTTCATCTAATGTTTCATGTTTATATGCTCATGAAATGCATAGGGGATCCGGTGTCCATTCTTTCTAATGGAGGTTTAGGGGTTGATGATAACCTCTTCTATGATGAGGTTCCAATTGAAATCCTACATTGACAAGTAAAGAAGTTGAGAAACAAGGAGGTTGCCTTTGTAAAAGTTCTATCGATGAACCATCTTGTTGAGGGTTCAACATGGGAGGCTAAAGCAGTCATGATGTGCCGCTACTCTTATGTTTTTACTCCTTGAGGTTAGATATTCCTCTTTATAGAGAAAGTAATTCATAATTATGGAATCAACTTGTTTACTAAAGAGGTTCATGTTTTGGTAAAAGGTAATACTAACTAGAGTTTAAGATGATTTTGTTCATACTCTATACTTGCACTTATGTGAAACATGTATGCATATGTTTTCTTGATATTTTTATATTGTGTTGTAATCTTGAGAAGATTGATTATATGGTAACTCTTTCATCATTTTGAGCTTATGATAAGGTTTAGAAGGAAATTCCTCACTATGTGTTATGTAATATGTAGTTTTATGGTATGGGTTGTATGGGCTTGCTATTTACTCCTATGAGATGAGGATCATTAGGATTTTTATGTTTTTGATTGGTTTGGCTGCTAATGTTCAGTCAATTCCTTACCCTTCAAAAGATTTTAGTGTCATTTTGGGATGAACGTTTCTAAGGGGGGATAATGTAACACTCTGGTAATGCATTTACTTAGACTAGATATTAATCTATTGAACAAACTTAAAATTCTGTTTCCATACCTATATTTGTGTAATAAACTCAATTTGGAAAAGGTTTGAGCCAAAACGACTAAGAAAGACCTTGACGTCTGGAAACTACCTAATTCGAACTAGTTGACCTCCTTATGTTTGGTGATGGCCTAGAGGTGGGAAATGATGTCCAAAACTTGTAATGAGACCTTGTATAGGTAGAAAAAAGGGTCCAAAAGTCCTGTAACAACACCTTAAGGACCACCCGAAGTGTGCTTGTGGAGGACCCACACATGCATGGCAGGCTGCGTAGCATGTGGTATGGTACGTGACTCGAGCTGAACACGAGGTGTTCTTCATCAATATTTTTGAGGCATCCTCGCGAAGAAAGGATGACACACATCAAACTGCCTCAACTCAACATTAATAAACATGATGTGATTTGACCCCGCAACGCAGCTGCTTCCCACAATCGTCAAAGTCATACTTTTGGTAATAAAACTTATTAAAAAGGCCCATTTAAGTAGAGGGTGTTTTGTATAATTCATATGACGACTATACATTGATATTTGGTAACTTTTATACCACTTTTTCACGTCCCAAATTAAATGAAAAAACTTTTCTCTCATCTCTCAAGAAATGTTCTCTTTTCCAAATTCAATTGAAGAACAAGAACAACGTAAGGAAGAAGACGAAGACTTCAAGTTCTTCATACAAATTTCGTGGATTCTTAATCTATAAGGTATGGGTTTTTATCTCTTGGGATACCTTTCCCCAAGAGGTCTTTTCAATATAAGTTTTCAAGAACTTTGAATACTTGAGATTTTACTCTACAAAACGGGTTTTCTACCTTACTCAAGATTTATGATTTATTATGCAGTGCAATTGAATTCTATGGTTAATTATTCATGAAATGTTGAGTGTTTGACCTGGTGTGATGTAATTTCAGTCGAATCATGTGTACAATCAATTTTATGGTTTAGAATGGGTTATACACAGTGCTTGATGACACTAAAATGTAGGGAGTGGAATAAAGACTAGAATGAACTCCTAAATTATCCGGTTCCCTTATCCTACATAATGCATTGATCATGTATATGATTTTAATATTTGTTCTTGATTATTCGATTGAGTATTCCATTAAGTATGGTTATGAATATTGTAAATTGAATATGTTCTTGAATAAGGTTCTTGGAAGCAAGAGGTAAGTCTTACAAAGTTGTAATTACTCTCCAATGTTTAGGTTAGCCTATAAATCATGATTCCATTTTATGAAATTATGTATGATGTTACTATGTGTATATGATGGGTTATGAACGTTTTACTTGGTATATTATGATAAGAACACGATAAATGGAAGTTATGATATTCTCTTGTATGCTTTACACGAGAGGACTATGCTGTGTTAATCTCACAAATGAAATGTTAGAACAAAATGAAATTCTCATATAATCTTAAAGATCTCATGATCATGTTAATGCAAGGAGTTAATCTTCTATGACCTATGATAACTTTATGCTAAAAGACAACGTAAAGTTTATTCAAGGAGTTAATCTTCTATGACCTATGATAACATATGGTCTCTGTCGGTTAAGGTGAATGTTCCGTCATTTAAAATTAAAGACAAGTAAATAAACGTTGATTAGGTTGACTTGAGGAGTCTACTTAGTATAGGTAGGAGTATAGGACTCTAGCTACACATTGCACAAGTTGACTCTAAAGGAAGTCCTATGGTATAGTTCTTATGTAATATGATAACATTAAAGGTATGATCGTTAAGATACATGATGTTACTCTTATATGAATGTTGATCATTATGATGAGTATTTTATTGGGTTACATTGTTATATGAAGTGATGCCTACTTATGTTAAAATTTACATGATGCAAAGCCTTACTTATGGTTTCCTATCTTATTTATTTGGTTGTGTGGGGTTATGGAGCTTCACATGATTATTGCACTTGTAGGTTGGGGAAGGTATCCTTTGTAAGTGTTTGGTATGTTATTTTTATATGATCTATTGAATATGAAATGTTTAAATGACTCTATGAGAATATGTCTTTTATTATAATCATGTTTTAAGTGATGGAATCCTTAACTTGTATAGCTTACATGGTATGCGCATTGAAAAAAAATATATGACCTAGCATGATTCTTAAAGATATGATAAATTATCCTTTTTAATGCATGTCCTTAACATACATGCATATACCCATACTTAGTACATAAGGAGTACTAACCTTGTACTTTATATTACTACAACTATAGTTTCCGATTATAGAAGCTTAAGGAGGTCGATTTAAAGAAGCTTGGAACTCTTTCTCAAAGTCTTGGTAGGTCCTTATTGTTGGGGGATGCTACCTTTTCATTAATCTAGCTTACAAAGACATTAGTAGATTTTAATAATATCCGCTTTCCATTTATGTTATTAGGATTCATTTTTATTAAGGCCTATATGGCATATTTACTATTTATTGGCTATGTCTAGATTTTAACTATTTAGATCATTTTATATTAGTGAGACATGTTTTTAGAATATCGTATGCTATTATAAATGATATGTATGAAGTCTAAGTACATTTCGAGTATAATGTAAAAGATTTAATTTTTTCAAAAATTTACTGATCACATATTATGATGAATGCTAAGGGCTTGTCTAAGTCCTCTGAGAGGGCGACGAAGTTGGTATCATCGTGGGTGTACTCTCCGGGTGTGATAATAACTTTGAAACACTCTATTAATTAGGTATATAAACTCCACCGAGGCATTAGTGAGACCAAAAGACATTACTAAGAACTCTTAGCGACCATATCTTATTTGAAATGCCTTCTTGGGAATATCTTCACCTCTCACCCTAAGTTGGTGGTATCCTTACCTCAAGTAAATCTTGGAAAAGTAAGTAGCACCTTTGAGTTGATCAAATAAATCATCAATCCGAATAGAGGTTCGTTGTTCTTTACTATGACTTTATTGAGTTGACGGTAATTGATACACATTCTAAGGTACCCATCTTTCATCTTTACAAACAATATCAGAGAACCCAATGGAGAAACACTAAACCGAATAAAAACCCTTGTATAGTAATTCCTTGATTTGAGACTTCAACTCCTTTATTTCGTCCGGAGCAATCTGATAAGGAAGAATTTAGATGGGATTTGTATCTGGGAGCAAGTCGATACCAAAATCAATTTCCCGTTCAGGAGGAATAGTGGGAATGTTATTTGGAAAGACTGCAGGAAATTCCGTCATGACGAGGACCGACTCAATGAGAGGAATTTCAAGGTCTAAATCTTTGACTCTTACTATATGGTATAAACACCATTTAGATATCATTTTGCATTCTTTGAAACAAGAGATGATTTGAACTCTAACAATAGAGTTTCCCCTTTTCCACTCTAAAACTGGATCATTTGGAAGGTTAAACTTTACCACCCTCGTTCTAAATTCTATTGAGGCGAAGAAAGAATGCAACCAATCTGTACACACAATAACATAAATATCAACCACATGGAGTTCAACGCACTCTTCATGAGTAACTCTATTGGTCAACATTAGAGGACTATTTCCATACGTTCTTTTTGCAACCACGACTCACCTACTGCGGTAGAAATCATAAAAGGTTCATTCAAGATATTTGGCAAAATGTCAAACTTTTTAGCTTCTAGAGTAGTTAGAAATGACAAGGTAGCACCGAGATCAAGTAAAGAATATACGTCGATAGAAAATACTTTCAACAGACCGGTCACCCAGTAAAAAAAGTCTCTTGCTCACCTTTAAACCGGAGAGCATAAAGGTGGTTCTTCTTTGGAGCATTAACATTCGAACCACTTGCTTGTCCACTCTCCTTTTTTTCCCCATCAAATTTGGGCAATCTCGTACTTTATGCCCTCTATTACCAATGCGAATACAATTATCCGTTTCTTAAAGGAAATGACCAATGCTTCTTACCACACCTTTCACAAGTTTGGTTCATGGTTTGTGAACTAATACCCCTTCCTCTTTGAGTCTTAGGGTTAGATACCCTATCAACACGAGCCCTAGGGAACTTTGAAAGAACTTGATTAGAAAACCTCTTCTTGAACATAGGCTTGTCTTAGATTTAAAGCTTACCCTTTGAAGATCAACAATCAAAAGACCTTGCTCTTTAAGCATCTCTAATCTTTCTCTTAACTCGTGTCTCTTCCACTTGTTGATGATTAACCATGATAAAAAATGTTCATATTATCCTGTCACATTGACAAACATTCCTTTATCAAGTTATTTAACACCCCCATCACAAAGTGGCTCATTTAATCCCTAGGATCGGAAACCAATGAAGGAATATACTTTAAAAATTTAGTGAATTTCAATGAGTAGTCAAGTACACTCATACCTCCTTGATGGAGGTTGATGAATTACTCAACATTGGCTTCCCTTTTCTCTCTTGGAAAGAACTGATCAAGAAAATCCATCTTTAAAATTTCCCATGTCAGCGGTCCACCGCTTAAAGGCCTATTGTCTGTACATTGGTCATACCATGTTTGGACAGCAACTTTGAGTTGCTAAGTGGCTAACTCGACTTTCTCACTAGTAGTCTACCCAATAAAATTAAGTTTATTTTAGATTTAATCAATGAAATCTTGGGGGCCTTTTTCAACTTTGGAACCGTAGAAAATAGGGGGATTCATCCTTATTAAATATGTTAAACTGGAGGCCATGGTGCTAACATGTTGATTTTCTCGGGGTACCACCTCCTGATTATCTTGGGCCATCTGGGCTTGTGCTTGAGTGGTGATGGATTGTGCTTGTATATTAACGTCTTTGGCTATTTGGAGAAAGGCATCCCTTATGTCACCATCCGACAAAGATAGAGGATTGACCTGAGCTTGTCATCATAAGCATCTTCTTCAAGAAGAGGAACTTGATCACCACAGGGAGAAACTCCCAAATTCGAAATCTATTCATCAAGTCTTCGTCCCACGTTCTTTCGAGTATTCATTGCCTATAATCATAATCAAAAGATAAAATTCTAGGGAAAATAAAGTCCAAGACCGTCGAGGGACGACATTGCGTTTCCAAAAAAATGAGAGTTTCCAAAGAATCATACAGTTTTCTATTCATTATCGTGGCTTGCTACACTATTAGGACTAAAATTCTACATTTACATTGTTGAGAGAGACATAGACTCTAAATATATTCAATGTCATTCTCTAATACCATGTTTGTAACATCCAAGGATCACCCCCTTGACATAACTGGTGTTGGCGTCCTCAAAGAGGACCATGACTTTCCTCTTAGTTTACTTCATTATATTAATAGGTTGAAAATTAGGAAAATTTAAAAATTTTCTACCTATCTTGAGGTTTACATAGACCTATCGTGTATATATAAATTCTTCGTATGAGAAGATTACATAGTCTTATACTTTTATTGCACATAGATATATAAGATTTTTAACATAGTCTTAAAAGAGTGTCTCATCTCATAACCATCTAAAACAAGACTATATCAATTGAGCATATCCCATACATTAATTTAATAAAGCCACATATAGGGTATACAATCTTTAGTACTCAATGAAAAGGAAAGAACGTAGGAGTATGAACACTAAAACTACTTCATTAGCTTGATAGTGGCATTTCTGTAAGAAAGTGAAGACCTACAAAACTTGGATGATTTAGAATCCCAAGTCTTCTTCAAAGTCGTCTCAAAAGCCCTTCAACGACAAGAACAAAAAATGTTCGGGAAAACGGAGGTGGGATTAGCACATCACATGTACTACGTTTTATAACATATGCACATATAATATCAAGTCATGCTAAAAAGGGACATTTCATGACAATATGAAATTTTACATTTGGAATGCCCTATGTAAATTCAAGAACCAATAAAAGTCATTAATGCATATTTATTAAGTCAATACTATGTACTATACAAGACCAACCACCTTAAAAATCAAGTCACATGCATATCAACATACTTGAACCCATAATAAAAAACAACTCTATCATCAAGTCATATCATCACAAACATGCGTAAAAGTTCATTGTAAAATAACCAAAACAAGACCATTACTCATGACCCTCATTAAATTCACTTGTGCAATGAACAAGCAAAGCCAAATAACCTTATTTAATTAAGTAAAGCTAACTAAAACCATAACCAATGTCCAACTTCACATATCATATCATTAAGAGTACATAACATCGTACTTTTGCGATATAGACCAAACATATTTTCACAAGTGAATTCAATATAATAGGTGTCATCAACAAGTAATATCATCATACATGTATCTTTTAAATTTATAAGCATATTCATATATAAGAACATCCTCCCAAGACTCCCTTCAAGGCTAACTAGTACAATGCATAGGTAGAGTCTCATACCCTTACCTACAGAATGTTAACCCTTTAGGTCATCCTTGTAAGAGTGTGATCATTACTGAATTTTACCTTTTTTGGAACATCATGCCTTAAGCTACATAGAACACATGAGATAATGTGCAATCCTGTGTTATGGAAACATACACAAAAAGTAGGTGTACTACTTGCCAAGGTATTACGATATCATGAACATAGCAACTACGTGGATCCACTAACTAGTATTCCTATAGGGGAAATATCAATCAAGAACTATGATATGTAGTTGGGATTGTATTTATGCTACATGCATTTTAGTCTCCAATCTTAAGAGTACATTAGTGATCCTACCTTCAGTATGTGGAAAGGGACACTCCTCACTATTGTTCACTCAGTGCTAAGCTAGAGTCCCATTTTAAATGTCTTTATGCTTTTAATAACAATCATAGCTTAGTTTAGGTCATAGGTTAAATCCCTTATATAATCATCATCATAGCTCAACAAGAATTGGATGAGTACTTTCTTTTCATGCAATTCACACATGTGAGGTTATAACAATTACATAATCGTTATAACATTTACATCTTAGACAACACCTACAAACCATAGTCAAGAGATTCCAATTCAATATCATAAAAACCCTATCAATATTAATATATGGTATACATCAACACAACATCATCACTTACTCACAAGTAACCAGAATTAAAGTAAAGAGTTGAGATCACAAGACTTACCATGTCTCCTTCTTAATCCAATATCATCAACCCTCAAATTCAACCCAACAATGGGTTTATTATCATCACACAATAGTAACCATCATAATAATGAAGTCAATTTTAACACTATACAACAATCCATAACTAGTTCATAGCTTAAGATTATATACTAAGGTAAAATTCGTAATCTATATAACAACCTAGATAAGTTACTAAAGAACTAGCATGGTAGGATTACAATTTATCTCATTGCATTCATAAATTAATAAAATAACATCATAGGATCGCAATTGAACTCATAACCAATGTAATTGAACCAACACAACAGAATTCAACTAGAGATAGGTTAAAACCTGTCTTGGAAAATTATTTTAAGTGTACATCGATGGAGGCACTCCATGCCCCTTCGATTGGAACACGATCCATTGATGGCAAGTCGTTGGTGTACACTGCCTTGGGCTGCCTTCGACACAATTGCAAGGTTCCTCCTCAAGAGACCTTTGTTGGACCTTGGTCCATGGGTAGTCATACCATTATATTTTTACAATGAACTAACTCTAATACATTTTAGACACCTTTCCTCCATATTTCATCATTTTCTGACTTTTAAAACTTAGTCAAATAGGCTAAGGCACACTAACACCTCATTGACTAATTTCCAGGCGTCATGGACATTCTTTGGATTTTAAGTTTCTAAACCTCCTAAATGACTTATATTCATTATTTATGACCTTAAAATTTTATAAACCTTTTTAAATTTATATTATGCTCAAAAACACATCATAGACTTTTGGAGTGTTACACCATCTTCTTGTACTTGGTTGACTTTTATCACTTGAACCACTCTCTTCAAATTTCTTGTATTTTTACCTAGTTTAGAATCCTTCACTGATATAGCATAAACCATGAGTCTAGCTAGGGTAATATAGTCATGTATCATGGTCGTACGACAGTCTTCTGTCACTGGGTTGCGACCACGGCCACAAACCTACTCATCTCATATCTAGGATTAGACAAAATGGATGGAGAATATCTAGAAAACATGGAGAACTTCAAAGATTATTACTCAACACTCATATTTCCTATCTTGATATTGATAAACTCCTCGACCTTCACCTCCCTTTTCACATGTGAAAAGTACATTCCTAGAAAAGCTTCTTTAAATTCTTCCTACTCTATATGGCCCAACTCTAGCGGCCTATTATTTTTCCATTGAGTGCACTACACTTGAGCAACCTCCCTCAATTTGTATAAATCAAACTCAGCCTTCTCCCTAGAAGTCATCCCCATGTCACTCAACACCTTGTACACACCATCTAGGAACCCTTAGGGATCCTCTCAAACCTTAGAGCCAAGAATGATAGGAGGATTCATTCTCAAAAAATCTTTCAATATAGATGTAATATTTCTCTCAACAATGTTTACTCTATGATCAATACCCCTACTAACATGAGTAGTCAATGCTCGGGCTAAAGTATGTAATGCCTATCCAATCTCTTCCTTAGTCATTTTCGGGGGAACCACTGGAACATCATTACCTCCACCCATAATAGGGACATGATACCCTTGAGAACCCTTAGAACCTTTAGCACCTTCAAGAACTTTCTCATCTTGAGGAGGAATCTCCTCATTCTCTCTTCCCTCTTTCAACCTTTTAGAGACCATCCTTCTAGTGTATATCTTCCTATATACACAAGGAAAACCATAACAAAAGAGTACTCATAACTTTTTCTCTACTGCACGACATATTATTTGGAATGAAAGGAATTTATATCGTCCTATAGCCTCTCACCCTTAGATATGTAGCAACTCGCACCGATGGTCAAGACTTTACTAGACATGATTTTATGAGACTTTTGGATTCCTATGACCACTTTCATAACTTATGCCCTGGTACAAAGGTTGTATCATTCCGAGAGAATACTCTAGAAGATATGTCACTCTTAGAGTGCAACCGGCGTACTTTAACTCTCTGAGATCTTGCACAATCCCTTTTGCATTACTCATCTCATATGCATATATGAAAACTAATGCGGTATTATCACATTTCACAAAACAATCAAATAATCCGTCAAAATATCTTTTATAAAATTCATAGGAAATAATAGGTCTCATTTCTTATACACAACAATACTTGGGACACAACCCGTACAATATAAAAATAGTACTACTAAGTCTATTATAATACTTAAAAAAGGAACAAAAAGACATCTATGCCATCAAGTCAAATGAGGACATACTTCAAACTTCCTTGAAATATCCTATGATTGAAGCCTTTATTCTCAAAAGCACCTTAACGTATGAATCACTTTAGATATATACAAAAGCATGAAATTAGTACAAACACATGTACTTAGTATGAAATAATGCATAAAAATCATGCAAACGGACATTTATTGGAAATATGCATCTTTTGATTTAAATATCATAATCTAATCATAATAAAAATTTTTAATAACTCAAAAACACAAAAGATAACAATTAAGCATTTATCACATTTTAGGAAATGTTACCGTAAGCTTAGCAAATTTACAGTCAACTACCTTAGCTTTACACTGAACTATTTAAACATTTCAGTGAAGTTATTCCAATTAACATTGAACAGTTTCTAGCATCCAATATTATCACTAAAAGCTATCCTAAAACTCACTTAAGTAAAACAAATGTAATTCTAGGTGA
This sequence comes from Solanum peruvianum, assembly GCA_027705065.1. Taxonomy (NCBI): domain Eukaryota; kingdom Viridiplantae; phylum Streptophyta; class Magnoliopsida; order Solanales; family Solanaceae; genus Solanum; species Solanum peruvianum. The sequence goes on from JAKWJD010001763.1 coordinate 27,022,784, forward strand.
TTTCATAAACCCTCTCTACGCACACCTAAATGATCCTTAGGACTACCCATAATGACATAGAAACACTTACAACACACAAAACAAATGAATATGAAATCCTCCTACCAAAGGTGATTCTAAGATTCACTTGAGTGAGTTTTGAAGCGACAAATGATAAAATCCATTCACACACACTTAAGAGATTCTTTTGATTACCTAGGATAAGATCACTCTCACTTAATACAACAACATACATATAATATGACAATTCTCCTTCAAGATTGACCTCTTTAACAACAACATACTTACTCAAGGAAATCAAGAAGACCATGTCTAGACTTGACCTCTTCAAGATTACTTAATTAATCCTTAAGACTACCTAATTTTGGATTATGCCTACTTAATCAACCAACTTCCCTAACTAGAGTAATTCTTAAGACATATCTTGGTAAGATACAATGTAACAATTCCTATGCCCCCTTCAAACTTTTTGTCACAATTTGGGAGAACCCCCTAACATAACCGGGGTCATCATCCTCTTTGAGGACTAAGACTAGCACTTTGCATACATCATTACATTCATAGGCTAAAAATTTGGAAAATTTAAAACTTTTCTATATCTATCTTGATGTTTACATAGATCGCTCACAAACACATAATATATGCATATCGAGTATACATAGACCCTTCGTATAGGAAGATTACTTAGTTTTCTACTTTTACTACACGTATATATATATATATATATATATATATATATATATATATATATATATATATATATATATATAAGATATAACATAGTATTAAAAAAGTTTCTCAAATCATAACCATCTAAAAGAAGAATATATTAATTGGGCATATCACATACATCAGTGTAAACAAAGACATAGACTCAAATGAAAGGAAACAACAAAGGACTCTTAAAACTAACCAAACTTCATATGCTTGATATTGGAATTGTCCATTGAATCGAGGACTTAACCAAGTTGGATGATTGAGGAATTCCAAGTCTTCTTTGAAGTTGTCTCAAAAGCTTTCACCGACCATAACCTAAAATGTTGGGGAAAAGGGATAAAATGGGGTTAGCACAATACATGTACTAAGTATGAGACCATATGCACATATAATATCAAATAATTCTAAAAGGGGACATTTCATAAAAAGATGCAATTTTACATTTGGAAAGAATTAGGCACACTCAAGAACCAATACAATTCATTAATGCATATTCATCAAGTCAATACCATGTATTGTATAAAACCAAACAACATTATGTCAAAGCAAGTAACATTCATATAGACATACTTGAACCACTTACCAAAAAAGAGTTAATCACATTATAACAAGGAAAGACCGTTACTCATGATCCTCATTAAGTCCATTTGTGCAATAACTAAGCAACATTCCATAACCTTACTTAATCACGTAAACTTCACTATAAACACAACCAATGTCCTACTTCACATATCATATCATTAATAGTATTTAACTTCATACTTTAGAAATGTAGACCAAACATATATTGAAAGGTGAATTCAACGTCATAAGGTGTCATCAACATGTAAGATCATCATATACATTTATAAGCATATACATTCATATGAACAACCTCCTAAGTCTTCGATTAAGGTAAACTAGTGCAAGGCATATGTAGAGTACCATACCCTTTCATAGTCTAAGTCAAACTCCTTAAGTCACCCTAGTTTGTTTGTACTTCATTACTTCATTTTTAGTCGAGGGAACAGTTGCCTTAATAGACATAGACCACAAGATCTATGTTTGGAATACGGCGTTGTAAAACCTTAAACCGATGGAAGGTGGTCTACGAGCAAAAGTAAAACCAAACATAAACATAGCTTTCTAGGTAGATCCACAAGCTAGTCTTCCTATGGGGCAACATGGTTCAAGAACAAAGAGATATGTATCAACTCTTTACATGCCATGTGGAAATTGGATACTCATCTTATAGTAAGCCATAGGATGAGTATCCCTTATAGTGGAGCCAACAACTCATGTGGAAATAAAGGGTGAATCTTCCTATATGGAAAGCCAACACCTCCCATTATCAACTTCACCCGGTGCTAAGCTAAGTCATTTTTGAATTATCTTTAATTTATTTATTAATTATCATTGATTAGTGTAGGTATTAGGGTCTATCCCTTTTATAAAAATAATCATCATATCTCAATAAGATTTGCATGAGTACAACTCTTTCATTACAATTCATGTAGGTGAGGTTAGCACATTTCCATATTCACATCATGATAAGGCACATTTATAAGTCATCACCATCCTTGAAACATTTACATCTTAGCCAACACCTCACAAACAATAGGCATGAAATTTCAATTCAATATTATACCAAGTCTATAAATTCTAATACAAGATATACTTCAATGTAACATCATCACTCAATATCAAGTAACCACAATTGGAGTAAAGAGTTGAGATAACAAGACTTACCAAGACTCCTTCATAATCCATCTTCAATGTCATACCATCAACCCATAAAGAAACCGAATAAGGGTGTAGTATTATTACTCAACAATAACAAACATTATAACGAGACCAATCGAATCATTACATCAAAATTCCTCACTAGTTCATAGCTTAAGATAAGAGACTTAGGTCAAATTCATAACATGTTTCATAACCTAGACCAATTACTCAAGAAGTAAAATGATAGGACTATGTTTCAAATTAATCTATTCATGATTACTAAAATGAAATCATGTAATAGTAATCCAACCAATAACAAAGTAAATTGCACCAACACTATACAATTCACATTAAGATCACAACCAAAGGTTAAGGGGAAAAAGGTCAACTTCTACAAAATAGATTAAACCATAAATAAGTAGTGTAATATAGTCATAATTCCTCATAGTTTACTCAATAACCTCAAAAGAATCTATAAAAGGATCACTTCAAAAGACAAATTTTAAGATTAGAAGAGAGCCAAATGAAAACTTATCTTTTGAAATCAATTTGAATGAACCACATGGGGAATCAAATCCCTAAGGTGATAGGAATCCCATACTAATGTTTATTTATGATTTATGAATAAACCTTATATATTTAAGCCATAGAACCCACCTTGACCTTGACTTCTATGGAGTTCTTCAACTTAAGAGAGAAATAGGATAAAGGAAGAGAGTTTTGGGTTTGGGACTTATGAAAGCTTACGTTTGTATAATTGGGTTATAGTCTTTATATAAGATGTATATTAACTTTATTAACCTATACTAATCTATTTAACATCCTAACAAAACTAACTAAATAAATGAATTAATTATAAACAACTTGCAAAACCATCACCTCACAGACTAAACCACGATCTACCGTTCGTTTGTCCATTGACGTCCACTGCTCACCTCCGTGTTGCATATCAATCGATGAGTTCAAAGACGTGTCAAAATATTCCCTTTGAAAAATATTCTAATTTTCTATCGACGGGGTAAATTGACGCCCCTTCGATTGTAACACGGTTCTCTGATGACAAGTCGTGGATGATACTGCCTTGGGCAGTTTTCGATCTCTATGTAAAGGTCCTCCTCAAGTGTCCTTGGTTGGTCCTTGGGGAATCGTACCCAGATTTTTCAAATATGAATCAACCCTTATACATGTTAGACACCCTTCAACCAAAATTAATCAATTTTCATTCTAAAAAACTAGTCAAATAAGCCAAGGCACCCTAGTACCTCATTGAATTATTTTCTAGTCGTCATGAATGTTTTTTGATATTTTGGGTTATGAATATTCTAAATGACTCATATTCAATAAATTTTACCAAAAAACAATGTATAAATCTTTTAACAACCATGATAAGCTCTAGAACATGTCTTAGACTTTCGAAGTGTTACAACCTTAACTAGACAACCCTTAACTACTCTACATATGTACTTATTCATTTAACATGCTTTTTCTAACTTAAGTCATTGAATTCATTAATTCATTTATTAGAAATTCATCACATAATTACATTCAAGTAATGGTCTTGGAGAAGACCTGGGGACTCTTTACTAACATCTTCAATGGCCTATTGAGCAAAGTCTATATAAAGTCTTATACCATCACCTAAACTTCATAGAAATTCTACAATACTAGTAGGTATCCCATATGACGAGAATAGGAAATAACCGACATAGACCATGGTAGCTAATCATGTAATTGAGAGTTGTAACCTACTCCGATGGAGGGTGTTCTTGTTTTCAATGGTATAACTTGGACACATCCCATGTAGGCACATGGTTAAGGAGTATGAAGGGTTTCCTTTCAATCTAGCCTCATTCTAACTAGAGAGACTTGCCTAACAATACTCACTCGGTGCTAGTCATTGTTTTCATAGATTAATTCACATGAAGAGGTTCCATATCTATTTCATAACTCAATCATGTTCACCCTACCAAAGAGGTCCCGTAGGCCTGCCTGACAATGGCGAAGAAGATAGCTTAGTGGCTTTTATAAGAATGATTTCATTACATTTCAACCAACCATTCATATGTCCATCCTTCACAGAAGAAGAACACCATTACGGCTTTCGACTTCAAGTTTATCTTAATCTTCTTTCTCAAAGGTTCCGATAAGTTAATCTTCTCACTATGGTCAAGGCCACGTATCATTCATATATACAAGACTAAGAGGATTCGAAATCCTAAGTCAAGCCATATTATATTCACATATCATTCATGCATCAAGAAGAGACACTTAAGTCTATCCAAACAAGATACATCAACTATTCACTTTACCTTATCACATATAGCACAACTTCCATGTAGCATAAAAGAACAACCCATTGAATTTAAGTAACCCTATACACAAATATTGAACCACCATGATAGTCATCATAAGACTCAATAACAAGTTAGGAAGAAGCATGCATCATCTCTAAGACTAGACACATAAAGACAAAATCATAGTCTAACATGATCACCTAACAACTTAATAGAAGAACCACACACGTTCACATTATTAACATGTTGGTAAGATATGATCATAGTTCACATAATAAAATACAAAAATCATTATAATACTTCAATTAGTTTCTGACAAGGCCATGATCATCATAACACATAATGTAACGTCGACAAGGCCACATCATTCACAATTAAATCACATAGCACCGCCACCATGAGTGGACAATATCAATCACAAAATAATTCAAAATCTAAATTACATAAATTAAAGATAATTATGGAAGAGTACAACTAGTACCACTAATCCATTCTCACCACTCCAATCCATAGCAAAATTCTCCAATACAATACTAATAGGCCCTAATCCATGACCATGATTATCAATTCAATACAAAAACGATGATACTCAATGAATCTAGGACAATTCAATAAGGATTTATCAATATAAAACATCCTATACATCAAATGAATATAATTTTTACGTCATTCAATAGCCCATAGAAAATTGGACTAGAATTCATAAGCATTAAGACATTATCAATTAACCCATAGAGTAGTCAAAAACTAGGGTTCATGGATTTCATGGGGTTCATATTTTAATTATTTTAATGTCATTTAATTAAAAAATTCAATCAATATAGAATGATTTAAAACATTTAATGCAAGAACCCATGGATTTATCATAAAATTGAACAAGTTCGTCTTTAGAAAACTTTAGAAATCTCATTGAATTTTGAGCTCCTAGATGAATAGGGTTTGGACGATCAAAAACCATACTGCGACAATGTTAATCCACGAAATTTGTGATGATTCACCACTCAAATCTCCAATCCAAGCTCTTCCTTGAGTTTTGGTTTCAATAGAGTTCTAGAGAATTTCTTAGAGATATTGGGGGTTTTATTTGGAAGAATGAATTCATCTAGGTATTTAGGACTTATAAACTAACTTAAAATACCTAAAATACCTCTATTTAACCAATAAAAATCTTTTTTGGACGTGGGGTTACTTTACCAATTAACCATTGCAACTTAACAGTGAATTTCAAGTTGCAGGCCTCACTAACGGTTGGCCATCGCCGGACTGTTTGTCCACAAATGGATCATCCTAGATGGTCGTAGTTTTGTTCATAGACTTGAAATTAGGAGATTGAGTTCCCTAGGCTATGTATTTACCAACGACTCCCATTGACGAGACATGGACTAGCCAACGATCCGTCGTTTGCTTGAATCGTTTGGGACTTGCCTAGACAACATTTGGCTCTACGAAGGGTACTTCCTCAAGGACCCTTAGATGGTCCTTGGGGACTTTTGCCCGAACATTTCCAACCAAGATTAATTTTTTTACGAGGTTATGACCTCCCATATCAATTTCACAAAAAAACAAATTCATAAAACTCGACGAAACATGCTAAGACACCTACGGTCATTTCAAGGCAAACCTTTTGAACGTCATGGACGGGTGACCTCCAAACTTCATGGAACTCAATACACTGCGTATATACATTAAAATAAATCATATAAAAACTTCAAAAGCTCATGAAACACACATTTTAACAAATAAAAACACATATGAGGCACATTGGTGACTTAGTTGTCGAAAGTCGTAGTTGTCCCTCGACGTTTGACTTTCCATTTACATAGTACTTTTGACAGTGCCTCATTACAACATTATAAACAATTTTAGGACCTAGGAACTTCATGAAAATCATGTTAGGATGTAGTTCACCTAAGTTGTTTTAGAGGTATCACACCTAGTCATTTACTTCCATTGTCCATTTTACTTTATAGAAACTATAACCTTAACTACTACAATGACCATGGGTGATAAACATGGAATCTAGTGTTGTAGAGACATAAACAAAAGAAAATTTCTCTACCTATCCAAGGTAGAACATTAACACATGCTATCACACTAACTGAGATCACTTGCTAGATCCTATGTGGCAAGCATAGATTATTGAACTTGGAGGTACATATGAAAACCCTCCTTAATCCAAATGGGGAATTATTGTTATTCACTTATGATTTATCACTCTAAGATATATTGCTATGAGGCTAACCACCTCTTGAGTATTGGTGACCTACCTTCCTACAATAGGAAGGGACACCATTTATTTTCAAGTTCACTCGGTGCTAAGCTAAGTTCCGTTTTATTTAAAACCCATTATTATATTACTTTTATATAATTAGTCTTAGAAAATTTAACTCGTCATATGATTAGATCATAGGTCAAATATGAGAGTTCATCAAGTTATGTCATGTGTGAAACCCTTTCACATGGACATAACATATTCAAGCACCTATCAAGTTTAGGGTACTTTTGAGAACACTTTTCAAGGCCCCTACATTGACTAGATCATTATATATGTGTTTGTGTGTGTATACATATGTGTGCGCAATCCTTTCACATAACACATTAAGGCCACACATGTTCATATTTCATCTAAATCATGCATACGTGTAGAAGTGTAACTATATCAACATTTCCTTTCATATAAACTCTTTTAAACACAAGGTATAATCATACTTCATCATATTATATTCTTCACATTATAGCATATAAGACATGCTCACAACATACAAATGTGTTCATATTCAAGTACATAGGAATCAAACCTAGGAACTATCCTATCAAGGAACACATAGGCAATGCACATACTACGTCCCATAGTACACATATCGTGTAATTCTAGTTAATGATACATCACATACTTTCATAAACATATGCTTTACATGTATAGTAGTAGACATTAGTCCATATGAGAATACCTTTCATTAGACACTATAATCCTATACTACTTGTAGGCATGCATAATGTATGAATGTGTGTACATTGGTAAAAATTACCACCTAATGGCTATCAACAACTCATTGATGCAGCCACCCTCTAAGGACCAAAACGTACCTTAGAGCATAGACCACACAACTTAGCGTAGGAGATAAGCTAACTTCATATTACACTTGAGACTCCTAACCTTAGCTATTCACAAATTAACATAGGGTCACATAGGTAAGGGTTCATTAACAAGTTATACTCATCTGAGGAATCTCCTAATCGAATTCCAACAAAGTCAATCATATACTTGTAACATGACCAATACAACTTAGATCACAACTAGAATGTAAACTAGGCGTAAGCTTCATATTGGGTAATATAATCAACACACATTCATTATATAATTGCCTTCAAGATAATGATCACACAACATATGTATGTACAATAAATTAAACACCTCCACCATAAGTGGACCATAAAAAACAATGCCATACAAGGCTTCATCTACTGCCAATTCTATTGACAAGTAGAGGGGAAGAGCCATTCTTACCATTTCATCAACCTCTGATCCTCTTTGATCAATACATATTTTTAATCAACAAATCATATATACAGTTGTATCTAAATCCACTTTATTGTAAATGAATCATTCGTAAGCCAATACAAGTTTATGCTACTAAAAAGTAAACCATATCACCAATACACTATAAAGTAGAGAGACATAGATCAATTACTTGTGGGTTGGGAGTCTAATATTTCGGCAGAGGGAAGTCTAATATTTAATTGAGGATTGTGAATGGGGTATTCACATTATAAACAAACTTAAAATATGCAAAAACACCTAAAATAATCTCCTCTAGTAATTTAGGGCCGTGGGGTAAATTTTTCAATTCACCGCTTTTATGCAATGTGCATGCTGGAATATGCAGACAACACCTACGGACACCAGTCAATGGAGCGTCGTTGGGCAAACGGCCCGTCCTGGTGCTCCGTCGATAGTGACTGAGGCTGCATATTTGTGTCTTTAGATCCTGAGGCTATGGTTCAACCAACACACCTCATAGACGAAGTGGCTATTGCCTGATGAGGTGTCATTTGAGCTCGTTGATTAACACTGCCTTGGCAGAGTCTCTACAACCTTTGTCTCCTCCATCACAGCATCTTGCGGGGCACTTGGGGAGTCGTAAACGGACTTTCAAACGTAAATGTATATTTTAACATGTCAAGGACCTTCCACATTAGTATCACCCAAAATAAACACTCTCAACACCTTCAAACATGCTAGGCACACTCAAGGCACACATGAATGTCTCAAGGTGTTACTTTCGAATGCCTTGGACGTTCATGGAAGAACCTTCAAACATCATGAAACTTAACATACTTCCTGTAAACGTCATTATAACATATAAAAGGACCTCATAAGCTCATTACATACACATCTAAGCCTATGTAGACACATGAGGCCCCTTTTTGGTGACTAGTCGTCGAACATCTTGGTCGTCCCTTGATGTTTGACTTATCAATCACCTAAATATTTATCTATTACCGCAATACCACAATATAAACCATTGTAGGACATATACCCTTATAAAAAACATGTACGACCTATACTCCCTAACTCATTTTGGGGTCTTGTAATATCCCCCACTTGGGAACATTCGTCCTCAAATGACACTTGGAACACTTTGATCATAACAAGGACTTCAATGAATCATAGATCAGCTCACTATATTCATAACATTATCACATAGATGTCAATGCACAAAAATTACAAGGAATAAAAACTTTACACCATTTAGCACTCAATGCAACACAACCAATCCACACTTTCACTCACTCATGAGTAATGCATCAAGCACCTATGCATTTCTCATTTTCATCGGAGGAACATGCTTCTCCTAATCATGACATGGTCATCAACTTTGATTTATTAAGATTTCATCATATACGATCACATATAGGTAGATTCAAAAATTGTTACGACTAGAGGGTGCCCTCTAAAAGTTAGAGTACTCCCAGATCTCCATATGGTGTTGTCGACCTCTCGGAGGTCTAAGACAAGCCCTTAAACATCTACAAAATCTCTACACACACACGCACACACACACACACACACACACACATATATATATATATATATATATATCATACACACATAATTAGACTCTAAGTCGTATAATATGGACACGACCCATAAAAACATAATATAATATCTATGCTATTACATCAACTTAAAGTAATATTTTGACGTAGACCACCCTTGAATCATAACGGTTCCTTTACTTGAACTGGGAGGTCTATCCAAGCTCTTCATTTAATAGACATCTGCTAGACATCAACGCCTACACTTATTGTAAAAATATAAAGAAGAATGCTACTTGTACAACAACATACTAAGTATCGCAACCACACAAAAACATGAATTTGAAGAGGATATTTCATTTGAAATTATGCAACATGTATTTTTAATAAACATTATGAACATAGGCACATATAAGCTCAATATCGTTCACATACATCATATAGAGATGGATACTACTTATAATATCACAATATGCCATTTATAATACTATGTGTTATATTTATTATAAACAATACATTACTTCTCTTTTTTCCTTATGTAACCCTCAAGTGTACTTTGTACAATGTATTACCTTGATTAACGTTACAATAGACTTCCATAGATATGCTTCATAAACACAACCACATATATTCACAAGTTATAAACACATCATAGACATAAACTTCACAAAAACACAATCACCTAAGACAACTCCTAAGTAACACTAGTGCAATGTGTAGGTAGCATCATATAATACTACTTCCACAAGGTGTACCTTAGAAGTAACCCTAGTCTAGGCATAACATATTTAACAAGTCATAACACTTTCATTTATAACTAAACATAAGGTCATATACTTCATAGAATAATATAAGGACCGGTTCTTTACTACAACCTTAGTCACAACTCATATTTTTAATATCATAGGTAAACCACCCTCATAACCCCTTCACAAGATTACTTGTGCAATGTACACATAGAGTTTCATACCTCTACATATACTAAGTAAACTCAATTAAAAGCCATAAGTGCAGTTCACATACATACGCATAATTCACATCTTGACATAGCAAAGTCACTTAACATGCATTAATACAATTCATACATACCATAAGTCTTTACTTCATATAAGTCTCCAATACTATCATTTCTTTAAGTCATCTAGTGCAATGTAACACTTGCCTAAGGTGAAACCATTTTTACATAGCTATGTAGGTGGATCCACTAAGCTAGAGTCCTATGTGGTCACATAGTTAAGTGTCTAGGAGATTGTTGCTAGATACCTTCACTTACTGAACGTGAAGGTTTCCATCTCATGAGACAACACATATCTTGGGAATTTGGACTTACTAACTTGAAGAAACCCATGTGGGAGGCCGAACTTAGTTATGTTAGACCACAATGTCATTTGCATTCAATTTCGATGCTATGCAATAAATTCACTTTTAAAACATCATTAAGCATTTAGATAACATTATTTCATAATGATTTGTCCTGTAACGACACTCAAGTACACTATTGAAGAAGGGTGCACGATTGGATCGGAACAAGGAGTACCTGACCATTTGGGGTCGTATAGAAGCCTTTTAACTATTATTCATTTCATAAGACATAAAAAGTAGTGAAGAATTAAAATTTTTCACGAAAAATTTATTAAACGAAACATCTTTCATAAAAATATGAAGAAGTCTCATCGTCACAAGCAAAACTTTAATACCTGACATAATTATCTTAGGGACACGACCCTTTACATTATAAGAAATACATAATAAGTATTAAAAAGGGAAATTAAGAAACATAGAATATCTCCTCGAATATATATGGATATACCATGTAATGATAGAGTACATTCCCAAGCTTTGCTTTCTAGACATCTTCTTGTTTCCAACCTGTACTTATAGAGTATAGCAAAGTATGGTTTTAGTACAAACAATGTACTAAGTATGACATATGCAAAAACAAGAAAAAAAGGATATCTTAGTATAAATACACTTTCATGCAAAATAAGTAAAACCTTCGTGAATATAGCGGTAAAAAAATTATAGATCATCAATTTACACTTAGGAATGAATTTCCATAATATTTAACAAAAGGAACCACTTTATAGTAAGCTACCCAAAAGTTACAGTGAAGCCCTTTAGCATAACAGTGAACACAATTATTCCAAAACTGTGAACCAATCTTGTTAGAGGTTTCCCTTACAAAGTTATCCCAAGACTCATTAAGGTAAGACATGAAGGAAACGCCCATAAACCTCCTTCAATACACACCTAAGTGATCCTTAAGACCAGAAACTATAGGCTTCCCTCGTGCGGGAGACAAGTCCACACACTAATAATTATACAATACAGGAGAAGCCATATATTAAGAACATCACCTAAGTGACCTACTCCAATGGGACTTATAAGTTACACTAAGTGCAATGTGAGAGTAGCAACCCATACTACTACTCCCACTTAGTGCCCCTTAAGGGTTCCCTTGAATCATGCAAACCACGTTCTTATCATGAAACTGTGAACCCCTAAGGTCAAGCCAAGAGAAAATGAAATCATTTAGGGAGGAGTTTCCCTATGCAAAATTATCCAAGGACTCTGCAAGGTAAGACATGAAGAACATAAACCTCCTTTAATACACACATAAGTGATCCTTAATATTACCTGTTAAGGCTTACTCCACTCGGGAGAATAAGTCCCCACTAAATAACGATACATTAGAAGAATACTGAAACACTTCAAATAAGACACACCAAAACTTCCCTTTTGGAATGCATGCTTAGCGAAATGGATAAATGGAATCCCATTACACCACCTACTATATGTAGAACACACTTTTAGAAGACCTTTTTCATTCATTCTTTTGTAGGAAGTAGCTTTTAACCTACATAGACCATAAGTTATAGACATGGAATCCCAATTTTTTCACTTATCGGATGAGGGATCCCCACTTTCCCAGAGTAGGGTCATTGTTTTACCTTTTACATGCGTTTTCCAACAAGTCTCCTAGCTCATTCTTGAGTTTTAACTTCAGAGACTTTAGAGATTTTTTCTTGAGGGATGGGGGTTCATTGGTTATGTCTACAACCCTAAAAACCTGAAGACTTTCAGGTCCAATTGACGGACCAAGTTGACGCGCCTTCGATTGGTCAACTAGCTGCCGACTAGTTCATTGATGGACATTGTGTAACTAGTTTGGGTCTAAGTCTTGGCCCCTTCTCTAGGGCTCTTCGTTGTTCCTAGGTTTTGTCGTACCCGGACATTAAACCCATAAGTTATGTCGTACTGGTCATAGGAAAATCCCACACCAATTTAAATTAAAACGAACACGTAAAACTCGCTAAAACACATAAGGGAACGCATGTACTTTCTAAGGCACAACTTTCGAACGTCATGGACGTTCTCGGTCGTTTTACCTCCAAACTTGACCAAACTATACACACTTCCTAAGTACATTAATATAACTCATATTAACACAAAATTAATTCATGAAACATTCACGAAGCTCTTGATCACTTTAGTTTTTTTTAGGGTGTTACATTCTCCCCCACATGGAATAACATTCATCCTCGAATGAAACTAAACACTTTAAGACCATCAAGGGATCATTTGTAATAAAATAACACATTAAAATCATGATCAAACATTAATAGTCAATGCACCAACTAACAAGGAGCATAATTTTAAATTATAAATCCTTTGCAACACAACTAGTTGCAAAAACTTTCACATTTCAAAATTCACCCTTCTCTTTAATTTATGGAGGAACTACCTTTTCAAACAATAAACACGCTCATATACAAAACATTTACACACAATGAATCTACAATTTCTGACAAATCAATTTTCTTCAAAAAGTAAAATCTTTACACTAAGGGTCAACACTCACACATAGATGCATGCTAGAAAATCGAAAAATCCATCCTTAAAACAATATATCAAGAACAAATGATCATATGAAATATAAAACCATATAAAGTCATCTTATAACATCAACACAACAACCATTAATGGTTAAGACTTTTCCAAACTAACAAATTCCAGATTAGTTATCTTTCCTAACTCCTATCCCATACGGATAATTCTTCTTTGGAGCATTGGGATCTACACCACCTTTAGGAGCTTGATTAAACTCTTTCCCCCTTTCCTTCATACTAGGGCAGTCCCTCATCTTGTGTCCCTTACTACCACACCCAAAACAACCACATGTTCTTCCAAGACACTTACCCAAATGTTGCTATCCACAAGAACCACACATAGTCCTCTCAGAAGTATGGCAATTTACTTGAGTATTTTTGTTTGGAGATCTATCCTTGTTCCCCATGGAATAATGTTGGTGAAAGAACATCTTCGTAGGTTTTTGGTTACTAGAATCATCCGACCTAGGCCTCTTATCCACTTGCCTTACACCCCTAATTTTGGACTCCTAAATTTAATGAACATACACCACGAGCCTAGATATATCCATGTCATTAAAAAGCATTGTCGTATGACACTCTTTTTGGACCAAGCTAGACAATGCCATCACAAATTTGTTAATTCTAGCCTTAGGGTTGGCTACCATGGTTGTGGCATACTTAGAGTGTTGGGTGGATATTAGTGAATACTCTTGCACATTCATTTCCCCTTGACAAAGGTTAATGAATTCAACCATCTACTTCTCCCTCCACTCTAATGGAAAAAACCAATCTGGGCAAGCCTTTTTGAATAATTAACAATATACAGCATTGTCCCTCAAGGGCATCTCATCCCTCCATTGCTCAAACGACACTTGAGCAACATCATTGACTTGGTAAGCAGCTAGCTCCGCTCTGTCCCTAGGAATCATACCAATGGCATTCATCAATTTGAACACCTCATGTATAAAACTTTTTGGATCTTCATCCACCTTAGTTCCATGAAAAGTAGGAGGTTTCATACTCATGAAATCTCTAATTGTAAAAGCGGTAGTACTAGCATTAGGTTAACTTCGACCTCTATAATTAGCTTGGGCAAAAAACTTATTTTTTCCAATACGAGATTGAGCCATCATGAGTTGGCTCAAATTCAAACGTGAAGCTCATAACTCTGCGTTTGTCATATCCCATTCAACATAGAGAACTTGATGACCTTGGGGCATAGGAGGCATTTGGGGAACTTGAGGCTTTTGAGGTTCCGGTGTCACTTGAGGTTCTTGAAGGGGAACATCCTCATTCTCTCCCTCTAGGAAGACTATAGGAACATGGTCAAAATGGGGAGGGATCCTCTCATTACATACACCTCCCTCTTCCCTTATAGGGGTTCTCTTCTTGTATTCATGTTTTAAAAGAAAGAGAAGAGTTTGAGAAAATATATCATATATAACTTAACTCTAAAACACGATATTAGAATAATGAAGAAAGTGAAACTTCTATCATCTTATAGACTCTTGTCCATAGATGTGTCGCGACTCACACAATTGACTAAGGCTCTATCAGACATGGCTTGTGAAATTTTAGACCCTAAACTATTTCCCATAACCCTAGGCACTGATACCATGTTTGTAACGACCTCCAAGTACACCCTAGAAGAAAGGGGCACTCTTGGATCAGATAAAGGCGTAGTTAACCCTTTGCGGCCTTATATAAGCCTTTTAACTATTGTTCATTATTAAAAACATTAAAAGTAATGCAGAAATTATAATTTTCATGAATAATTTAATAAGAAAAGCATATTTCATAAAATACAAACGATGTCTCATCGTCACAGGCCAAACATAAGGACACGACATAAATATCTTCGGGATACGACGCTTTACATTAAAAGAAATACATAATAAGCCTTAAAAAGGGAAACTAAGAAACATAGACTATGTCGTCGAATATATGAGAACATACCAGGTCTTAAGAGAGTATATTCCCAAGATTTTCCTTCTAGACTTCTCGTTGCTTCCAACCTATACTTATCGAGTATAGAAACATATGGGGTTAGTACAAATAACGTATAATGTATGGCATATGTAAAAACATGCAAAAAGGAACATATTAATATAAATACACTTTCATGCCAAATAAGTAAACCTTCATGAATATAGAGGTAAAACAACATATAGATCATAAATTTACACTTAGGAAAAGATTTCTATAATTTTTAACAAAAAAGAACCATTTTACAGTAAGCTACCGAAATGTTACAATGAAATCCTTTAGCATTACAATGAGCACTATTATTCCCAAATAGTGAACCAATCTCCTTATAGGTTTTCCCAACAAAGTTATCCTAAGACTCACTAAGGTAAGGCATGGAGTAAACACCCATATACCTCAATCAATACACATCTAAGTGATCCTTAAGACCACCAACCATAGGCTTAGCTCGCGCGGAATTCATACATTAAGAACTTCACCTACGTTCCTTACTCCAATGGTATTTATAAGTTACACTAAGTGCAATGTTAGAGTACCATCCCATAATACTACTCCAACTTAGTGCCCATTAACGGTCTCGGTCTCCTTGGATCAAGAACACCACATTACGATCATCATACCGTGAACCACCAAGATAAAGACAAAAGAAAGTAAACTCATTTCCGTAGGAGTTTCCCTAACCAAGGTTATCCTAATACTCTCCAAGATAAGACATGAAGGAAACACCCATACACCTTCTTCAATTCATATCTTAGTGATCCTTAAGACTACCTATTATAGGCTTACTCCACTCGGGATAACATATTCCCACTCAATAACAAGAAAATAGAAGAACACTCAAACACTTTAAATAAGACACAACAAGACTTCTCTTACGGAATGCCTACTTAGTGCAACTGATGGATGGAATCCCATTCTACCACCTACCTAAGTAGAGCACTCTGTTAGAAAACTATGTTCATTCATTTTTTTTGTTGTAACTATCTTAACCAACACTGACTATGAGAGATAGACATGGAATCCCGATATACAACCATTATCGGATAAAGGATCCCCACTTTACTAGGGTAGGATCTTTCTTCATGATTTTACAGGGCTTTCCCAATAAAAACAACAATGCAGTCGCATAGTTAAGGGATAAAGAGATTTCTACTAAGTAACCCATTCTCTACAAATTAGGAGTATTCATTTCATGAGGTAGAGTAGAATATCACATCTCAACTATTGAAGTGTAGCAGCCATTCTTCATATCCTCTCGGTGCTAAGCATAATCCCCCACGAAAACTCAACATTTTATAAAATAGGTTAAGGATAACTAGTGAACAACACATCTCAACTCACGAAGGGCATCAATCCTCAAACATATCATGGAAATCTCTTTGGAGGTAATGGGATTGCTAATAAACATTTCATCTCAACACACGAAGAGTGTTCACCCGAACCCACCCCCCTTTGTTTTTTACAATACTTAACTTCATTCAATGATTCAAGTGTCTGTGGGTGTATGTGAACATACATTGCATATAAGCATCATTTCATTTACATAAAATCCTATACATGCTTATACCTTCATTCATTAAAATGTATCACATTTAACATGCTTCACAAAATGTTATAATTTATTTAGGTATAATGTCTATAATACTTCTCATAACAAGCTTCATAAGTAACATAGACCAGAATAACATCATTATAATCTTACTTCACATAATATGCCTTCATGGAATCATTCACTATACACAAGTAGATTTACATTCATATATTCAAAGTAAACACTGCCACCAAAGATGAACAATACAAACTCAAGAGCATCAAACATAAAGCTAAACAACATAACCAAATTAACCTTTATTCAAGCTTCCATAACCTATAATAATGTTCTATAATTCATCATAATATATCCCTTGGGGCAGTAGCTAAACAAAAAATCAACCCAAAGAAACCAAAGCTCAAAAACTACAAAATCATGTTCATTTAAACCATTTCTTAGGCTAAGAATTTATAAAAAGCTTTAACATGTTTTCATTGAATTTTTAGCATTATAATCACCAACTAAAACAAGAAACAACATATTTGAATCATTTAAAATATTTTCATGCAAGACCTACATTTAGATTAAAAGATAGTAGAATATAGAGTTTGAAAACCCTTTTTTAATTTTTTTAGAAATGACTCCTTGAATGGAAGAGAGTTCAAGGATGACTACCATACCTTAAATAAGAAAAATAACCACTGATTTTTTAATCAACAAACAACCACCTATATCCCTCCTAGCTCCTTCTTGAGTTTTAGCTTCTATGGAGTCTTGATAGAGTTTTTCTTAAGGGTAGGGTTTTCGGTTTTCGGAAATGCAGCCATAATGTAGTCATTAGGATTTTAAATTGGAAGACCCCAAAAATGACTTAGGTGAAGCTACATCCTAACACATTTGTAATTATTGTGTAAGGTCCTAAAATGGTTTATAATATTGAATAGAGGCAGTAGCTAAGATTTTAGGTGCATTGGAAGTGAAACGTCAAGGGCCAACCAATACGTTAGACGACTAAGTCACCTATGTTCCTCATACGTGATTTTATGTGTGTCTATGTGATTCTTGAGAGTATATGGTCCTTAAATTAGTTTATATGGTGTATATATGAAATTTGTCACGTTTCGTGAAGTTTGGAAGTCAAACGCTCAAGAACGTATATGACGTTAGAAAGATGTGCCTTGAAACGACCTTGTCTTTCTTTGCATGTTTCATCAAGTTTTACGTGTTTGTTTTGGATGAATATTATGTGGGAGGTCCTAAACTCATATAGGTATATATTTGGGATGAAACTATCTGGGCATGACTTCATGTACGACCCACAAGGAGCCCTAGAGGAGGACCCCAACATGGATCTCAACACTGCCGCAACGACCCAAACGATTGCCAGTCGACCAGGCGACAGCCCGTCGATGGGTCTCATCGATGGAGCCTGAAAGTGTGAAGGTTGAGGATCAGCAAGAGAAAACCAAGAGACCCTATAGACGGTGTAACATTTCAGAAAAGAATATGTTGAATGAAGAGTCCAGTATGCCACTACGATAGCCTATTAAGGGTACATAGTCACCCCAATGCCCAATATTGAGATATATTCGGCATAGTATAGAAAAATTGGCTAAGAGATATTAGCCAATTTTCTATATACAAATATGAGATATTATTTTTGGGTTGTCATACCCTAATCCGTGATTTATGTTTAAGAAATGTACCTGCAATATGAACCCTAAGCTGATAAAATATATTTCGTCCAACTCACATAACCATCTAAAATGATCATGTAAATTAAGCAGTGCCCAAGGACGTTGTGAGGGTCCTTGGGACGATAAGTAAAAACTCCCAAATGAGCCATCAATATAATTAGTTAGGTAAGTGAAACAAACCCATTTGAAAGCACATGGTCATCACACGTGAATAAACCATCCAAGGGTAGGTATGACACGCACGGGGGGTCCCTCCATGTGGTACCAGCCAACCAAACTAACACTAAGTTCTAACCAACTATCCTAAATGGCCAAAAAACCTAGAACTAACCGAATTGGACCCCCTAATTCACCCGACAACCTAGGAAAAATCGGGTGAAACCTATTACTAGTTATGGGGACAACCTTGTACCTAACCTAGGATGGTCCAAAACGGTTAGCTATGGTCCAAAAGACTTAGGGGTATTTTAGTAATTTCTCTTGGTCCCTAAATTAATTAAATTAAGGATCTAATTAATTAATTAAAAGTCAAAATGTTTACCGAAACCATAGTCAACACCAATTTCAGATTTTAGGACAAGTCAACATTCTCCTATGTTTAGTCAACTTAAGAGGGGAGTTTTAGTAACTAACTAATTGGTTTTTTAATTAAGTTAAGTAATTCGTAATTTTTTTGACTGAAGATCATTTCCTAATCCTAAAATTCAAAATCAAATCCTGAGAACTCACGATGCTAAGGCAGTAGAATGCAAACCGCAAAACGTAAGAACGCTAGAGGATTTCCTATGAAATTTCAAGTGTTTTTAATGATATTATTAGGATGATTATCATAAATTGTATCTACATAAGTTATGGGTTTCCCTCCTAGACTTCTTTCCCCAAGAGAACTTTCTTTCTAATGATTCAAAGATCTTAAAAAGTACGGTTGTTCCCGTTTTCTCATCGAACTCCTTGTCCCTTGTATCCTTTGTGATTCAATTTTCAATAGTTTAGAGATCATGTAGTTGGTATGTGGTGCTGCCTTATATTATGTGTAATGTTCTTTAATTATTAATGTTGAATGAACTATGAATAGAACTAGTTTGATGCTAAGGGTTTCTTACATGAATTAAAGAATGATGTATTACTAAGATATGCTCGAAAATGTTAAGTGTGATGTGTGACGTGTTAATGCATACTTCCTGTTAAGGTGACTTCATTAATGTTTTATATTCTTAAAATGTTAATATGATGATGTCCAATATGTCTTAAAAACGTTACCCTAAAGTTATGAACTATGATTGGCTTAAAAGACAACTATGAAACCACATCTTCAATGAATTGATTATCTGATGCCAACAAAATTGGACAACACTACTTTTTTAAAACGAATGCATGCTAATGTCTAGGATCTTATGTAAATGATTGAAAGATTGTCTAAAGGTTCACACATATTCAATTTAAATATGAACATTCATAAAAATTGGCTAATTCCAACAAAATGGTTTGCTAGTTTAACACCCAAAATGTTGAGGCTAATACTAATCATATGCCAATCTTGTTTAGTAAGAGTATGAAATATATTATAAGAACTTCTAAAATGATTCAATGAATCCATAATTAAAGGCAGTCATTAATTGAAAGAACTCCCAACATGTTCTAAAAGAATGAACAACAAATTCCACCCATTTAGGGTCCTTATAAGGTTGATTTATATAGTTATCCACGAGTAGGAGCTCGGATGGAACAATACCAAACAGGAAATGAAGTAGAATCACATCAAAGACGTTATGATAGATCTTATATAAAAACTCAGTAAGAATAAAAGATGAACACATGTAACTCATTGAAAGAAGTGATCATCGTCCATCAACGATCAAATGAAGCTAATACACTAAAGTAAAGAAGTGACGTGAGGTCTGCATAACTAAAGGGGTCTAAATTAAGTACGTGACACAAATGGGGTGTTAAATAAAGTGAGATAAGTCTTACTTACACTTAAGCTACTACGTTAAAATAATATCAACGAATGGAGGTGTTAGAATATGTGAGACTAGTCTCCTTAACACCTAAGGACGATATGTAAGGACAATTAACATTTCATCAATGTAAAGTAAGGATGATATGTAAGGACAATTCACATTTCATTAATTTAAAGTAAGGATTATATGTAACAAAAAATCACATTTAATCGATTTAAAGTAAGGATTATAAGTAATCAAAAGAGTAAATGAATACCAATCTAGAAGTAAACTTCAATAATTCTTAAAACAACTCTAAAACATAAAGGAGTAATAAAAGTGAGCATAGCACCGATAGACTAGTTATGAGCATGTGCTTTTACGTGTAAGTCACATGAAGACAAGGATACCACCGAGGTGGAGAAGTAGTCTAATTAAGTCCCTAGTCTACGAACAATGTCTATCCAACATCGAAACTCCTCAGTGGTTTCCACCTAAGCGAGCTAGGCATGTACGATTTCAACTTGGCTGGTGATTCCACCCCTTTTTGATGTGGGGAAAACACTACATTTCATGTTTTGCTCACATGATATATGTCAGTTAATTTTCATGATATGTTTTTGGTTCACCATAGCCGTGAGCCACTCCTTTTAGGTTTTGAGTAAATACTTGAGATGGATTTTCCTTAGCCGGGGATTACCCCTTTTCGGTGTTGGACAGACAATAGATTTCATGAAAATCTCACATGATCTAGATACATTTTAATCGGTGAATCGCCTCTTTTACGTGTGGGGGAGACACTTGATTTCAAGTTAGCTCACATGATCTTATTACCTATGATGTATCTACGAAAGTGAGAATGAATGATGATGATGGAACGCATGTTCAAAATGAGCAATAAGGAAGAGATTAAGAATGTCAATTGCCAATATCAAACTCATGATGTTTCAGCAAATAATGGGCAAAGCCAAATAAGATTGGCTTATAATGACTTCTTATATGATCCAAATAAAGGGAAGTAGAAACATCGTGTTAACTAAATACCCCATAACTTCACAAGCATGAAAGTAATGAAATAGATGGCATAGACAATAGAGAGTGGATTATGAGATGTTAATGAATATATAAAGTAATGAATGACTCATTGTAAGATTGTGATATCATTCCTTAGTCCTTGAATTACATACATTGATTCATTATGGGTATGAGACTACAATGTATCATTGCACTTGTCAGTAAAACATAGGACCGAAGAAATTATTGAACTACACAACAACAACAAGAAGAAAAATAAAAATAAACTAAGTGTGGGAATATGAGCTCTAAGGTTGGGGGTTAGCGAATTTTCAAATCCTCGCCCGAGTGGTTCTAAGATTATGTTTATGACACTAATGACTTGTAATCATACAGAAAATGAGTTGTGTTCTTTGAATACATCAAAATACATCATATTCATACAAAAACTCACAAACAAAGAATTAGGAAAGTCTAGTAATGACACTTTCCATAAATGGCATGTTGTTTTGGAGGAGCTTTCCTTGATCATGCATAGCTTTATGTATATATGTTCATACACCCATACTTAGAACAATTGGTGTACTAGCCCACTACTATTTACTATATTTATAAGTGCGGGTCAGAAGGCAGATTGACGACACATCCAGCTGTTTGGATTTAAGCGTTTCTCCAAATCGTTTGGTAGGTCCTCTTGATATCAAGGATGCTACAGTTTTTTTCTAGCCTTAGTTTTAGACATAGCTAGTGGATGTTGTCCCTAGCGTTTCTTTCGTACTTTCATTTCGAATCTTTGTAATAAGGGCATGATTGGATAGTTATTTATAATATATTCATCTTCACTTTTGAAATGATTTTTTATGATAGGTGGTTGTTCTTTGTGTTGAGCTTAGTATATGATGAAATGATTTATTTTCTATATGAAGACTAAGAAAACTTTATATTTATAAAAAGTATAAATTTTCCGCCAAAATTAACCATGTGAATGTGATGAATGCAAGAAGAGGCTTGTCTGCGACCTCTGATAGGACAATGACGTCGGTGGAGGCCCAGATTCCAGAATCCAGGTCGTTACAGACGAGGCATGGTCTTACCCACAGCCATTCGATGGTGCTATGCGTTGCTGCTAGATTTTCTGTTTTGACTTGGGGTTATGGGTAACTTACCCCAAGTCTTATAAAATGTGGGGTAGGTTGTTTTAGGTGTTTAGGGGTATTTTGAGAGTATAAAGGTGATCGTACTCTCGTTTAAACCCTATCATCTAAATCAAAACTCTTTCCCTCCTAAAGTTTCTCCAAAAACCTCCATGAGAGTTTAAAGTGAAGATGAAGCTTGAAGATGGATCTTCAATGATGTTTCTTCTTCAATTATCATTAGGTTCTTCTAATAATCTTTAAGAGTTCTTCATATAGGGCTTTCTATCACCTTAGATCAAATTTAAAAGATGATTTTCATAGATTTCAAAAAGATGAAATGTCCAATTTCTACTCTTTGTCTTGGGTTCTTGCATGAAAGGTTTTCAAACATTAGATATGATGTTCAATTGATGTTTTCCAATGAAATTCTCTGTCAACCCTTGACCTACTAAAATATCTCAATTTCACTAAAGTTTTGGTGAATTGATTGTATTTGATATTCATGAATTCGTGTGTAGATTTTATGGGATTTTGATTTATGAATGGATTATATATGTATGGTGTATAGGCTGTTTTAATTTTATTGATTAAGTGATGAATACTCTTATATCTATTGCACGGTATGCTTATTGACTTTATAATAACTTAATGCTTATAGATTATAGTGTAGTTTTCTATGGTCTATTGAATGATGTAAGAATTGTATTCAATTGTACATCTAATTGGTTTTATATTTATAAATCTATAGTTAATTGACTTATATTTAATTGAGTATTATAGTTTATGTATTTAATTGATATCATTGTCAAGGGTAAGTGTATTATGGTATTGAATGGGATGATTTAGCTTTGGATTGAAGTGGTGAGATCAAGTGGGTGGTATGCTTCCCTAATTCTCTTAATATTATGCATATCTATTGTAATTTAGTTGTTGAATCATATTTTATTTGTATGGGGTCCACTTATGGTGGCTGTGTTATGTGAATTGATGTGGCCTTGTCGGCGTTATTTTAAGTATTATGATTATCATCACCTTTTTCGGCACTACTTGAAGTAAAATGATGATTTGTTTTGTTGATTTTTTAGTATGATCATATCTACCTATATGCGAAGTAATGTGAAAGTATGTGTTATTCTATTGATCCTATTTAGGTAATCATGTTCGACTAATGACTATATGTTGTGGGTTATCTTAGAGTTGATTGCATGATTGTCGCTAATTATCTATATGATTCTATGATGACTATATTGTTGAGGATATAGTAGTGTATAGGATGACTTTAAGATGATAATAGTGGTTCCTATGAGATTCTTCAATAACATGTAATTTTTTTAAAGTGAAGTATGTTGTGTCTTATTTAGTTAGACTCGTGTCTCTTACTTTATGCATGTATGAATATGAATATGTGATGTCTTTACTTAGAAAGATATCTCGTCTTAGTCTTGTATGTACGAATGTTAAATGAGACCTTGAATGATGATAAGTTTATCCTTTATGTGAAACCTTTAACCTAGTGGTAAGGTTATGAAACTTGAAGTCGAAAGTTGTATTAGTATCCTTCATGCAATGAATGATTGACTTAAGGTTGATTGGCTAGAACGTCATCATATCTAAAAGGTTCTTGTCCCCATTGTGAGGTAGCCCTAGTGGATATTTCTTTGGTAGGGTAGATGTCATTGGGTTATGCACATGATATGAAACCCATTTGTATGAACCTTAATGTGAATTAATTTTTTAGAACGAAGGCTAGCACCGAGAGAGTATGTTAAGTGAAGTACTTTTAGTTAAAGTATGAGGCTAGGACACGAATTAAGAACATCATATTCCTTAACCATATGCCAACATGGGATGTGTCCACGTTCAACAATAGTAGAGTAGAACGCCCTCCATCGGAGTAGGTTAAAACTCTGGATTCCATGCTTTGCTACCATGGTCTATGTAGGTTATTTCCTATTCTCATCATATGGGATACTTACTAAAATTAAATTTGTTCTATTTTATTTATGTAGTGGTATGGAACACTATCTAGACATTGCACAATAGGCTTTGAAGGTGTTAGTTGGAGTCCTTAGATCTTCTCCAAGACCATTACATGAACGTCCTTTATGTGATAAATGTCTCTTAATAAACCAATGAATGTAATGACTTAAGTTAAGAAATATGTTGAATGAATAAGTACTTATCTAGATTAGTTAAGGGTTGTATAGTTAAGATGTGACAGGGGCATAAGAATGGTCAATTCTTGTCTTACCTAGATATGTCCTAAGAATTACTCTAGTTAGGGAAGATGGTTGTTTATGTTGACATGATCCAAAGTTAGATGATCTTAAGGATTATTTAGGTAATCTTGAAGAGATCGATCATGGTTGTTATCTTCTTGAGTTACTTGAGTAGGTCTTTTAATAATTTTTGAAAGGGAGAATGTCATGTTTCATGTATGTCATGGTATTAAGTGAGAATGATTCTATCTTAGGTAGTATATAGGATACCTTGTGTGTGTGTGTGTGAAAGGGATTATCTGGGCAGTCACTCTACACTCACTCAAGTGAATCTTGGAAATCACCTTTAGTACAAGAATCTCAAGTTGATGTGCTTGATGTAGTGTAAGTGTATGTGTCTCATTTTAAGTAGTCTTAAGGTTTACAGAGTGGTTTGAGAGGGTATATGGGCGGTCTCTCTTGGTGTGACTTGAGTGAGTCTTAGGATAGCTTTTAATGGTTTGAGTACATGATAGAAGATGTCATATGTGAAGGCTAAGCCCTTCATTGTAACAGTGAAGGAACATCACTATACAGTGAAGTAGTTCACTACAAAGTGGGCACAAAAATGTATATAATTGCTTGGATGATTTCTTAATTTCTAAAGTTTTAAATGTTGTTCTCATGATTATAGTATGATGTTTTTATCGAAATTCATGAAAAAACGTGCTATTTACTAAATGTCCCTTTTTTATGGTTTTTTCCTGACTTCCATATTTAGTACATCTAATGTGCTAACCCCTTCTTTTCCCTTTTTGAGTAAAGTGTAGGGAATTAAAAGTCTTTACATTCCATGGAGAATGGATAGGTTTCTAAGGGTTGAAGATGATGTATAGGTGATTCCTTATCGATTCGAGGAAAATAACCACATGTTCCTTTATGTCTTAAGTCTTTATTTTATTGGCTTTTATGGGCTTAGTTCAAAGTATTGTATACTCCACAGTATAGATGGTTCAAAGAGATGTTGTAAATGTTTATTGTTTTAAACTAAAGTCTTCCACTTGTGTAATGATTATGAAAAGAGTTCTTCGTTTGTGATGAAATTTTTAAATTCTTACTCATTTTAGAATGTTTATTATGCAATTAATGATACAAGTAGCTTATATGATCCCTCTTGAAGTCTTATTTGTCGTGTGACGAATCAAGGATGCTCTAACTTGTAGGGTGTACTTTAGAGTCGTGACAGAAACATCTTAATATACCTAAATAACCCTATTAATTTTTCAAGGTTCATAAAATACTTGGACTAAATTAACCACACATTCACCCAAGCCAAGTCAGATTCTTGACAGCTTTTTTACAGCAATACCCACGACTTCCTAACGACGGACCGTTTGTCAAAAGAGGCCTTGTTTATGGGGGTTTTATTGTTTGGGTATACAACCCTCAAAATATTCATACTTGCAGGTCAAATCGACGGACCAAATTGACGAGCCTTTGATTGGTGTACTGGTTGTTGACTGGTTCATTGATGGACACTGTCTAGGAAGTTTTGGGCCTAATTCTTGGGCCGTTGTCTAGGGGCCCTAGTGGGTCCTAGATGGGGTCATACCCATGAATTAAACCCATAAATTAAGTCTTCTAGTTCTTAGGAACATCCCACACAAATTTCAATTACAACGAACACGTAAAACTCGCTAAAACACATTATGACACACAAGTACATTCTAAGGCACACCATCCTAACGTCATGGATGTTCTCGGACGTTTGACCACCAAACATAACCAAACCTCACATACTGCCTAAGGACATTTTTATAACTCATTTTATTACAAAATTAACTCACAAACCTTCACAAAGCTCTAGTTCACCTTAGTTCATTTTAGGGTCTTACAAGGCCTTTGTGACTTACTCCCTCAAATATCATATCGCTCAAAGGTATCTAAGATGAGAATGTCCTTTCATCATAGAACCTACATCATATGAGCATGTATTTTATGAGAATGTACTTGCATATAATGATATCTTGCTCATACGATATTAAGTTAACAGTACAATTGAGTAATACCTTTGAAGG
The DNA here is from genome assembly GCA_027705065.1 of Solanum peruvianum. Lineage (NCBI taxonomy): Eukaryota > Viridiplantae > Streptophyta > Magnoliopsida > Solanales > Solanaceae > Solanum > Solanum peruvianum. Next base: position 27,049,991 of record JAKWJD010001763.1, read on the forward strand.
GACTCACTTACTCATTTGACCACAATTACATATTTTATTCATATGTTCATGTGTGTGTACATATATGTGAGATATACCTTCACATAAACACCTTTAGGCACACATTATCATAAATTCATTATTCATATACTTTACATGAATAGAAATAGGTAATGATGAATAAGAGAACTATGCTTTCCTTAGTCATCATTACTGTATCTTACTCGTAGATATGCATGAAGTTTTTATTTACACTGGTCAATATGATCACATAAAAGATGTCGCATAGCATTGAGGAAGCCACCCTCTAAATATCATAAAACCTGTACAACATTGCTCAATTATGATGGCATACAGACAAATATAACATTAAGGGACTACACACACTTACATTACACCATAGGAGACAAAAGCATATACGACATTAAAATAGAAGACTCCTAGCATAATTTCATCACATGTTCATATGTTAGGGTGATTCAATAAGAATATTCATTATCATTAGCCATATAGACCATACCGAACCCTAATATGATCATGACACATATGCATATAATATCATCTCCACATCTAGGTCATGCAACTATTTTTTAGGGCTATTTATATACTTCAGATAACATTAATCCATTTAGAACATGATAATTAGAATCAAGGATAAATCCTTCAACTTCCTAAACATGGAAATCATCATATAAATTCATATTTCATATAATTCCTTCAAGGCCAAGATTATAACGCACAAACATGTACAAAAATGTTAAGACCGCCACCATGTGTGGATCATAATAATCATCACATCTCAATGTACATTTTAAGCTTATTAGAAGGAAAATAAGTCAAATTACGAAATACTCAAGCTAATATTAATCTTTGATGATTCCTCCTCAGTTAATATTCAATTGATATAGATAGTAATAGCAATAAGCTAATCATTACAATGTATTCACAATTCTATAAACATGAAATCAAGATCACAAGACACACATTATAGGCCAATATGAGAAATTAAGAGTATCATGGGATCTTCGTAAAATTGGATTGAAATTCATAATTAAAACAGTAATTAAACATAAATATATCATAAGAATGACTTTAAAATCAATTTGAAAAGGAAACCATGGCTAGATTTTAAATTGGGAATTTTTGTCAATCACTTTTGAAAATCATTGATTGAGCTCCTTAGATAAATGTATAACTAAGGATGATGGATCACCATACTTATTGATAGAATACCCATGAATAATTGGATAACAAACCATAGAAATCCATCCCCTATCTTGATCTTGACTTTTGGTCTCCCATGTAGGTTTCGGGAGAATTTGGAAGAGATGAAAGTTTTGGGATTTTGATCTTTTTATTGGTTGTTGGGGTTTTTGACATGGAAAAGGATTTAAAAAATTCTTCAAAGCATTTTATAAACCTCACCCAAAGTTACCAAAAGACCCCCATAATTATTTGGACTTTTAGATTTGTCAAACTCACCTTCAATTTTTGGAATCTTCGTCGAGGAACAAGTCCACAACACAGAGCTGTTCCCGCATGATTTTTTTGAAAATAACTTTCGAGGAAGTTGAATTTGCGTTGTGTCTACGATGCACACCAACTTTTTAAAAAATAAAGGACGAAGTCCGTGATGCTGACCTATTTCATCAAGGAACAAAAGTTGTTGCGTTGGGCAGCCCGCTGGTCCAAGGTCGGGTCTTCCTCAAGGACCCTTTGGTTGGTCATTGGGGAGTTTTTCTTCGACATTTCAACCTAAAATACTCTCGCGTACATTTTAGGAACCTCTCATATCAATTGAGCTCTAAAAAACACATAAAACATGACGAAACACACTAATATACACAAGCACGTTTCGCACGTTTCAACGCAAAACTTTCAAGCGTGTTGGACGTTTTTGGACGTTTGACCTCCAATCTTTGCACACTGCCTTTTAACACTGTAATTAGTCATTTAATGACTTTATAAAATCATAAAAACATGTTATTCTATAATTTAATCAAGCTCATTTTGAGGGTGTAACAATACTCCTCCACTAATAATCATGCGTCCTCAAATGACTTTTGAAACATTTTAAACACTTGCACAGACTGAATGAGTGTTATAGAAGCTTAAAACACTTGAACATGTTATTAAACAATAGTCAACGCACCAAACTTATAAGTAAACACTAATTTCATATGATCATGCAACCAAAGCAACATAATCAAACATCGACTACTTCTACAATTCTTTCCATGCATACATACCTCTTCATATTCATTGACATTTGGATGAACTACCTTCTCAAACATTAGGCATCTTCATTATTTTACCACAAGATTTAACTTACTATGGATTTAAATTTAACACTTATGCATAATCCACACTTTGGCTTATAAGAAAATTTTGAACAATTCATTTAGTTGCACAAGAATCATGAATATTGTAGATAAACTACAATCTTATAATCTAGACATAATATCATCAAAGTCATATATGAAATTACCATTCTTAGCTTTCTTAAAGGAGGAACTACCTACTCCTAGTCACAACCTATACACAGTCATCATAGAGTTCATATGAAACCAATGCATAGCGTTTAATTAATATTTAAGGAGGATTTCTTTACTCGATACCACATTATGCTTATACTTCCTTCCTTATAAACAACATAGTAGGTCACATCACAACATTAGGAAATGAAATTACAATTTTCTATTTCTAGCACATCACTAGCTTTCATACACATGCATAATTTAGGTAAATTTATCAAAATTTATAGGTATACCAAAAAAAAGAGGTTAGACAAACAATCACTCGTAAAGAGTTATCCAATAGTAACACTTCCCTAAACTTAATAGTCACACATTTTTTAAAGAAACTCCTCTTATCTCATTTATACGAGACTCAAAGTCTCATTGGAGGCTAAGGAACCACACTAAAAATGAAATAAGTAATGCTCATTAAGCTATATCATTAGATCAAATTACACATTTATCATATAAGGATGCCCAACACATTAACAACATGCAATTTATAAAAAGTTCCTTCTTTAGGTCTGAGATCATCAATATTTTGCGCGCACAATCTACCCTGGTATCTAAGCCACCATTATCCCCTAGGGAGAATGATTCATTTAGCTTACTCAACACTGAGTCTTTCTAGTGACTTTGTTGAGTTGCCGATAATCCATACATATTCTAAGAGTTGCATCTTTTTTCTTAACAACAATACTGGAGCACCCCATGATGATATGCTCAGTTTGATGAAGCCCTTATCAACTAGATCTTTTAACTGCAACTTCAACTCTTTGTGTTCAGTTGGAGCCATTTTAAAGGGAGGAATGGAAATTGGTTTTGTGATAGGATCTAAGTCAACACCAAAGTCAACTTGGCTTTCAGGAGGGATTCCTAGTAAATCCTCTCGAAAGACATATTGAAATTACTACACTATCGACACAGAGTCTATGGAAGGAACTGTATGTTCTAATTCATTGACTCTGACTAAGTGGCATAAATATCCGTTGGATAACATCTTATTGTCTTTATGATGGGAAAATATTTGGCCTCTTGGATTTGAACTACGCCATTCCCGTTCAAGCTCTTACTCATTAGGAAACTTAAAACTTACTACCATGTTTTAACAGTCTATAGTAGCATAACATTTATGGAGCCAATCCATACCTAAAGTTATATCAAAATCAAGCATGATAAATTCTATTAGGTCAGAATGTGTAACTCTATCAAGAATAGTTACTGGGCAATATCTATATACTATTTAACCCTAATGTTGTCTCCTATGGGAGTACTTACTAGAAAAGGTTTATTCAAGATCTCAGGAAGCAAGTCCAATTTACTAGCTACTAACGGATTAACAAAAGACAAGATAGATCCTGGATCTAATAATGCATACGCACGAAAAGAAAAGACAGGCAAGTTACCAGTGACTACATCAGCTGACTTCTCCAGCAAGATACAAGTGACTACATCAGCTGACTTCTCCTTCTTATTTCGACCTATTAAACCATAGAACTTCGCATGTGGGAAGTCCCTGGTCATAGGCCCACTCTTTCCGCACTCATAGAAGGCATTAGAACCTACCATGCACTCACCTCCATGTAAATTTCCACATTTACCACAGGACTTTCTGTCACACAGGGAATTTCTATCATTGTCCTTCTTGGGGCAAGACTTGTCCCCTTTGGAATTAGTGTTCCTGGAAGGAGTAGGATTACCTTGGTATTGGTGCCCCTTCTTGAACTAGGTCCTGTCCTAGACTCTAAATGAACTCCTACCAGTGCTAGAACCAGCCTAATTTGAGGGCCTAGGCTTCTTTCCTTCTCTACCTCTCTTCCTCCGAGGACTCTCCTCTACTTGTTGAGCATAAACCATAAACCTAGCAAGTTCCGTGATATAATTCAACATGAATTTGAAACATTCCTCCTCAAGATTCTCTCATACAACAGTCACAAACCTGCTCATCTTATCGGTGCTACTGGATATCATGGAAGAAACATATTTGGAACGTTTAGCAAACTTCAAGGAGTATTCCTTGACTTACATACCTCGCTGATGTAGGATGATGAACTCCTCAAACTTAGCCTCTCTCTACTCTCTGGGAAAGAACCTCTCCAGCAATGCAGTCTTGAAAAGGACCCAAGTGCTGGGGACTTCTCCTGGTGCTCGGCCATCTCCCCACATATTGTAACACAACTAAGACACATCCTTTAGCTGGTATGAAGCCAACTAATCCTTATCATCTTCATTAACACCAATAGCACAAAGAATCTTGTGCACCTCGTTCACAAACTCCTGGGGATCCTTATTGGTGTTTGACCCAAAGTATACTGGAGGATTAAGTTTGGTGAAATTTCTCATTCTACTAGCCATGGTGCTAGCATGTGGGTTCTCCCTGGGAGAACCCTCTCTAGTGGCTTGGGATGTGATAGTATGTGCCTGAATAGTAATGGCTTGGTACATTTGAACCACTGCTTCTCTCACTTCTCCATCAGTCAATGCAGCTGTGTTGACAGGCACTTGCACTCCACCAGCTGGTGCTTGAAGAGGATCTTGGTATCCCCCAACAGCTGCTTCTCCAACTCTTATTCCTACATTTCTTCTTATGTTCATTTTTTTTACACGTACACACAATAAGGAAATTAGATGCTTGAATGACACAAAATGTCAAAGCTCTAGACAACATGATAAAGAGTAGAAGAAGGGAAGTTTCTTAACATCACTAAGTCTCTAAGTCATGGTTGTGCTGCGATTCACAACCATAAGCTAGAACTTCGGAACGTGGTCATTTTGAGCCTTTGTTCATAGGTATTTTAACCTCATGCTCTGATACAATGTTTTAACAAACATTCCTAGACCCCAGATGAGACCGGTGCTATTAACCTCTCAGAGGTCGCAGACAAGCCTCTTCTTAGCTTTCATCACAATCATACAGTTAAATTTGCATAAAACTTAAAACCTTTTAATGCTTATTGAGGTGTACTTATACTTCATTTAATGCTGCATAAGAGATATATAGTAATATGCTCAAACTAAACAATATCTATCAATAGATTAAACAATCGAAATAAAGAATCATAATATTATTAATAGTTTGCCAAATCGGCCTTAATACAAACGCTTCAGCAAATGTTTGAAATGAAGCGCTAGGGACAACATCCACTAGCTATATCTAATGTTCTAAAGCTAGAGTAATAAATGTAGGCATCCTCGAACTCAAAAAGACCTATCAAAGTATGGAGATAGGTAATCCAAACCGCTTCAACAAATCTTCAATCTTCTCTCGGACATGCGCCTATAAAAATAGTAATTGTATATCGGTTAGGACACACTTGTACTAAGTATGGGTGTATGCACATAAATGTAGAAGGACTATGGATGATCAAGGAAAGCTCTTCCTATAGCAACATGGCTTTTCTTTAAATTGAAGTCATTATACTTTCCTAATTTGTTATTTGTTAATCATGTTGTGAACATGATATGTTTTCATGCATTTAAAGCACACTATTCATTTTCTATATGAACATAATACCTTAGAATCATGAACATAATTTTAGTATAACTCAAACAAAACTTAATAATTTAGCTCCCTTATGCCGAGAGATCATCTTTCCAGCCTTCATTTATTTTTCAGCCTTTTATTCTTTCAATTGTGTAGTTCCATGATCTCCTTTGATCTTATGTTTTTTTTACAAGTGCAATGATTCTTTATAGTTCCATACCTACAATGAAATGAGTAAGTAATCCAAGGAACTAAGGAAATGATTTGACTACCCTACTCAGCAGTTATATTTCTCATTCTTGTTAAACTGGGCATGAATGTATTTATAATCAAATATTTATTGGCTAAGACTATTCTTTTATTATTTACATAATATATAGATCTTGGGGCATACATTCATACTCCAATATTTTTATAAACCAATAATTATTAGAACTTCGTTCTTATAAAACGCTGATTGATATACTTATGCTTTTTTTTACATAGTTTACTTTGAACTTACATTTCTTCTTGTCTGATCTATTGTTCACTTTGAACATGCTACTTTCATTCATTCTTAAATTCTTAAATAAATCATTAGCATTAACTGATGTATATCATGTGTGCTAACATGAATTCCAGTATCTTCTCCACAACGTAGAGAGGTGGTTCACTGGCTAAAGTGATACTTAATCCAATGTCTTCCCCACACCAAAAGGAGGTGGTTCATCGGCTAATGTGAAATTGAATCCAGTTTCTTCCCTACACCGAAAAGAGGTGATTCACGACTAATGTAAAATCAAATACTTTCTTGAGCAGTTAATTAACATAGATCATGTGAGATAACATAAAATCCATTGTCTTCCCCTCACTGAAAAGAGGTGGTTATCCGGCCAATGTTAAATTAAATACTGTTGTAACACCCCTAAAAATGAATATGCTAAGTAATGCTTTATATGTCTAGAATGCCAATGATTAGACCGGGTTCACACGGATTGATGCGCGTAGAACCAGACCTCGGAACCCTTGAAGCATCCAATAAAACTTCTTTGGGGAGTTAGTTTAGCTAGGAAAGGTTGGTTCCAACCATTTTAGGGCTCTCGTATACAAATATTTACTCGAATGAGTCGTTACCAGACTAAAAAATAGGAAATCTTAGGTTTGGAGGGTCTAGGGGTAAAATGGTCTTTTTCCACGCTAAGGGTATTATTTTAATTAACCTAAATATATAATTAATTATTTAATTAAAAATGTGGAGGGGCACTTTAGGGAGAGAGGGCAGAAATTGGGCTCTCGAAGTGAAGTGTTGCTCCACCCAGGTTCAAACCTAGTTGGAAGCAATGAATGAAATTGTTTTTGATTAAAATTGGTAAATTAGTGTAATTAATTTATATTTATCAGTTATTAGGTTATTTAAAATAAATTAAAATCAGATTTTAAATAATTAAATAAAACCTTATTTGACTAAGTCCTAAACTAGACTCCTAAGCCTAAGAAAACTCTTGTCTCATCTCTCTCTCTCATATCTCTATCACTATCATCACGTTTTTCTCTGACAAATAACATACAAAAACAGTATCTAAATGAGAGTTCTTCACACTTGAAGAGTTCACAACGAAAATTATAAGCAAACAACTAATCAAACACGTTAGGCAAAGAGAGGGTTTTTCCGTCAAGTTGGTGTTGAAGGTCTTGGATTTGTACATGTGTTTGGAGGGGTTGTTTGGGCATCAAGGCAAGGTTTGAATGTCAAAAAGGTATGTGTTTTCTCTCTTGGAATCCTTCATCCAAGAGAAATTTCTTTCTACAAAATTCAACATATGAAACTAGGGTTGTCCCTTTTATTGTCGAATTCCTTGTCCCTAGTCTCCTTCCTATTTCAATCTAAATAGGTTAGAAATCATGTTGTTGCTATGGTTTTTGGTAGCTAAGTGTGAAATATGATGTTTTTTGAGATTTTGTGTTTGGAAATAACAAGCATGTTCAATGATGTAAACCGAAAATGATGTAGTGAAATGTGTAAAATGTTTATTGTTGTTCTCCGTTTTGAAACCTTAAAATAGCTTGTTTAATGATTGGAATTAAGGTAAATAAGATGAGTAATTTGTGATGTTCAAATAAAGTTTAAGGTGGGTTATCATAAGTGGAAAAATCTAAGCTAAAACAACAATGAATCTACACTTAAAAACGCGTTAAACAAATTGTGAAAATACCACAAAACGAATGTATGACAGATGTTAAATCAAGGCTAGAAAATTTAGTCAAATTTCCAGCACGTGGTGATGGAGTTTCATCAAGAACACTTGAGGTTTGAGAAGTTTAAAATAAATTTAAAACATGTCAGTTCAGTGGGGATTGAACCCAAGACCTCAATACATGAAAGTTGAAAAAAAAGAGGTGTGGGATTCTAACCTACAACCTCTCTGAAAAATAAGAGAGTAAAGAGAAATTTTGAAATAATAAAAATAATGAGAGGAGTGGTATTCGAACCCACCACCTCTTTACAGAATAAATAGGTTAGGATAAAATGTAAATTAAAACAAGGTGAGGTTGTGGGGATTTGAACCACAACCTCTTAAATGAATGAGAGAGTTAGGAGAAAAATAAAGGAGAAAATAAAATATGGAGAGTGGGGATTGAACCCACAAACTGTTGAATGGATGAAAGAGTAAGGATTAAAATAAAGGAGAAAATAAATGTCGAAGTGGGGATTGAACCCACAACCTCTATGATAGGTGAGAAAGATAAGAGATAAATTAAAAGAAAAATAATGAGCTTGTGGGGGATTGTACCCATAACCTCCTTGCCTTAAAACAATAAAGGGGAGGATAATAAGAAAGAAATATTATGGGGTTGATGCGAATTGAACTAGGGTCTCCCAAATATAAAAAATGCATTTATCAAGTTTAAAATAAGATTAAGTGTTGTTCAAGGATTCTAAATCGGGTTCCCTTGCCCAATTCCGTATTGACACATAAGTCATACATAAGCAAATATTTAATGAATGTTGTCTCTAAAGATCAAAATTAATATCTTGGCATATCTACAAGATTCATAAGTCTTGTACCACATAATCTTGGGAAAACATGAATCACTTAGACTAACTATGAATGAATCCCCATGACTTGTATGTGTAGACTCATAAGTCTAGCATAAGTTTAAAAGTAAGTTAAATTAAGATTTATGTGGTGAAATGATGTAAAACCTAGAAGGGGTTAAGTAAGAGTGTGAAACACATTGAATGGCCAAGTGCATTGGCATATGATGAAACAAACATTCATGTAAAGGGGTAAGTAATTATGAAAAGCAAATGTGCTAAAGTTAATTAATGTGATGATAACATGATAAGAGTTTTATGTGAAAGATGAGAGAAATCTCAGATGAGCCTATGTAAATGTTAATAAAACGTACTCATCTATGAGAGTGTAAAGTTAATGAAGATAATAGTCTCGATGAACACTCTAATGAAAGTATATAAGTTAATGCATACATAAGTTTAATGATGAGATGAGAAATAATCTAATGAGATATGATATCCTCATACTGGAAGCATGCTTCCATGATGTATGAGTTGCATGTAATGGAACGTTACCCTAAGCACTGATAGGCTAGCTATCAGCAGTAATGCCTTCTTTCGTGAAAGACAAAGGTTCACATAACTCTCATGAGATGAGATTGTCCGGCATGCCGGGTATGGGTATCCTTATATATCCTAGTCTTTGAACCTATACTTCCATTGTAGGGAACTGGAGGGGTTCAAGTCCCATGTACGCTAGCATGTTTTGGGTTAGTTTGGCCGGTGATTCCACCTCTTTCAGTGTGGGGTTTCATGACACGGGATTTCATGATGCTCACATGATCTATGTTGGTTAAGATTAAAGTTCCCAATGAATGAATGAACTCATCCTCAAATGATGCACATAATGAAACGAACAATACCAAAGGTGGTGGGATAGGATAATCAAGAGGTGAGTTAGACTCAAGTAATGACATTAGGTCATTCTTTGTCATTGCACAACGAACCCGATGAAAGTCTTAAACTACATCTTAGCTATTGTTGGTGTTTATACTGGCCCGTGAATGAAATGAAATGAAGTAAGTATGAATAAAAGAAGTAGACTCTTCATTTGCTAAAGTAAACTTTCTAGTTCAGGTACCATATGTTGAGCCCTCATTTTGGGAAGTCTTAAAGTCAAGTCTATTATTCCAATATCTCATGGCATACGAATAAATAATATGAACAACATTATGTGTTATATGAATTATAATATGTACTATGTGTACGCTATTGTGTGTTGTGTGCAAAATGGTAAGTATGAATGTGCATGTTACTCTCATGGCATAACCTTCCTAATACGACTTTAGAAAGTTCACTTACTTTCTTATCTCAATTTGGCAAGTCCAGTAACTTGACCTGCTAAAATCATGTTGCTAGGAAAGATCTATTCTTACTCATGAATGTCCTTGGTGTGTGCTTGCATATACCCATACTTAGTACAAGTGTGTATTAATCCCATAAAACTCTATATTTTAGGCGCAGGCACAGTTGGACGCTAGAGCTACAGGATCAACGATGCAGCTATTCGGATGTTGAGAATTCATCCGGACTTGGTAGGCCCTCATGCTTTTGAGGATGTTTTCCCATTTACATTCTAGCTTAGTTCTAGGATTGAGCTAGTGGAGTATGTTCCACTAGGATTTCTTTCCCTTTTTTGTTCAAACATTGTATTGGTGCCATTTTGGCAAGTACATCTTTATTGTTATAAATAAAATGTTTCTTTTATTTGATGATCTTAATGTTAGATGGTTGATTGTGAACAATTACGTATGTAGTAGAATGTTTAGTAAGCATGTTTAAAAATAAAAAGTTTAATTTTTTCCGCTAAAATTAACCTAGACGAAGTAAGAATGACGTAAGTAGTCTTGTTTGTGACCTCTGAGAGGTCAACGACGCCGGTCTCATCTAGGGTCTAGGTTCCGATCGTGACAAAGTTGGTATCAGAGCACTAGGTTGAATTTTGAGAATAATAATTTCACATCAACCTCATTGTGTAGTTTCTAAGTCATGGTAGTGAAGTGCACCACTATCCTGGATTCGAGAGTGCATAATGTGTAAGCAAATTTCCCTTCTTCTAATTTTTTCGTTCCTTCTCTATTGTCTTATTACTTGCTGTTAAGAGAGTATAAACATCAACTCTTGAAGTTTCCAAAAGATGAATACAAGGAGAAAAACATGTGGGGAGATTTGAGGAGCGGCTAATGGAGTAATTCAAGTTTCTCCCCAGGCTCTAGCTGCTGGGATAGAGATGCTTGTTAAGACAGTTGGGTTTATAGAAGGAGAAGTAAGGACGTGTTTGGTACAGTTGTCCCAAGCTAGCACTTTACGAGCTCAGACTATTCGGTTTGATTGATGTGGAGAAGTCTGAGTTATTATCCTACCAGCTAAAGGATGTAGCTCAATGCTTGTATGCGGTGTGGCAGGATAGTAGAGACTTAGGAGGGGGTCCTATTACTTGGGATAAATGAAAAAGGCTAAGGTTTAGGAATTCATCAACCTTAAGCAGGCCTATGTCTGTTAGGGATTACTCCCTGAGGTTCTAAGACTTTACTGCCCAGGAGAGGCCACCTTGTAGGAAGTGTGGAATACTTCATGATGGAGAATGAATCATGGACTCTAATGCTTGTTAGAATTGTGGCAAACCGGGTCACATGATGAAGGGTTGTACGATTAGTTGAAGTCAAGAACAAGGGAAGGATAAAGTTTAACCTAATGGTCCAAGTTAAGAGGCTCCAAGGAGGAAACGATTCTTCGCACTCAAGTATAGGGGTGCAAGGGAAGGCACTCTAGTGAAGTGTCGGGTGTGTAGCCTTCAGTAGTCTTTCATATATTTGAATGTGTATGGTGTTTAGGCACTAGTATGAGGTTGATTTGTTTGAGTTATCATGTTAGTTGTTGATTTGTATAACTTACATGCTTACTTATGTTGTCTGCTTTAATTAGACTAGTTTAGGAAAGAGTTCCTTAGTCAATTAATGTGAAGCTACTAGTAGGTTTCAAGGATGTGCACCATCATGTTAATGTGTTAATCAAATATTCACCAATGGGGAGTATTGATTTGCCTATTGTATGCATACATTATATAGATGACTTACTTATTGCTAGTAAAGAGTAGTTTTATTCGGGGATGGAAGTTCCTAAGGGGGGGATCATGTAACAACTCTAAAAATAAATATGCTAAGTAATGCTTAGTGTGTCTATAATGCCAACGATTAGACAGGGTTCACACGGATTGAAGCCCGTAGAACCTGACCTCGGAACCCTTTATACATCCAATCCAACGAACTTAGGGACTTCGTTGAGATAGGAAAGTTTCGGTACAACTATGTAGGGATCTCAAATACAAAGATTTACTTGAAGGAGTCTTTATCGGACATAAAAAGAGGAAATCTTAGGTTTGGAGGGTCAAGGGGTAAAATTGCCTTTTTCCAGGATAAGGGTAGTATCGTAATTATCCAAAATATATAATTTATTATTTCATTAAAAGGTTGAGGGGTAATTTGGGGAGAGAGGGCCGAAATTGGGCTCTTGAAGTGAAGTCTTGCTCCAGCAGGTTTTGAACCTAGGTGTAAGCAATGAATTAAATTGTTTTTAGTTTAAGTTGGTAAATTAATGTAATTTATTTATATTTGTTAGTTATTATCTGATTTAAAATAAAAGGAAATCAGATTTTTAGTAATTAAATAAAACTTTATTTGACTAAGTCCTAAAGTAGACTCCTAAGCCTAAGAAAACTCTTCTCTCCCACACTCATCTCTCTCTCTCACGTCTCTATCACTCACACTCACGTTTTTCTCTGCCAAATAACGTAAAAAAGAGTAGGTAAATGAAAGTTCTTCACACTTGAAGAACACACAGTGAATATTATAAGCAAACAACTAATAAAACACGTTAGAAAAAAAGAGTGTTTTTCCGTAAAGTTGGCGTTGAAGCTCTTGGACTTGGAAGTGTGTTTGGAGGGATTTTTTGTGCAGAAATTCAAGGTTTGAATGTCAAAAAGGTATGGGTTTTCTATCTTGGAATCTTCCTCCAAGAGAATTTTGTTTTTAACAAAATTCAACGTATGAAACTAAGGTTGTCCCCTTTCAATCTAAATTAGGTTAGAAATAATGTTGTTGGTGTGGTTGTTTATATCTAAGTGTGAAATATGATGTTTTTTTTTATTTGGTATTTGGAAATAACAAGCATGGTCAATGATGTTAACCGAAAATGATGTGGTGCAATGTGTAAAATGTTTGTTTTTCTTCTCCGTTTTGAAGCCTTAAAGTGTCTTTTTTAATGATTGGAACTAAGGTTAATAAGGTGTGTAATTTGTGATGTTTAAATAAAATGTAAGGTGGCTAATCATAAGTGGAAAAATCCAAGCTAAAAAATAATGAATCTACACTTAAAAACGCGTCAAACAATATGTGAAAATATTACAAAACGAATGTATGAATGTTGTTAAATCAAGGATAGAATATTTAGTCAAATTTCCAGCACTTGGTATTGTAGTTTATGCAAGAAAACTTGAGGTTTGAGAAGTTTAAAAAAAAAATAAAACATGTGAGGTCAGTGGGGACTGAACCCAAGACCTCACTACATGAAAGTTTAAAATATGGAGAGTGGGGATTGAATCCACAACTTGTTGAATAGATGAGAGAGTTAGGAGAAAAATAAAGGAGAAAATAAATGTGGAGAGTGGGGATTAAACCCACTACTTCATGGATGGGTGAGAAAGTTAAGGGATGAATTAAAAGAAAAATAATGAGCTTGTGGGGGATTGAACTTTTAACCTCCTTTCCTTAAAACAAAAAAGGGGAGGAGAATAAGAAAGAAATATTAAGGGGTTGATGGTAATCGAACTAGGGTCTCCCGAATCTGAAAAATGCATTTATCAAGTTTAAAATAAGATTAAATGTTGTTTAAGGGATTCAAAATCGGGTTCCCTTGCCCATTTCCGTATTGACACATAAGTCATACGCAAGCAAATATTTAATGAATGCTGTCTCTCAAGATCAAAATGAATATCTTGGCATATCTACAAGATGCATAAATCTTGTACCGCATAATCTTGGGTAAACATGAGTCACTTATACATACAATGAATGATTCCTAATGACTTGTATGTGTTGAATCATAAGTCTAGCATAAGTTGAAAAGTAAGTAAACCTAAGATTTATTTAATGAAATGATGTAAAACCTATATGGGGTTAAGTAAGAGCCTGAAACACACTAAATGGCCAAGTGCATCGTCATATTATGAAATGAATATTCATGTAAAAGGGTGAGTAATTATGAAGAGAATGTGCTAAAGTTAATGAATGTGGTCACAACATGATAAGAGGCAAGTGTGAAAGATGAGAGCAATCTCAAATGAGAGTAAGTAAGTGTTACCAAAAAGTACTTACCTATGAGAGTGTAAAGTTAATGAAGAGAATATACTCTATGAAAACTCTAATGAATGTTTTGAAGTTAATGCATACTAAACTAATGATGATATGAGAAATCATCTAATGAGATATGATATCCTCATGCTAGAATCAAGATTCCGTGATGTATGAGTTAAATGTAATGGAACTTTATACTAAGCACCGATAGGCTAGCTAAGAGCGGTGATGCCTTCTTTCGAGAAGGGCGGAGGTTCACGTAACTCTCATGAGATGAGACTGTCCGGCATGTCGTGCATGGGTCTCCTTATATATCCTAGTCTTTCAACCTATACTTCTATTGTAGGGATCTAGCGGGTCTCAACTCCCATGTACGCTAGCATGTTTTGGGTTACTTTGGCCGGTGATTCCACCTCTTCCAGTGTGGGGTTTCATAACACTGGATTTCATGATGCTCACATGATCAATTTCGGTTAAAGTTAAAGTTCCCAATGAATTAATGAGGCCAGCCTCAAATGATGCACATAATGAAACGAATGATACCAAAGGTGTTAGGATACGATAATCAAGAGGTGAATTAGACTCAAGTAATGACGTTATGTCATTGTTATTCATTGCCCAAAGAACCATATCAAATTCTTAAACTACATCTTAGGTATAGCTGGTGTTTACACTGGCCCATGAATGAAATGAAATGAAGTAAGTATGAATAAAAGAAGCAGACTCTGTGTTTGCTAAAGCAGACTCCCTTGTTGAGGTGGCATATGTTGAGCCCTCATTTTAGGAAGTCATAATGTCAAGTCCATGATTCCAAGATATCATGGCATACGAATAAATGATATGAAAAACATTACGTGTTAGATGAATTATGATAGTTTCTATGTGTACGCTGTTGTGTGTTGTGTGCAAAATGTTATGTATGATAGTGCATGTTACTCTCATGGCATAACTTTCCAAATCCGACTTTGGAAAGTTGTCACTTTCTTATCTAAATTTGGCAAGTCCACTAACTTGACCTGCTATAATCATGTTGCTACGAAAGAGCCATTCGTACTCATGCATTTCCTTGGTGTGTGCTTGTGTATACCCCTACTTAGTACAAGTGTGTACTAATCCCATAAAATTCTATATTTTTAGGCGCATGCACAGGTGGATGCTAGAGCTACAGGATCAACGATGCATTTATTCGGATGTTGAGCATTCATCCGGACTTGGTAGGCCCTTATGCTTTTAAGGATGCTTTCCCATTTATATTCTAGCTTAGTTGTAGGATTGAGCTAGTGGAGTATTTTCCACTAGCGTTTCTTTCCTGTTTTTTTTAATGCATTGTATTTGTGTCATTTAGGCAAGTACATTTTTATCGTTATAATAAATTGTTTCTTTCATTTGATGATCTTAATGTTAGATAGTTGATGGTGAACAATTACGTATGTAGTAGAATGTTTACTAAGCATATTATGAAAAATAGTTTCAAATTTTCCGCTAAAATTAACCTAGACAAAGTAATAATGACGTAAGTAGGTTTGTCTGCAATCTCTCAAAGGTCAACGATGCAGGTCTCGTCTGCGATCTAGGTTCCGATCGTGAAAACTTCTTAGATTTCTTAGGTGGAATCCACTAGATAGTTCCAATGATTACAACATACTTCAAAGTTTAGGAGATTTTGGAGACCCTGAACCACCTTTATGGTGATCTCGTCTCATGAGACTTACATGTGCTGGCACAAGCTAATTGCTATTCTATCCGTGGTTAGTTCTTATTTATTATACTTTACAACTTTAAGATTTGACTCAGACATTATGGAAGTTCGCTTCTAGTATGAGGTATAGTTAGATCAATAGATGACTGGTCATCCCTTTCTTTACTTGATGAATGTGAATTTACATATTACATTATCATCATGGTGTGAGTGAGACTTTTCTCATAGTTTCTAACACCCTCTTATATGAGTAAGTGAGACTTGTCTCACTAGTTTTAACAATCTATATTAGGTAAATTTCATAACTCATTAGCTTTTAGTTATTTCATTACTCACATTATCTTGTTCAATGTTATTCGGTAGTCTTGTACAATTCTTTGTGAATGTTATAAGGAAACTATTGTTGGAAAGACAAGGCACTAACAAAAATGCCTGACAGGATAACAGCGGAAGAATACCCAAGTCTATACTTTCCCTTTTCGATTTGACCAAGAGAAGACAAACAACCACAAGCAATATGATAGTAAGGCAGCAAGTAATTCAACCAAACAAATATAACAAGACAATAATAAATCAATCACACAAGACACCAAGATTTACGTGGAAAACCCTTCGATGTGAAGACTAAAAAACCATGGGACCAAAAGCTCCAATATAATCACCAAGAGTTACAATATTTTTCTCCAAAATTGGCCACGAAACAAGTGACAAACAACGAGCAACAACAAAATAAGATTGCACCAAATTTAGAGAATTAAAGGAGCAAAATCACCAATTTCGCAGCTACTGTTCACGACAGCAAAACTGAAGCTGCAGGCCACCTAATCCAACTCTGTCAGTTCCTAATAAAAGATTGAGATGAAGATAATATGCTGTCCAAAAATAAGCTCAATCGGACAAGAAACGAAGCGGGAATCGCAATTTGAAGTTGGTCGTTATGGCTGAAATTTGACTGCGAAAAAACTACTCTCTTTCTCTCTTTTTGGCTGCTAAAAACTCTCTGTGTATTTGAAAAAATAATACCTAAATAGGCTTATATTTGCCTCATAAGAATGGGCCTATGGGCAAAAATGGGTTGGTCCAAATTGGGCTTTTATTTAACCACATAGGAAGGGAAAAAGACCCATAACCCAACAATTCTCCCCCTCACGACTATGTGGAGGAGACCGCCATCCGGGCGACCATGCAACAATCTTCAAACTTCCCTCTTGGCAAAGCTTTAGTCATCATATCGGAAACATTGTCATTTGTATGAATCTTTTCAAGCTCAAGCAGCTTAGAATCCAACACATCTCGAATCCAATGGTATCTCACATCAATGTGTTTAGACCGACCATGAAACGTAGAATTCTTGCCAAGATGTATAGCACTTTGACTGTCACAATAAAGCACATACCTCTCTTGAGCACATCCAAGTTCCTCCAAGAATCTCTTCATCCAAAGCAATTCTTTACAAGCTTCAACGACAGCAATAAGCTCAGCTTCTGTAGTAGATAGAGCAACACATTTTTGCAACCTAGATTGCCAAGACACAGCTCCCCCTGCAAAAGTAACCAAGTACCCTGAAGTAGACTTGCGAGTATCAACATCACCAGCCATGTCTGAATCAGTATAACCACAAAGAATAGGCTTCCGTGTACCAAAACACAAACTCAGACTAGAAGTGCCACAGAGATATCTCATAACCCACTTCACAGCATTCCAATGTTCTCTTCCCGGATTAGAAAGAAAACGGCTAAAAACTCCAACAGCATGAGCAATATCTGATCTTGTACAAACCATCGCATACATCAAACTACCAACAGCTGAAGCATAAAGAACTTTCTTCATATCTTCCTTCTCATCATCAGTAGAAGGACACTGTTTCGTGCTCAATTTGAAGTGCATAGCTAAAGGTGTACTGACAACCTTAGCTTTGTCCATGATGAATTTGCGAAGTACTTTCTGAATGTACTTCTCTTGTGATAATACCAATTTCTTGGCCTTTCTATCACGGACAATCTGCATGCCAAGAATCTGCCTTGATGGTCCTAAGTCTTTCATAGCAAAAGACTTACTCAACTCTTGCTTCAACTTCTGAATCCTGCAAGTATTATGACCAACAACAAGCATGTCATCAACATAAAGCAACACAATAATAAAGTCACCATCAGAGAACTTTTTCACAAAAACACAATGGTCTGAAGAAGTCTTCTTGAAGCCCTGCTGACTCATAAAAGAACAAAACTTCCTGTACTAGTGTCTGGGAGCTTGTTTCAAACCATACAAGCTCTTCTTCAATTCGCAAACATAATTCTCTTTACCCTTGACTTCAAAACCTTCTGGTTGCTCCATATAAATTTCTTCATCTAAGTCACCATGGAGGAAAGCAGTTTTAACATCCATTTGCTCAACCTCTAAATCTAGACTTGCAGCCAAGCCTAGAACCACACGAATGGATGACATCTTCACAACTGGAGAGAATATCTCATCAAAATCAACTCCCCTTTTCTGATTAAATCCCTTGACAACTAATCTAGTTTTGTACCGTGGAACTGGATTACCATCTTCATGTTTCACCCGAAAAACCCACCTGTTTTTCAAAGCTTTTCTGTCTTTAGGTAACTTAACCAAATTAAAGGTATGATTATCATGCAAGGATTTAATCTCATCTTCCATAGCATCAAACCACCTTTCTTTTTCTTCACTTTCCATGGCCTCATCAAGACTCTCAGGTTCTCCCCCATCAGTCAAGAGTACATACTCATTGGGAGAATAACGAGATGAAGGAATTCTCTCTCTACTAGATCGTCTAAGAGAACTCTCTGGAGCATCTATAATTGATTGTTCGACAACCACATCATCTTGCACTGGAGCATCAACAACATCATGCCGGTCATTCTGAACATGATCACCATCTTCATTATCAACTTGATTTTCATCATTATGAAGATTTTCTTCCGGTGCAATAGTCAAAGGAACTGGATCAACATCAACTAAGCTCTCACTACTCTGAAAATCAGCCTTGTCAGCTTTGTCAAAATCTTCAATTGTTTGGTCTTCAAAGAACACAACATCACGGCTTCTAAAAAGTTTCTTCTCAACAGGATCATAGAATCGATAGCCAAATTCATCTTGACCATAACCAATGAAGATACACTGCCTAGTTTTAACATCCAACTTTGACCTTTCATCCTTAGGAACATGTACAAAGGCTTTACACCCAAACACTCTAAGATGATCATAAGAAACATTCTTACCAGTCCAAACTCTGTCAGGGACATCACCATCTAAAGCAACAGCAGGAGATAAATTGATAACATAAGCAGCAGTATTAAGTGCTTCTGCCAAAAAGTAATCTGACAGCTTAGCATCTGAAAGCATACATCTAACCCTCTCAACTAGAGTTCTGTTCATCCTCTCTGCTAAACCATTTAACTGAGGAGTCTTTGGAGGAGTTTTCTGATGCCTAATACCCTGCACTCTGCAATATCTATCAAAAGAACCAATATACTCACCACCATTATCTAAGCGGATGCATTTCAATGTCTTCCCTGTTTGTCTTTCAACCAAGGCCTGAAAACTCTTGAACACATCAAGTACTTGATACTTGGACTTCAAAGGAAATACCCAGAGTTTGTGAGAATGATCATCAATAAAAGTCACAAAGTAAAGTGCACCACCATGAGATCTTACCTTAAAAGGACCACACAAATCAGAATGTACCAACTCCAGCAAATCAAGCTTTCTTGAAGGCGGATGACGCTGAAAAGAAACTCTTTTCTGTTTACCGGCTAAGCAATGAACACATTTCTTCAACTTTGCTTGTTTCACTCCAGAAAACAAATTTTTCTTAGCCAAACTATCAATCCCCTTCTCGCTCATATGACTCAGCCTTCTATGCCATAACTCTGATGAAGTATCATTCTCCACCAAATTTACTGAGTCTCTGGACATGGAGCCCTGAAATACATACAAGTTAGACAACTTGTCACCACGGGCCACAACCATCAAACCTCTAGTAAGCTTCCACTGGCCAACACCAAGTGTATTAACATAACCCTCATCATCAAGATATCCCACAGAAATCAAATTCAAGAGAACATCTGGAGCATGCTTGACATTATTGAGAACTAGTTTGGAACCATTGTTACTTTCCAAACAAACTGTCCCAATGCCAATAACTTCAACTTCATGATTATTGCCCATTTTCAACGTTCCAAAATTACCTGGAGTATAAGAAGAAAATAATTCCTTCTTTGGCGTGACATGAGAAGTAGCACCATAGTCCACAAACCAGCTAGACTCATCACGAACAAGATTAATGGCATTTTCATCACAAGAAACAAGAAGATCATTATTAGCAACAACAGCAACACGATTTTCATTATCGCCTTCTCTCTTTTGTTGTCTCATATCTCTCTTGTGCTTGTAACAATATTTCATGATATGCCCATTCTTGTGGCAATAGTCACATGTAGTATTCTTGTATTTAGACTTTGACTTGCTTCTACTTTTACCTCTATCATTCTGACCTCTGGACTTGTTTCTCCCCCTATCTTCAGTAACCAAAACATCGGAGTGTGAAGCTGAAGAAGATGAGGCTTGAGATCTTCTTCTCATTTCTTCATTCAAGACACCACTCTTAGTATATTCCATGGTTACAACACCACTGGGAGCAGAATTAGTCAAAGAAACTCAAAGAGTTTCCCAAGAGTCTGGCAAAGTATTAAGAAGCCAAAGTCCCTGTATCTCATCATCAAACTTTACACCCATTCCGGATAGTTGGTCAAGAACACCCTGAAAATCATTAATATGATCAGAAATAGGAGTGCCCTCTTTATACCTGATATTGATTAATTGTTTCAATAGGAACAACTTGTTGTTGCCAGACTTCGAAGCATAAAGTGTCTCGAGCTTGTCCCACAAACTTTTGGCATGTGTCTCATTCACAATATGATTTCTAACATTATCTTCAACCCATTGTCTAATATAGACACAAACCTGCAGATGCTCAAATTCCCATTCTTCATCATTCAAAGACTGAGGCTTATTAGAAGCAAACACAGGTAAATGCATCTTCTTGACAAATAGAAGATCTTTCATCTTGCCTTTCCAAATATGATAGTTACTACCAGTTAAACACACCATTTTGCTCATATTTGCCTCCATCATTCAAAACGACAATCAACAATAACCAATGCTCTGATACCACTTTGTTGGGAAAGACAAGGCACTAACAAAAATGCCTGACAGGATAACAGCGGAAGAATACCCAAGTCTATACTTTCCCTTTTCGATTTGAACCAAAGAGAAGACAAACAACCACAAGAAATATGATAGTAAGGCAGCAAGTAATTCAACCAAACAAATATAACAAGACAATAATAAATCAATCACACAAGACACCAAGATTTACGTGGAAAACCCTTCGATGTGAAGAGTAAAAAACCACGGGACCAAAAGCTCCACTACAATCACCAAGAGTTACAATATTGTTCTCCAAAATTGGCCACAAAACAATTGCCAAACAACGAGCAACAACAAAATAAGATTGCACCAAATCTAGAGAATTAAAGGAGCAAAATCACCAATTTCGCAGCTACTGTTCACGACAGCAAAACTGAAGCTGCAGGCCACCAAATCCAAATCTGTCAGTTCCTAATCAAAGATTGAGATGAAGATAATATGCTGTCTAAAAATGAGCTCAATCGGACAAGAAACGAAGCGGGAATCGCAATTTGAAGTTGGCTGTTATGGCTGAAATTTGACTGCGAAAAAACTGCTCTCTTTCTCTCTTTTTGGCTTCTAAAAACTCTCTGTGTATTTGAAAAAATAAGACCTAAATAGGCTTATATTTGCCTCATAAGAATGGGCCTATGGGAAAATATGGATTGGTCCAAATTGGGCTTTTATTTAACCACATAGGAAGGGAAAAAGACCCATAACCCAACAATTATTTCATGCTATTGTATTAACAATGTTCATTTAGATAGGCTATGTTGGGACTTGTCCCAGTAGTTGGCATACCCTACGTTATGAGTTCATATTTTTTGAAGTAATATTTAGGACATAGTTTTTCAAGACAATTTATTGGCATAAATCAAACTTTGATATTATCACTAAAGACTTGTCATGATATTAATACTAGCCAAGTCAATTAAATTCATGCATATACTACACTAATGTCATCATGTTAACTAGCCAACTTTTAACCTTTTATCATCCTAAAATAACAATTCAATGAACAATTTATTACAATTTCATCTTATCAAACACACGTAGACATTAAAACATTTAGTATCTCATGTAAATAAATACCCTAATCATACGCATCTAACCAATAGGTCTTATACGACATTATAATTCATAGAAACCTACACATAATGATAAGTTAGGACCACATTTCAACAACATGCTCGAGATTTACATAAATATACTACTAGAATCGGAAATAGGGACAACTAGGGAGATGGATATGCCATTCATTTGGAACAACCTTAGTTTCAGATTTCTAGACATCAAAACGTTTGAAAAGCCTCCCGGGGAAAGGACTCTATGAGATAAAACGCATACCATACTGTAGAATAGAATCTACAAAGATCACCTTGTTCTTTGCACGAAAACCTTGATTAATTTGCCTTATATCGCCTTAGGCGAACCAAGTGTATTTTATGTTTTTCTTTCGCTTGTTTACTGTTTTTTGTCGTTAGTTTCAACGTGAGTCTAAGTCTTAGGAAAGGAATAATGACTAATTCAACTTAGGATAATTAACTAATTAAATAAATCAATTATCTAACTACACAAAACGCCCCTCCTAAATTGACTAAAAATATTAGAGCATTTGACTTAGCTGAAATCTTAAAATTTCTAAGGGTCTCGGCATTAAACATAGATTTAAAATAATTAATTATGTTTCTAATTTTATTAATTAAGTTACCTAGGGTAATTATAAAAGTACCTCTAAGTCACTAGGACCATAACCAACCCTTTTGTACCATCCTAGGATAGGTACTAAGATGTTTCTTTAGTTAGATATTCGGCTAGTGTCACCCGACTAGTCTTAGGATTTCGGGCACACTAGTTAGTTTAGTTTAGTTATTCCTAGGTTAATAATCTAGTTCGTTAAGATTGTTAGAGCCTTAGACTGGTTAGGAATCTTGTCCCCACGTGGCTTCACCCGACGCGCGCCTGCCCCTTAATCGCCCTAATCGAATAAGGTTGCGATTGGTCGCTTGGTCCCTTGTCATGTAGCATGTGTTGCCGTGCACTTTCCTAACATTGCATTATGGATACTTTACTTCTTGTGGAAGGATCCTTACGATGTCCTTTGGCACTTCTTAATCAACATAATCATTTTAAATTATCATGTGCTATGGTACCTAGGCTTGACACCTGGATGCCTAGTACAAATGTTTGTATTTGAAGAATATAGTTATTTTAGCTTAGGTTATTCATTGCATGTCCTAAACAAGATCTTATTATAGTTGGAATTATTGTTAATACATAAAATTTGGGTAACACCCTAAAGCCAATATTCTCTAATATGCTTAAATTTACTCATATTGGGCATTGGGATGTCTCTTAACTAGACAAGTATATTTTCTGAAATGTTACACTTTCGTTGGTCATTGAGGAGTTTTTACCGGACGTTTCCACGTATAATTATCCCTTATACATGTTAGGAACCTCTAATATCAGTTTGAACTCCAATAAAACATGCCGAAACACATTATGACGCACAAGAACGTTTCAAGGCAAAACTTTCGAACGTCTTTGTAATTCACACTACACACATCAAAAAATTTAACCATATCATGATCAAACTTTCTTCCTAGTGAAATCATAATGATAATTCACACTACATACATCACAACAATAGAAAGTAATTTCACAAGGTTTCAATTTCCATCCTAACAGTAGCTTTCATAAACATGCATCTATTTGGCAAAAGTCTCACAATTTATAGGCACACACAATGACAATGGATAAACATGACTTCACTTTGAAAAAGTTAGCCTACAATCATGCTTCACAATCAATAAAAGTCACATACTTTTCAAGAGACTCAAACATGCTTGTTACCTTATCTAATAAACTTTAGATATACAACTAGCATATCTATATGCACAATCAACATGAGAAAACCATAACTGATCAAAATTCCTTTTTCAAGTAATTTAGAATCTTCAAAATATGATTAACATAGGATAAATCAAAACATACATAGAATATGGAAAACATGCAATGAATACTTTATGCAAGACTCCTATAAAATCAAGCTTATTAATAATTCATTAGCTTCAAGTTCATGTAAGAATAGAATGATAAGGTTGAAATATCTACGATCTTACTACTCACATTACCATCCCCCACATAGGATAAATATATTTATGGGCAAACTTAATCAAACCTCAAATGGATCTTAACTCATAAACCTCCATCTTAATCACTTAAAATGGATAACCATTTTAGAAGAACTTACAGTAACTCATATAGGAACACGAAAGGGCATTCCAAACCATATCTTCTATGAAAATTATCTCCAATAATCATGTTAGGTCATGCAACTCAACCACATATGGTTTTCAACAATACTATAAAGACAAAGGTAAAACAACATAAGAGGAAACAATAGAAGAGACTTATCTAGAAGGACTCTTTCTTTTCTTTCTACTTTACAGTACGGCAACTTCTACGTCAATCAAAACCACTGTAAGACCCCAAAAATAACTTAGTCTATCTAGAGCCTAACATGTTAGTAATGGTGGTCTAAGGTACTTAAAGTGTCTATAATGTTGTGTTCAGGAAGTAGCTAAAGCATTATGTGTATTGGAAGTCAAACATCAAGGGTCAACCTAGACGTTCTACGACTAAGTCACCTGAATGCCTCTTATGTGATTCTATGTGATTTTGTGTAATGTATGAGTTTCTGTTGTTCTTAAATATGTTCATATATTGTTTATAGTCATCATGTCTAGTTTCGAAGTTTGGAGTTCAAACGCTCAAGAACGTCCATCACGCTCAAAGGTTGTCGATAGAAATGAGCTTGTGTGTCTAGGTATGTTTTTTTAAGTTTTACGTGTTCGTTTCGAGTGAAATTCATGTGAGGTTTCCTAAACTTGTATATGAACATGTTTTTATTGGAAAAGAAAGGTTTCTCTAAAATGCAAGAGAGGGGGTTGGAGTTCATGAAGAACTCGGATGGATTTTACATGCAAGGAAAAAGGGATGATAAAGATTAGTATTTGAAGCCATAAAACGAATAAGATAAGTTTTAACAAATACGGTATTTAATTTTTTGTAAAAAAACATCATTCAACAGGGTCGGATTTAGATAGAAACTCAAACTTAACACAAAAAATGAACAAAATTTGAGATAAAAGAAATATGCAGATTGCATTAAATGAAGAGTGGCACGCGTATCATTCTTGAGCAATAAATGACACCAAACATGATAAACAGAAAGAGGAAAGTCCCACAGTAAGATAACGCAAATGGGACATTGAACTAAATTTCCACATTTTTTCTAGAAATAGGTGAACTATTAGTGTAATGATATTAGGCATAAATGGATAAATACAATTAAGGAGTTAAAGTCTCCTCCACAACCGAGCCATGAAGAAAAACTAAAACAAACATGTCAATCTATACTTTAACCAGCTGACACTCTAAGGCAAAGAGGGCTGGTCAATGATATTAAGAAAGCTAAACACAATAGCAAAATCATATTCACTATTTCATAATGAATATAAATATGCAGGATTAGTATAAAGCTATAACTAAATAGACTGGCAGCAAAGATGTTATAACTATAAATACTAGTGAATATATTGGATTGAACAGATTGCACAGAAACAAATATATGCAAAACTCACTAGATGGGATACAATAGTTTAACAATTTTATACCAAAATAATATACATGAATAATAGTAAGGAGAGCACTAGTAATATAAATTTAAAAAAAAACATCCGCCCATTTAAACCCTTATTTTTTTTATGTTGTGTAAAATTTATTAATGTAAACGGAAAAGATTAATTAATAAAATGTCAACAACTGGCAACTGTGAGAAATGTATATATATACTCTGCATCAAAGGAAAAAACCAAAAGAATCTTATGACATTTGAAGACTTTAAGCTTATTGAATACGAAAACGAACTGAAATATAATACCAAACCAAAAATATCACATGAGTACTATCGGATCTCTAGTCATAGTGGAAAGAAACCTTTAACGCTTGAAGATTTAACATAAAAAAAAAAAACAAACGAAAGGCAAGTGAGATTATAAATTCGATTTCGCGTGCCTTACTTACAACGAAGCAGCCATGGCAAAGACACGAACCAGTAGCAGCCAACCATAAAAAAAACAAAGAAGAAGAAAAAAAACTTTTGTAAATTAAATCAAATATTAGCGACGCGATAGCTAATCAGTAAAAAATCAATACCACAGCTATTCTCCAACGCCACCGGACATAACTGGAAAAAAAAAAGACGAAGAGAGAAGTTAAAGGAGGATGTTACCTTTTCGATGTGCCGAGCTGGAACGATGAGTTCCTGGAATACTTCCAGCACCTGAACACAAGCACAAACTAGAACACCAACGGCAAACCAAACGATGGAAGAAAGTTCAACTCCCTAGGCAACACTATGCAAAGCTTAAACAGAGAAATCAGATTCATCTACGATTTTTGTCTCTTATGATTTGGTATTATATTTTGATTCGTTTTCGTATTCAATAAGCTTAAAGTCTTCAAATGTCATAAGATTCTTTTGTTGTTTTTCTTTTATGCATAGTATGTATATATATACATTTCTCACAGTTGTCATTTGTTGACATTTTGTTAATTAATCTTTTCCGTTTACAATAATATATTTTACACAACATAAAAAAAAAAAAAGCGTTTAAATAAAGATATATAGTTAAAAGAATCATAAGAGACAAAAATCCTAGATGAATCCGATTTTCCTGTTTCCGCTCGGCATTGTGTCGCCTAGGGAGTGGAACTTTCATCAATCGTTTGGTTTGCCATTTGTGTTCTAGTTTGTGCTTGTGTTCACGTGGTGGAAGTTTTTCGGCAACTTGTTGTTCCAGCTCGCCGCATCGAAGAGGTAACATCCTCCTTTAACTTCTCTCTTCATCTTTTTTTTTTTACGTTATGTGCGGTAGCATTGGAGAATCGCGGTGATATTGATGGTTGGCTCCAACCCCCTCTCTTGAATTTCGAGAGAATCCTCTCTTTACGAGTTGAGCGACCACTAGAAGATAGCGTACAGATCCGAAGTTTCAAGAATTGAAGATAGTCGGAGAAGATATATTAGAAGATCATTTTTTTAATTTCGTATTGTATTTATTTTCGGGCAAAAGCACTTGTCGTCTTTTACTTTATTAATTTTGTGTAATTATTGGTTTAGTATAGGACAGGTACAAAATGAGTCAAAACCTAAGAAATTGGTCTAAACCCAAAAAGAAAATGGGTCAAAACCCCAAAACCGTTGGGTCCAAAAATCGGTTAAGGCGAACCGAAACCGGATTTGGACCCAAATATCTTTCCCACTCTCTCTTTACTTGCTTTTAATTTTTTGTCTATTTTACTCTTAGTTAGTTTAAAAGTTAGGAAAATCCAATTCCCCGCAAAACACCAATACTGATTTTAACGACTCGATCAAGTCAAGTAAAAGGCCTAAAAGATTTTTACAAATTAAAATTGACTTAGATAACTAATTTTATCTTTCAAATAGAATCTGAAACAATTTTTGACTTTCATTTTTAAAAAACAAAAATAGTATTTTATCGCAATTGTAAGTCTTAGCCAAATATAAAGTTAGTTGTAGGATTGCCACAATTAAGCGGAACCTCTTAGGTGCTTTCAAAACCTTCCTAAGACGTTAATAAGAATCCCCGAACCCTTTTGAATATTTTCAAATGATTTTATCTGTTTAAGTATTTTAAAAATAAAGGTTTTCTTAATTTTCCTCATAATTAAGTGGCGACTCTAAAAAGTCGAAAACTCTTCAAATTTTATATTTTTCCGATTTTGGGTAAAACACCACCATACCATCATTTCGAGAATCTTCAATTTTAACACCTAAATAAGGCAACCTATTATAATCTTTCATTAGGTTTCTCTTGGATTCTTCCACATAAGACACACTTCCCATGGACAACCGACTTAGCGCATCCACTACAACATTAGTCTTGCCGGGGTGATAGAGTACAGTAATGTCATAGTCTTTCAATAACTCTAACCATATCCTTTACCAGAGATTCAAATCCTTTTGAGTGAATACGTATTGAAGACTTTTGTCGTCCGTATACAAATAAAAATTAAGGCCATAAAGATAATGCCTCAATATTTTCAAGGGAAATACTAAGGCAGGTAACTTAAGGTCATGAGTCAGATAATTCTTCTCATAAACTTTGAATTACCTAGAAGAATAAGCTACCACTTTGTCGTATTACATAACCACACACCCCAACCCGACTCAGGATATATTATAATTACCCATAAAACACATTGTATCCTTTAGTAGAGTGAATACTGAAGAAGAAATACACCTATCCTTCAACATTTTAAAGTTCTTTTCACATGCCTCCGACTACTCAATTTTCACATTCTTTTGGGTAAAGGTTGTCAAAGGAGAAGGAAGAGGCAAAAACCCATCAAAAAAGCTTCTATAATATCCGGCTAGGCCTAAGAAACTCCTAGTGTCTGTAGTAGACAGATGTCGAGGACAATTCTTCACCGCTTTGGTCTTCTTTGGATCAACCTTTACCCTTTCACCTGAGATAATATGACAAAGAAACTCTACCGAACTCACCCAAGACTCACAGTTTCTATACTTGGAAAACAATTCTATTCCTTAAGAACTTGTAACGCTACCCTCAAATAGTTCCTATGTTAACCCTCATTCTTCGAATATACAAAGTTGTCGTCAAGGAAGGCAATGACAAATGAATCCATATAACAACAACACTCCGGAAATGCTATGATTTAGAATAGATCTTAATCTATTTAATAATGCTTAAAGTTATGTTACTAGACCTATATTAGTTTAATAATCTCAATGGATAAGGTTATAGCCAAAACGACTAAATAAGTCCTTGACATACAGAAACTAGTTAATTCGAACTAGTTGACGTCCCTATGTTTGGTGATGTCTTAGAGATGCCAAATGAAGTCCCAAACTTTTAATGAGACCTTGTATAGGTAGTATGTAGTACAAATTGTCCAAACGTCATGTAACGACACCCCAAGGACCACCCTAATTTTCCTTGGGGAGGACCCAAACATGCGTGGGCAGGCTGCCTGGCAGCCTGCGAGTAGGGACATTTACTAGTATGGTGCGCAACACGAGCTGAATACTAGGTTTTCTGACTCAAGATTTTAGAGGCAGCCTCGCGATGCATGGATGACACGCACCTCACTGCCTCAACTAAAAAATAAAATAAAATGACAGGTTCTTACCCCGCGACGCGAAGCTGCTTCGCAGAATCGTCAAAGTCGTATTTTTGGTAATTTCACTTATTAAAAATACCCATTTAAATGGAGGGTATTTTGGTTAATTCATTAGAAGACTATATATTGATATAAAGTAAGTTTTAGACCACTTTTACACGTCCCAAATCAAATCAAACAAGTTTTGTCTCATCTAACAAGAAACACTCTCATTTCCAAACTCCATTGAAGAACAAGAAGAGCATAAGGAAGAACATGAATAGTTAAAGTTCTTCATCTAAATTTCGTGGATTATTCATCTATAAAGTATGAGTTTTTCACAATTGGAATCCCTTTACCCAAGAGCTCCTCTTAAGATATGTTTTTGAGAACTTCGAATACTACGGTTTTTACTTCTACAAAACAGGTTTTATTCCTAACTCCAATTTTTTTTTTTATGAAGTGCATTTTAATCCTATTGTTAATTATGCATGAATTGTTGAGTTTTTTACTTTCAATGATATAATTTCGTGTGAGGTATGTGTAACATAAATTTGAAGGATTTGAATGGGTTATGCCCACGACTTGATGACACGAAAACGTATGGAGTGGAATTAAGATTAGAATAAACTCTTAAATAATTCAGTTCCCTTGTCAATACTAATGTGTTGATCTTTTATATGATTTTAAGAGTTGTTCTTGATTATTCTATTGACTATTCCACTAAGTATGGGTATGAATATTGTAAGTTGAACTAAGTTCTTGAATAAGGTTCTTGGAAGCAAGAGGTAAGTCATCTTAAGTTGTGATTACTCTCCAATGTTTATGTTAGCCTATAAATCATGATCCCATATTATTTTAGTAAGTATGATTTTGCTATGTGTATATGCCAGACTTTGAACATGTTACTTGTTAAATCATGATAAGAACATGATAAATGCAGGTTATGATATTCTCTTGTATTCTTTACACAAGAGGACTATGTTATGTAATCTCACAAACGTAAGGTTAGAATAAAAGGAAATTTTGATATAATCTTAAAGAGATAATGATCATGTTTATAAAAGGATTTAATATCCAATGACATATAATAAGTTTATAATAAAAGATAACTTAAAGGTTATTCAATAAAGGGACTTAAGCTAAGCACCGATAAACTAGATATGAGAGGTTTCCCTTCCCTAGTGGAAGATAGGTTCACAATGACTCTCATGAGATTGATGTTTCCATGTAATGTGGAACTATGGGTCTCTAATACATCTCTTAGTTCTTGAACTATGTTTCAACCATATGATACTGGATAGTGGATCCACATAGAAAGTTATGTCATGTTAGGTTCTACTTTGGCCGGTAGACCACCTTATTTCGGTGATGGGTTTTATGACACCGGAATCTTGGTTGAGCTCACATAGTCTGTGTCGATTAAGGAGAATGTTCTATCATGTAAAATGAATGACATGCAAATGAACTTTGATTAAGTTGACTTGAGGAGTCTACTTAGTACAGGTAGGGGTATGAGAACCTACCTAGACATTGCACAAGTTGACTCTAAGGGAAGTCCTAGGAGATTATTCTTATATAATATGATAACATGAAGGGTATGATGCTTATGATTCATGATGTTGTTCTTATATGAATGATGACCATTATGATGAGAATGTTATTGGGTTATATTGTTATATGAAGTTATGACTACTTATGTTACAAGTTACATGAAGCAAAGCTTTATTATGGTCTCCTATCTTATCTACTTGGTTGTGTGGGGTTATGAGGCTTAAAATGACAATTTAACTTGTAGGTTGGGGAAGGGATCATTGGTATGTGTTTGGTAGTGTTATGTTTATATGATTTATTGAATATCAAATGTTAACATGACTCTGTGAGAATATGTCATAAATTATGATCATGTTTTATGTGAGGGAATCCTTAACATATATATGTTACATAGTATGTGCATTATGTTACATGGTATGTGCATTGAAGACGTTCATTTGACTTAACATGATTTCTACAGATATGATAAATTATAATTTTCATGCATGTCCTTAAGTGTTACGTGCGTAGACCCATACTCAGTACATGTGACGTACTAACCCCATTAATTTGTAATACGACAACTGTAGTTTCTGGCCATTGAAGCTTAAGGAGGTCGATTAGTAAAAGCTTGGAACTCTTTCTCTTATTTTTGGTAGGTCCTCAATGTTCGGGGATGCTACCTTTTTATTATTCAAGCTTACAAAAATATTAGTATATTATAAGAGTATTCGATATCCATTTATATTCTTCAGATTCATATGTATTAAGGCCTCTATTGCACATTTACTATCTATTGGCTAATTCATGATTTTCACTCTTTAGATTGTTTTATATAAGTGAGTAATGTTTGTAGAATATCGTATACTATTATGAATGTTAAATATGAAGTCTAAGTACACTTCAAGTATAATGTAAGAGTTTTTATTTTTCCGGAAATTTTACTGATCACATGCTATGACGAATGCTAAGGGCTTGGCAGAGTCTTCTGAGAGGTCGACGATGCCGGTCTCATCTAGGGTTTACTCTTAATGTGTGACAAACTTAGTATCAAATAATAAGTTTTAATATCCTGAGGATCAATGTTTCACTAAACAACATTACCTAGTGTCTTGTTTATTGTTGTAAAGCACGCCACAATTATGGACAAGAGGCTGTGTGATGACTTTGAATTTTATCCTTTGTTTATATTCCGATGTAGTTCCTTTAGAGATTTGACAGTATATGTGTATATACGAAATGAACACAAGAAGGACATCCTCTAGAAGAGTAGGAGAGGAGATTGCAAATGCAGGAGCTACTCCCTAAGGTAATCAAAATGCTCCTCTAGTGCAAGCTACTATAATTAATCAGGTTCCAGTGAATCCTCAGGCTATGATGGGTGGTGAGGTGAAGTAATCCCTGTCCCAAATGGGCCAATCCATCACCACCCAAGCTCAAGCAATCATAACTCAAGCTAACAGAGAGTTTGCACCTCGAGAGAACCAACATGCTAGTACTATGGCTAGCCGTTTGAGAGATTTTACAAGGATGAACCCTCCCATGTACTTTGTATCAAATATTGATGAAGACCCCCAAGATTTCCTTGATCAGGTCTACAAGATTATGTTTGCTATGGGGGTGAGTACTACTGAGAAGGCTGAACTTGCTTCTTATAACCTCAAGGACGTTGCTCAGACATGGTACAATCACTAGAAGGATAATCGGGCTTTAGGAGATTGTCGGATGACTTGGAATATATTCAAAAAGGACTTTCTTTACAAATTCTTTCCAAGGTAACAAAGGGAAGCTAATGTAGAGGGGTTAATCAAGTTGACTCCAAACCCCTCTCTTGCATTTCGAATGAGCCGTCAAGTTGTCCAAATATGCTTCTTCTCTGGTTTCAAATTCTAGGGATGAAATGAGTCGTCATATAACGGGAGTGTCCTAAGAGATTGAATAAGAATATCGTACAACCATGCTTTATGACACTATGGATATTTCTAGGTTGATGGTTCATGCTCAATAGGTTGAGGAAAGTTATCTAAGGATGAGGAATAGGGAAGCTAAGAAGGCAAAATCTTTTGAAAGTTGATCTTGTAAGAGTAGGCTTAATGTCCAATATAAGCCTATGTTTAAGAAGAGGTTTCGAAACAAGGACTTCTAATTTCTCTATAATTCGCACTGATGGATGTTGTAATCCTAAACCTCAAAAGTGGAGAAATTTTGATCCACCAAGAGAAAGAGCAACTTGTGGTAAGTGTGGTAAAAGACATGAGGGAGAATGTCTTGTAGGGACTAACAGTTGCTATGGTTGTGGAAAAGGTTTCCATATGTTGAACGATTGTCCTAATGTAAAAGGCCAAGGTAGGGGAAATATCCAAGCTCAACCAAGCGGTCCGAATTCTAAAGCTCAAAAAAGGAACTGTTTCTATGCACTCAAGGCTAGGGGTAAACAAGAAACCTATCCGATGTTTTGACGGGTAATTTATAAGTTTTCTTTGTTTATTTTTATGTTTTTTTCGACCCAGGTTCTACTCTTTCTTTTGTTACAACTTTGGTAGCTACGAAGTTTGATGTACTGCCCAATGTTTTGATTGAGCCCTTTTCGGTTTGTACCCCATTGGGTGACTCTATAGTTGGAAAAATTGTCTTAGGAAATGACATGTGATACTGCCCAATACAGTTACTCTTGTTTATTTTGTAGAACTTGTCAAGTTTGATTTTGATATCATCTTGGGTATGGATTAGCTTCATGAGTGTTTTGCTTCCATAGGTTATAGAAGAAGGGCCTTGTAGTTCCAATACCCTAATGAAACTATTCTAGAGTGGAAGGCATGAAATTTGATGCCAAGGGGTCAAATCATTTCTTGTTTGATGTCTTGTATGATCATAGTAAAGGTTTTTTATACCATGTGGTGAGGGTAAGGAACTAGAATGTGAAACTACTTCTATTGCGTCAGTCCCTTTAGTTAGACGATTCCCAGACGTTTTTCCTATTGACCTTCCAAGAGTTTCTCCGAAATAGGAAATTCAGTTCGGCATTGACTTATTATTGGACAAGAATCCTATTTCAATTCCTCCATATTGGATTGCTCTGACTAAAATGAATGAGTTGAAGATCCAACTCAAGGATTTACAAGACAAGGGTTTTTTTCAACCTAGTATTTCTTCATGGGGTGCTAGAGTCTTCTTTGTTGAGAAGAAGTATGGGTTTCTTAGAATGCGCATTGATTATCGCCAACTTAATAAGGTCACCATAATAAACAAGTCTCATCTGCCTCGAATTGATGATCTCTTTGATCAAGTCCAAGGTTCTAGTTTCTTTTCCAAGATTTACATAAAGTTGGGATATCACCAACTTAGGGTGAGAGGTGAAGATATTTCCAAAAAAGCTTTCTATAGATATGGTCACTATGTATTTCTAGTTATGTCTTTTGGGTTAACAAATGCCCCGACAACATTTATGGACCTAATGAATAGAGTTTTCCAAAATTACCTCGACTCGTTTGTTATTGTATTCATTGATGATATTTTGATATACTCCAAGAATGAATATGAGCATGAGAGTCACTTGAGGTTTGTCTTTTCAATTCCTTAAAGAACACCAAATTTATCCCAAATTTAGCAAGTGTGAATTTTGGTTGAGGTCGGTTGCTTTTCTTAGCAATATTAACTCTGGTGATGGTGTAGAGGTTGATACGAAGAAGACGGATGCGGTCAGAAATTGGCCTGGACCTTTGTCTCCCATAGACATACGGAGTTTGTTGGGCCTAGCCGACTATTATTGAAAATTTGTTGATGGATTTTTTCCATTGCTTCTCGTTTGATAGCGTTGACCCAAAAGAAGGTGAAGATTGAGTTGCCGGGAGCGTATGAGAAAGGTTTTCAAGAGTTGAAAGATAAGCTTACCTCTGCTTCGGTGTTGACCTTACAAGAATGTAATGAAGGCTTTGTAGTATATTGTGATTCTTCCCGAGTGGGCTTGGGATATATACTCATGCAACATGGTAAGGTTATTGTTTATGCTTCTAGGTAACCTAAAGTTTATGAGAAGAATTAACCAACTCGTGATCTTGAGTTAGTCGCTGTAGTTTTTTCCTAAAAAATATGGAGGCATTATTTGTATTGTGTACATGTTGATGTGTTTACTGACCATAACAGTCTTCAATAAGTGTTTACTCAAAAGAAGTTGAACTTTGACAGAGAAGATTGTTAGAATTGTTGAAGGATTATGAAATGAGTGTCCTTTACCACCCTGGCAAAGCCAACGTGGTTGCGGATACTTTGAGTCGTATGACTATGGGTAGTGTGTCTCATGTGGAAGAAAATAATAAAGAACTTGTGAAAGACGTTCATAGGTTGGCTCGCATAGGTGTGCGGTTAGAAGATTATCTAAATGGTAGATTCATGGTCCATCATAAGTCTGACTCATTATTACTGGTTGAGGTGAAATCTAAGCAACATCTTTATCCTCTGTTGATTGAGTTGAAGGATTCGATACTTAGTTAGCTCAATGAGTTGTTCTCCCAAGGGGGGATGGTGTTCTTAGGTACGAAGGGAGATTATTTATAGGCGATGTTGAGGATTTGGGATAATCAGATTCTAGAAAAAGCCCATGGTACTTGTTGTTCTATACATACAGGTGCCACAAAAATGTATCATGACCTTAGAGAGGTCTATTGGTGGGATGGTTTAAAATGGGAAATAATAGAGTTTGTTGCTAAGTTTCCAAACTGCCAACAAGTAAAAGCTGAGCATCTAAAACTTTATCATTTAACCCAAATCATGGATGTTCCTACATGGAAGTGGGAAGCCATATATATGGACTTTTTTGTTGAGTTGCCTCGAACCCGAAGGTAAAATGATTCTATAATGGTTATTATGGATAGGTTGACCAAATCTGCCATTTATTCCTGTTAAGTCTACTTAGATTGCCGAAGACTATGCAAGAATCTACATTAATGAGGTTGTTATTCTTCATGGGATTCCTTTGTCCATCATTTCGATTCGAGATGCCCCATTAAATTCTCATTGTTCGAAGGCTTTTCAAAAGGGTTTAGGTACTCAAGTGAAACTTAGTACTGCTTTCCATCCTCAAATAGATTTTCAAGCGAAACATACCATTCAGACACTTGAAAAAATGTTAAGAACTTATGTTATTGATTTCAAGCGAAACTAGTATAATCACGTACCTTTGATTGAGTTCTCGTAAGCAATAGCTATCATTCGAGCATCTCCATGGCACCTTTTCAATCTCTTTATGGTAGAAGGTATAGATCTCCAGTTGGATAGATTGAGGTTGGTGAGTCCTCACTCGTTGGTGCAGAGATTATCTATGAGTCTATATTGAAGATTAGAACCATAAGAGATAGATTGAGGATAGCCTATAGTGGACAAAAGTCCTATGCCGACAATAGAAGAAGAGATCTTGAGTTTGAAATAGGTGATCATGTCTAGTTGAAGATTTCACCTATTAAAAGGGGTGATGAGATGCAGTACAAAAGGGAAGTTAAGTCCCCGATATGTTTGTCCCTAAGAGGTATTACAACGAAAAGGGAAGGTTGCCTATGACTTGAAACTACCTAGTGAACTAGCTTCTGTTCATTCGATGTTTCATGTTTCTATGCTCAAGAAATGCATAGGGGATCCGGTGTCCATTCTTTCTATTGGAGGTTTAGGGGTGGATGAGAAACTCTCCTATGATGAGGTTCTAATTGAGATCCTAGATTATCAAGTAAAGAAGTTTAGAAACAAGGAGGTTGCCTTTGTAAAAGTTCTATGGAGGAACCATCTTATTTAGGGTTCAACATGGGAGGCTGAAGCCGTCATGATGTGCCGCTACCCTTATGTTTTTACTCCTTGAGGTTAGATATTCATCTTTATAGAGAAAGCAATGCATAATCATGAAATTAATTTATTTTTTTTTAAATAGGTGCATGTTTTGGTAAAAGATAATACAAACTAGAGTTTAAAAAGATGTTTTCATACTCTATTCTTGCACTTATGTGAAACATGTATGCATATGTTTGCTTGAGATTTTTATCTTTTGTTTTCATCTTGAGAAGATTCATAGCATGGTAAATCTTTCATGCATTTTGAGCTTTTGTTAAGGTTTACAAGGAAATTCCTCACTATGTGTTATCAAATATGTAGCTCTTACATGTTTGTGTATCATCAATTGAGTGATATGTGTAGTTTTATGCTATGGGGTGTATGGAGTGGTCATTTACTCCTATGATATGAGACTCATTATGATTTTTATGTTTTTTATTGGTTTGTATGGTAATTTTTAGTGTATTCCTTACCCTCCAAATATTTTAGTATCATTCGGGGATAATGTAACACTCTAGAATATGAATTGACTTAGACTAGATATTAATCTTTATAATATTGCTTAAAATTATGTTTCCAGACCTATATTAGTGTAATAAACTCAATTGGAAAAGGTTTGAGCGAAAACGACTAAGAAAGACCTTCACTTCCGGAAACTAGCTAATTCGAACTAGTTCACGTCCCTATATTTTGTGATGTCTTAGAGGTCTCAAATGAATTAAAAAACATGTAATGAGACCTTTTATAGGTATTATTTATTACAAAGGGTCCAATCATCCGGTAACGACACCTTATGGACCACCCAAAGGGTCCTTGGGGAGAACCCAATCATGCGTAGGCTGTCTGCCTGGCATGTGGTATGGTGCACGATGCGAGCTGAACACGAGTTGTTCTTCCTCATTATTTGAGAGGCAGCCTCGTGACGCGAGGATTACACACACCTCACTGCCTCAACTCAAAAATTTAAAAAATGATGGAATTTTACTCCGCGATGCGCAAATGCTTTATTGAATAGTCAAAGACATGTTTTTTGTAATTTAACTTATTAAAAACATCTGTTTAAGTGAAGGGTATTTTGGATAATCCTTAGGTAGACTATATATTAGTATTAGGTATTTTTAGACCACTTTTACATGTCCAAAATCAATTTGACAAGTTTTCTCTCATCTCTCAATAAGCGTTCTCTTTTCAAAATTCCGTTACAGAACAAGAAGAACTTTAGGAAGAAGACGAAGACATCAAGTTCTTCATCCAAATTTCTTGCATTCTTAATCTATAATATATGGGGTTTTCACTCTTGGTATTCCTTTCCCCAAGAGGTATTCTCAAGGTAAGTTTTCAAGAACTTCGAAGTCTATGATTTTTACTCTACAGAACAGGTTTACTTCCTTACTCCAGAATTGTGCTTTTTGATAAAGTGCAATTGAATCCAATGGTTAATTATGCATGAATTTTTGAGTGTTTTACTTGTAATGATATAATTTCGTGCGAAGTATGTTTATTTTCCATTTTATGGTTTAGAATGGGTTATACCCACAGCTTGATGACACGAAAAAGTAGGGAGTGGAATTAAGACTAGAATGAACTCCTAATGATCCGGTTCCCTTATCCTACCTAATGAATTAATCTTGTATATTAGTGGAAGAGTTGTTCTTGATTATTCTATTGAGTATTCCATTAAATATGGTTATGAATATTGTTAGTTGAACTAAGTTCTTGATTAAGGTTCTTGAAAGCAAGAGGTAAGTCTTCTAAAGTTGTGACTACTCTCCAATGTTTAGGTTAGCCTATAAATCATGATGCCATGTTATGAAAATATGTATGATGTTCCTATGTGTGTATGTTGGTCTATGAACATTTACTTTGTGAGATCATGATAAGAACACGATAAATGCAAGTTACGATATTCTCTTGTCTACTTTACACAATAGGACTGTTTAGTTAATCTCACAAACAAGAGGTTAGAACGAAAGGAAATTCTCATATAATCTTAAATATCTCATGATCATGTTTATGCAAGGATTTAATCTCTTATGACCTATGATAAGTTTTATGATAAAATACAACTTAAAGGTTATTCAAGAAAAGGACTTCAACTATGCACCGATGAACTAGATATGGGAGGTGTCCCTTCCTTAGTGGAAGGTAGGTTCACAATGACTCTCATGAGAGTGAGGATGCCATGTAATGTCTTACTATCGGTCTCTAATATATATGCTACTTCTAGAGATATGTTGCCACAACAAGGTACTAGCTAGTGGATTCACCTAGAAAGCTATGTCATGTTAAATTCTACTTTGTATGGTAGACCACCTTCTTTCACTGTGGGGTTTTATCACACCAGATACCATTTTTATGTCACGTGGTCTCTGTTTGTTAAGGCGAACACTCTCTTATGTTAAATTAAAGACAAGTAAATGAACGTTGATTAGGTTTACTTAAGGAGTCTACTTAGTATAAGTAGGGGTATATGACTCTACCTAAACATTGCACAAGTTGACTCTAAGCGAAGTCGTAGGATATTGTTCGTATGTAACATGATAACATGGAAGGTATGATCCTTTTGATACATCATGTTAATCATATATGAATGTTAATCATTATGATGAGTATTTTATTGGGTTATATTGTTATATGAAGTAATTCCTACTTATGTTAAAAGTTACAAGAAGAAAAGCCTTACTTATGGTCTCCTATCTTATTTATTTGATTGTGTGGGGTTTTGGGGCTTCAAATGACCATTGCACTTGTAGGTTGGGGAAGGGATCATTGGTAAGCTATAAGTATGTTATGTTTATATGATCTATTGAATATGAAATGTTAAAATGACTCTATGGGAATACGTCTTTAATTATGATCATGTGTTAACTAAGGGAATACTTAACTTGTATATGTTACATGGTAAGGGAATTGAAGACGTTCATATGACCTAGCATGATTCCTAAAGATATGATAAATTATCCTTTTTCATGCATGTCCTTAACCGTTAAGTGCATTTACCCATACTTAGTACATGTGGCGTACTAACCCCATTACTTTATATTACTACAACAGTAGCTTCCGTCTATTGAATATTAAGGAGGTCGATTTGAAGAAGCTTAGAACTCTTTCTCAATGTATTGGTAGGTCCTTAATGTCCGGGGATGCTGCCTATCCATTAATCTAGTTTACGAAGATATTAGTAGATTTTATGAATATCCTATTTCCATTTATGTTCTTTGGATTCATTTCTTTTAACGCCTATATGAAATATTTACAATGTATTGGCTAAGTCTAGAATTGCACTCCTTAGATTGTTATATATACGTGAGACATACTTTTACAATATCGTATGTAATTATATATGTTAAGTATGAAGTCCGTGAGACATGTTTTTACAATATCGTATGATATTATTATGTTACGTATGAAGTCTAAGTACACTTCAAGTATAATGTAAAAGTTTTAATTTTTCAAAAAATTTACTGATCACATGTTATGACGAATGCTAAGGGCTTGTCTGAGTCCTTTGAGAGGACGACGAACCTGGTCTCCTACTGGGTGTACTCTCCGGGTGTGACAATTACTTCAAAACGCCCTATTCATTAGGTCTATAAACACCACCGGGACATTAGTGACACCAAAGGAAATTACTAAGAACTCTGAGTGACCACATCTTGTTTGAAATGCCATCTTGGGAATATCTTCACCTCTCACTCTAAGTTGGTGATATCCCGACCTCAAGTCAATCTTAGAAAAGTAACTAGCACCTTGGAGTTGATCAAATAAGTCATCAATCTAAGGTAGAGGATACTTGTTCTTTATTTTGACTTTGTTGAGTTGACGGTAATCAATACAAATTCTAAGATACCCTTCCTTCATATTCACAAACAATACGAGAGAACCCAATGGAGAAACACTATGCCGTATAAATCCCTTGTCTAGTAATTCCTTTAGTTGAGCCTTCAACTCTTTCAATTCATCTGGAGCCATCCGATAAGGAAGAATAGAAATTGGATTTGTATCTGGTAGCAAGTCGATACAAAAATCAATTTCCCGTTAAGGAGGACTACCAAGATTTTTATTTGGAAAGACCTCAAAAAATTTCGTCCATTCGGGGGCCGACTCAATGAGAGGAATTTAGAAGTCTAAATCTTTGACTCTTACTATATCGTATAAACACTCTTTAGAGATCATTTTGCATTATTTAAAAAAAAAAAGATGATTTCAACTCTAAGAATAGAATTTCTCCTATTCAACTCTAAGACGGGATCATTAGGAAAGTTAAACTTTACCACCCTCGTTCTAAATTCTATTGAAGCGAAGCAAGCATGAAACAAATGAATATCCAAAATAAAATCAAAATTAACAATATGGAGTTCTACCAACTCTATATGAGTAACTCTATTGGGCAACATTATAGGACAATTTCCATACATTCTTTTTGTG
Source organism: Solanum peruvianum (assembly GCA_027705065.1). NCBI lineage: Eukaryota > Viridiplantae > Streptophyta > Magnoliopsida > Solanales > Solanaceae > Solanum > Solanum peruvianum. The sequence continues at coordinate 27,091,272 of JAKWJD010001763.1, forward strand.
ACAACCGACTCACCCATTGAGGTAGACACCATAAAAGGTTCATTCAATTTATCGGGAAAAATGTCAAACTTTTTAGATACTAGAGGAGTAAGAAATGACAAGGTAGCACCAGGATCAACTAAAGCATATACGCCAATATAAAATACTTTCAACATACCGGTCACCCCGTCGGGAAAAGTGTCTTTCTCACCTTTAAAGCGGAGAGCATAAAACTGGTTCTTCTTTGGAGCATCAACATTAGAACCACTTGTTTTTCCACTCTCCTTGTTCTTCCCCTTCATATTTGGGCAATCTTGAGCTTTTTGCCCACTTTTACAAAAAGACCAATACAATCATAATGCTTCTTGTCACACCTTTCACAAGTTGGCTTCTTGGTTTGTGAACTAGTACCCCTTCCCTTTTGAGGCTTAGGGTTAGACACCCTATCATCACGGCCTTAGGGAACTTGGAAGGAACATGGTTACAGAACCTCTTCATTAACATAGGCTTGTCTTGGATGTTAAGGTTACCCTTTGAAGATAAACCATCAAAAGACCTTGCCCTTTAAACATCTCTAATCTTTCTCTTAACCAGTATCTCTTCCACTGGTAGAGAATGAACCATGAGAAAAAACAATGTTCATATTATCATGTAATATAGACAAAACGAATTCCTCTTTCAATTCATCCAATACCCCCATCACAAAGCAGCTCATTTCATCCCTAGGATCAGAAACAAAAGAAGGAGCATACTTTGAAAATTTAGTGAATTTCAAAGAGTAGTAAAGTACACTAATACCTCCTTGATGAAGGTTTATGAATTACTCAAATTTGTCTTACCTCTTCTCTCCGGGAAAGAACTGATCAAGAAAAGGCTTCTTCAAAATCCCCCATGTCACCGGTCTACCCCTTAAAGTCCTTTTGTCTCTCCATTGGATGTACCATGTTTGGGGCACATCCTTGAGTTGGTACGTGGCTAACTCGACTTTCTCACTAGTAGTCTACCCCGTAGTATAAAGTATATTTTAAATTTCATCAATGAAGTCTTGGGGGTATTTCTCAACTTTGGACCCATAGAAAGTAGGGGATTCATGCTAGTGAAATCTCTTAAACGGGAGGTCATGGTGTAAATATGTTTATTTTCTCGGGGTACCATTTTCTTATTAGCTTGGGCCATCATGTCTTGTGCCTGAGATGTGACGTCTTGTGCTTATGTATTAACGTCTTGGGCCATTTAGAGAAAGGCATCCCTTATGTCACTATCTATCAAAGGTAGAGGATTGACCTAAGCTTGGTCATCATACACATTTTCTTCAAGAGGAGGAACTTGATCACCATAGGGAGGAACTCCCAAATTGGCAATCTATTAATCAAGTCTTCGTCCCTCTTTCCTTGGAGTGTTTATTGCCTATACTCACATTTAAAATATAAGATGCTAGGGGAAAATAGAGTCAATACTGTCGAGGCACGAAATTGGGTTTCGAAGAAAATGAGAGTTCTCGAAGCATATATCATATAGTTTCCTATTCATAAGTGGGCTTTCTACAGAATTATGAGTAAGAATCTACATAGACATGGTGTAGACAGACATCGACTCTAAAGATATTCAACCTCATTCTCTGATACCAAGTTTGTCACAATTGGGGAGCACTCTCTACACGTAACCGGCGTTCGCGTCCTCAAAGAGGACTAAGACTTGCATCTTAGTTTTTTTCATTACATTAATAGATTGAAATTTTGGAAAATTTAAAACTTTTCTACATATCTTGTGGTTTACATACACCTCTTGCGCACTTAATATATTCATATGGTTTATATATAGACCCTTCGTATAAGAAGATTACATAGTCTTTTACTTTTCTTGCACATAGTTATAATTTAAGATATTTAACATAGTCTTAAAACAATTACTCATCTCATAACCATCTAAAAGAAGAGTATATCAATTGGGCTTATCTCATACATCAATTTAATAAAGCCACGTGTAGGGATACAATCTTTAGTACTAAATGAAAAGGAAAGAACATAAGAGTATGAAAACAAAAACAATTTCATTAGCTTGAAAGTGACATTGCCCTCTGAAAGTGAGGACTTACCCAACTTGGATGATTGAGAATTCCAAGTCTTCTTGAATGTCGTCTCAAAAGCCCTTTAACAAGAAGAACCAAAAATTTTGGGGAAAAGGGAGAAAATGGGATTAGCACATCGCATGTACTAAGTACTAAACCATATGATCATATAATATCAACTCATGCTAATAAGAGACATTTCATGAGCACATGCAATTTTACATTTGGAATGTCGCATGCAAATTCAAGAACTAATACAAGTCATTAATGGATTTTCATTAAGTCAAAACTATGTACTATACAATACCAAATCAGCTTAAAAATAAAGTCACATGCATATCAACATACTTGAACCGATAATCAAATACAACTCTATCATCAATTCATAACATCACAAGAATGCGTAAGAGTTCATTACAACATAACAAAAACGAGACCCTTACTCATGACCCTCATTAATTCCACTTTTGCAATGAACAAGCAAAGCCCCCTAACCAATGTCCAATTTAACACATATGATATCATTAATAGTACATAACATCGTACTTTAGCAATAAAGACCAAACATATAATGACAAGTGAATTAAACATAATAGGTGTCATCAACATGTAAGATCATCATACACGTATCTTTTACATTTATTAGCATATTCATACATAAGAACATCCTCCCAAGACTCCCTTAAAGGCTACCTAGTACAATGCATAGGTAGAGTCTCATACCCTTACCTACAAAACGGTAAACCCTTTAGGTCATCCTTGTTAGAGTGCCATAATTACTTATTTTTACCTTTTTTCGAACAACTTGGCTTAACTGACATAGACCACATGAGCTAATTTGGAATTTGGTGTTACACCGAAAGAAGGTGGACTACTTGCCAAGGTATTACCATATCATGAACATAGTAACTACGTATACCCACTAGGTAGTATTCCTATATGGGCAACATAGATAAAGAACTAGGACATATAGTTGGCATTCTGTTTATGCTATGTGCATTATAGTCTCAAAACTCAAGAGTATATTTGTGATCATACCTTCCCTATGAGGAAAGAGACACTCCTCACTCTAGTTCACTCTGTGCTAAGCTAGAGTCCTGTTTTGAAATGTCTTTAAGCTTTTATTAAAAATCATAACTTAGTTTAGGTCATAGGTTAAATCCCTTATTTAATCATCATCATAGCTCAATAAGAATTGCATGAAGACTTTCTTTTCCTTGCAATTCACACATGTGAGGTTAGAACATTTACATAATCATTCATAATAAGGCACATTGGTTAGTAATCACCATCCTTATAACATTCACATCTTAGCCAACACCTCACAAACCATAGTAAAGACATTTAAATTCAACTTCATAAAAACCCTATCAATATTAATATATGCTATACTTCAACACAACATCATCAGTTAATCATAAGTAACCACAATTAAAGTAAAGAGTCGAGATCACAAGACTTACCATGTCTCCTTCATAATCTAACATCAAGGTCTTACCATCAACCCTCAAACTCAACCAAACAATGGGTTTAATATCATCACACAATAGTAATCATCATAATAATGAAGTCAATTCCAACACTTTACAACAATCCATCACTAGTTCATACATTAAGATTAGAGACTTAGGTAAAATTCGTTATCTAGTTCATAACCTAGATCACCTACTCAAGAACTGGAATGGTAGGATTACAATACATCTTAATGTATTCATAAATTTATTAAATAACATCATAATATCGTAATTCAACCCATAACCAAGGTTAGTGAACCAACACAGTGCAATTAAACCAAGACTTGTTAAAAACATGTCTTTGACAAATATTTTATGCTTTCATTGATGGAGGCACTTGACGCCCTTTTTTTTTGGAATACGATCCGTTGATGGCATGTCCTTGGTGCACACTACCTTGGGAAGCCTTCGACCCAAATGCAAGGTTGCTCCTCAAGAGATATAGATTGGTCTTTGGGTAGTCGTACCCAGACGTTTTGACTATAAGCTATCTCTAATACATGTTAGACACATTTCCATAAAATTTCATCATTTTCCGACTTTTACACATTAGTAAAATAAGCTAAGGCACACTATCACCTCAGTGAACTAGTTTCCGGACGTCATGGACATTCTTTGATGTTAGGTTTCTAAATCTCCTAAATGAGATATATTCATTATATATGATCTTAAAATTGGATAAACCATTTTACACCTATGTTAGGCTCTAGACAACATCTTAGACTTTCGGAGTGTTACAACTTCTTCTTGAACTTGGTTGACTTTCATTACTTGAACCACTTCTCTTCAAAAATCTAGATATCCTACAATGCTTTGAATCCTCAACTGATATAGCATACACTATGAGTCTACATAGGATCATATCATTATGTATCATGGTCGTATAATAGTTTTCTCTCACTACATCGAGACCCCGGTCACAAACCTACTCATCTCATCTCGAGGATTAGACACAAGGGATGGATCATATCTAGACAACACAGAGAACTTCAAACAACATTTCTCAACACTCATATTTCCTAGTTTGAGAATGATAAACTTCTTTAACTTCACCTCCCTCTTCTCACGGGAAAACTACTTTCCTAGAAAAGCTTCTTTAAATTCTTCCAACTCTATAAGGCCCGACTCTACCGGCCTATTATTTTTCCATTAAGTGAACCATACTTGAGCAACACTCTCTCTATTGGTAATAATTTAACTCCGCCTTCCCCAAGAAGTCACCCCCATGTCGCTCAACACCTTGTACACACCATCTAGGAACTCTTGGGGATCCTCTCCCACCTTAGAGCCAAGAACTATAGGAGGATTCATCCTCACAAATCTCCAAATATAGATGTAATATTTTTCTAAAAAATATTCTCTCTAGTCTCAATAACCCTATTCACATGAGTAGTCAATGTTCAGGCTAATGTAAGTAAAGCCTCTGTAATCTCGCCATTAGTCATTTTCGGGGGAGCCACTGGAACATCATTACCCTCACCCACAATAGGGACTTCATCACCTTGAGCAACATTAGAACCTTTAGCACCTTTAAGAACTTGCTCAACATGAGGAGTAAAATCCTCATTCTCTATTCCCTCTTTAAACCTTCTAGCGGCCATCCTTGTAGTGTCCATCTTCTTATAAACACAAGGAAAACCATAAAAAAAGATTACTCATAAATTTTCCTCTACAGCACGACATAGTAATAGAAAAAAAGGGAAACTCTATCGTCCTATACCCTCTCGCCCATATCTATGTAGCGACTCGCACAGATGGTCAAGACTTTACTAGACATGACTTTATAAGACTCTTGGATTCCTAAGACCACTTTCATAACCTATGATTTGGTACCAAACTTGTAAAATCTCGAGAGCATACACTCGAAGATATGTCACTCTTAGAGTGCAACCGGCGTATTTACCTCTCGGAGATCTTGCAGAATCCCTTTTACATCATTCATCTCATATACATATATGAAAAGTAGTTAAAAAATAACACGTCACAAAACATTCGAATACTCTATCAAAATATCTTTTATAAAATTTATAGGGAACACTAAGTTGATATACCGTGGTTTCACGGTATTATTAATACTTTTTCCTTAACTTTAGTGTGTCCAAAAGACTTTTTGTGCAAATTTTTATATAAATTTCTTTTTATTTTGCAAGAAATCTGTCCAAAGCTGAATGCGGAGATTTTGAGCGAAGAAATGCAGAAGAGACCACCTACGGAGCTTATGACGGTCCGTCGTGCTTGTGATGGTCCGTAGATAGCAGCGTAGTGCAGCTGCTGAAGGAAGATGGGGAAGTCTAACCAAGTGCGAGGTTACGTAGCTTGTGACGGTCCGTCGTGTCTATGACGGTCCGTCCTGCAGGTTCGTCATGAAGTTTAGAGAAGTAAACCCAGTATCCATATTCCAAGAGTTGAAGTGTTTTGAAACGAAGACCCACGACGGACCGTTGTGCCTGTGACAGTCCGTCATACTTTCCGTCGAGGGTAATGAAGAAGAGCAGCAGAAGAAATTGCATAAGTATGGGACGACGGAGTCTGTGACGGTCCGTCGTGACCACAAAGATCCGTCGCCAGGTCCGTCGACCCAGCCGCGTTTTGGCAGATTTCCAGCAAATAGAGTCCTTGTTTAATTAGGTTTTTATTTTCTATAAATAGTTTGACAAAACCTCATTTTTGAAGTTAGACTCTTAGATTGTTAGACTAGATATAGTTAGATCTGTGAGGTTAGACTCGGTATTATTAGTTAGATTATTAAACTCTGGATTATTGATCATTGATTACTTTGATTTTGTGAGATTATTGATTACTTTGAGATTCTTGCAAGTGATTTTTGGTGATTAATCAAGCAAACTTTCGGATTTTACTCTTTCTCATTGAAGTAAGTACATGAATTATTATTTAATATATTTGAATATTGTGATTATGACTATGAGTAACTAAACTCCATAACTAGGGTTGTTGGAACCATAGGCAAATAATGAGATAAAACCTAACTAAAATAACAATTCTAGAATAGTGTCTTGCATGTATTAATAATTCTTCCGCTTAGAAATCTTTTTAACGGATGGCCAACGTTAGAACTCTCCTTAATGCTACTTGCCGGACCAAGGAGGTAGATAATAGGCAAAGAATTATTAACATAAATTTAGTATATACTATCTAATAGGCTAGTATTGATTGGTATGATGTAATAACTTAGTCAAATATCGAATACGATGCTTAATATGAGGTAAAGATAAGGGTTAGGAAAGCAAAACACGTAGCCGGACCAAGGTGCGTACTGAGATTTTCTAGATGCCGGACCAAGGATTTAGAAATACATAACTTATCAGTTTGCATGCAAGATACTAGGAAAGAATCGTAATAGTTAGAATTATCAAGTTATGAACTTGTGGGGAACACGTAAACCCTAGTTACTTTGATTAATTGATCAAAATCCAACTTTCAAAGTGTTAAGTGTCTCTTCCAATTTTGTTAGTTATTTTCACTCATTAAAAATTGAAACCCCCCCTTTTTTTATTGTTTTACTTTCCAAGAAAGTCATTGACCAAACAATAGTAATAACAGGTTGAAGTTAAGTCTAGACTATTTTACTCATGGGAACGATCCTAACATCACTAGTTGGATTATTTACTTGACACGGCCGCTTTACTTCTTATTTGAGAAGTAAGTTTGAGCGTATCAAATTTTGGCGCCGCTGCCGGGGAAATTAGCTTTTAGATTAACTTGAACTTATTACTATAGTTTAGTTGATATTTTATTGATTTTACATTGTTTTATTGTTTTTTATTTTTTTTAGAACTATCCTCCTTGTATGCCAAATACACGGAGAGGAAGAGAACCCTTGTTTCCCAACGATCACGAATTAGAGCGTACACTGCACAATATGAATTGAAACTTGGGAATAAATGATGATGATCCGAACCAGAACATCCCAGCTCCGGTTGATGTTCATGGTCAGATGTTACCCGATGCTCCAGGTGAATACCAACAGAGGGGACAAAATCCCACTCCACGGCCCCAAGCATACTACAGAGGCTATGATAACAGAGCAGACTTCGATGGGCCACTGGTTTTGCCTCCTCTACCCACAGCCCACACTTTTTTGGTAACTACTAGCCTGATGCAAATGCTCACTGCCAGAGGTTTGTTTTCAGGGCTACCTTCTGAGGATCCACATGCCCATATAGCTAAGGTAAGGGCAGTGTGTAAAAGTTGTGTAGGGAGTCCTATTTGGATTTATATGTAATAGATCTCAGAGTGTGTCCTCTCTCACTGACGGGAGAGGCTGCTATGTGGTTCACTGAGCTCCCATACAACTCAATCTTCACTTGGAACCAACTAAGGGATGTCTTCTTAGCACGCTACTATCCAGTCTCCAAGAAACTAAACCACAAAGACAGAGTGAATAACTTTGTGGCTCTAATCTATCCCAAGAACTACTAACTGACTCTCACTGACGGGAGAGGCTGCTATGTGGTTCACTGAGCTCCCATACAACTCAATCTTCACTTGGAACCAACTAAGGGATGTCTTCTTAGCACGCTACTATCCAGTCTCCAAGAAACTAAACCACAAAGACAGAGTGAATAACTTTGTGGCTCTACCAGGAGAGTCAGTTAGTAGTTCTTGGGATAGATTCACCTCATTCTTGAGAAGTGTTCCAAATCACCGTATAGATGATGAGTCACTGAAGGAATACTTCTATCGGGGACAGGATGATAACAATAAAGCGGTGTTGGATACTATAGCAGGTGGATCTTATGGAGAATGCCCTTATGCTGAGATTGCAGAAAAATTAGAGAAAATGTCCCAGAACAATAAAGCTTGGAGTACTATGAAGTCCGATACAAGGAGAAACACCTTCCCAGTGCAGTCCACTCACAACCCAGCCACAGATGAGATTCGTGAAGAAATGGCTCAGATGAGAACCGATCTTGGGTTGGTACTAAAACATGTCACTAGAGGTACAGAAAGATAAATGCAATCAACTACTTGGCTAAACCACCACCTCTTAATGATGAATGCTATTATGCGGAGGATACTTATGTAGTAAATGAGCAGACGGGGGGTTTCAGACCAAGCGCCCAAGGCTCTAATCAAGATAATTGGCGTCAAGGTCAAGGGAACCAAGGTCGAAACTATGGTAACTACAATCGTGAGGGTCATTATGTCCGAGATGGAAACTACAACCGCGACAACAACTTTAACAGGGGTAACTACGGTAACAGAAATGATAGGAATGGGCCCTATGTCCCTACTCAAAATCTTGAAGTTACTCCAAGGGATGGTGGAGATAGTATGGCGCGAGTTGAGGATATGTTGCACAAAATGATGAGGAGGTTCCATGCTAGTGATGAGCACATTGAAGAGTTAAGGGGTGATTTAGATAGTATTGGGCAAAAAGTTTATACACATGCAATTTCGATTAAACAGATCAAATTGCAAATGGCCCAATTATCTGCGACAGTGAACACACGGCAACGGGCACTTTTCCTAGCAACATTGTCCAAAATCCAAAGAATGATGCGCACTGTATGGCAATCACTACTCGGGGTGGTAAGCAAATCATTGACCCACCTATGCCGTCTACTGAGGAAAATGTGAGAAAGGATAATGATAATGTGGTAAAGGATAGTGGTGAAGCAGAGGAAAGTAATGGAAAAGATGCAGAAGTACCTATCAAGGTAATTCCCATGCCTAGGCCACCACCACCCTTCCCTCAGAGAATAGTGAAAAAGACCGAGGATGGTAAATGTTGGTGTTTCATAACAATGTTGAAGCAGCTTTCTATCAATGTCCCTTTGGTAGAAGCTCTAGAACAAATGCACGGTTATTCCAAATTCATGAAAGATCAGGTCACCAAGAAAAGATCGGTCACTTTCTCGGATGATGATAGACTGCAACAATGTAGTGCTATTGCCACAAGATCCCTCGTACAAAAGAAAGAGAATCCTGGTGCGTTCACTATTCCTTGTACAATTGGGTCATTACATTTTGCCAAAGCATTATGTGATCTGGGGGAAAGCATAAATCTCATGCCCCTCTCGATTTACAAGAAGTTGGGTTTGGGGGATCCAAAACCCACTGCGATGCAGCTACTGATGGCTGATCGGACAGTGAAACGGCCTATAGGGATACTTCATGATGTGCTAGTTAAAGTGGAGTCATTAATCTTTCCGACTGATTTTATTATTCTTTATTGTGAGGTTTATTTTGAAGTGCCTATTATTCTTGGGAGGCCATTCCTTGCTACAGGTAGAGCCTTAGTTGATATGGATAAGGGACAGATGACATTTCGGTTGAATAATGAAGAAGCGACCTTCAACATTTATAGGACCATGAGGCAGAGTGGTGAGATCCAATCAGTATCTGGCATATCCCACAAAGAAAAGATGAAGAAGGAGAATGAACAAAAAATTGCAAAAAAAGAGTTTATGGTTGGGGATTTGGTGCATGTAGATAGTTCTGGGTTGCCTTGTCTTCCGGGCAAGCTCAAGTCCAAATGGACTGGCCCTTACTTGATTACCCAAGTATTCCCTCATGGAGCAGTTGAGTTAAAAACCAAGGAGGGAGTGCAGTTTAAGATGAATAGAGATAGAATAAAACTCTATTTTGGGCATAAAGCATCTGGGAATGAAGTGATAGAGGCATACCATTTTGATGAAGTCTGAGTAATCAAGTGTCCCCAGTCGTGCTGCGATATAAAATCAGGCGCTTGTTAGGAGGCAACCCAATACTTATAGTCTTTTTAGTAATGGTAGCATTTTTCTACAAATGGGTTTTTAACTTTGCATGCACATCACCAGGAAATTATGCAGAAAATTACTCTGCAGCAGTCACTGACGGATAGATCGACGGACCGTTGCGCCTGCAACAGATCGTCGTATGCCTCCGTCGTACCAGGTACGTCTTTCTGTTATTTTCAAACTAGGGCACACACAACGGAACCTACGATGGGTCGTCACAACTGAGACGGACCGTCGTCAGGGAATCCTCGCGTGATTAATGAGTCGTACCCAACCCGACCCGGCTAGAGTCTTTTTCAAAATCAGACCGTTTAAACCCCCCAACCCCTCATTTCACCCCATTCCTTCATTTTACCTCCCATTTCCCTCTCTTTTAAACTTCCACATTCTCTCCCTCGATCATTGTTCCCCGAAAATTCTCCAAAGCCCTAAAAGTGTTAATCTACTAGTCGGAGTTGCTGTTGTGGGTGTCTTCCTGGTCACCGAGTACTTGTGCTTTTTGTATTCCCCAATTCTAAGGTTTGTGTCTCTAATTTACACTCATTTATCCTGCATTTTTGTTTATTAATTAGTATTAGCTTAGTTGTTCGTGATATGTTCCTTTCTTCTATATAAGATTGTGTCTAACCTAGGTTAAAAGTGTTCGAAATTGCCATGTTTACAACCCTAGACATAGGTGCTTTCGCATTACTAGTTTCCTAGGTAGTTGGGTTAGACAAATGTAGGTCCAAAACACTACAAGTTTGATTGGGGTTCATCGGGGATGCATGGGGTACCCCCAGTTCTGTCATTGATCTACAGAAAGAGACCCCGATGACGGACCATCGAGCCCACGACGGACCGTCACAGGGTCCGTTCCAAAATCCCTAACACCCCACAGTCCTTTTTTCTAAGTCTCCTTCAACGGACACATGTGACGGACCGTCATACCCATGACGGTCCGTCCTGCTCAACCTTTCTTGTTGTCAGAGACCCTGTTTCTAAGGGTCTCTCATTTTTTTTAAGTCTCCCCCAACGGACACATGTGACGGACCGTCGTCTTCACGACGGTCCGTCCTGCACAACCGTTCTGGTTGTCAGAGACCCTATTTCTAAAGGTCTCTCACTTTTTTTAAGTGTCCTTCAACGGACACATGTGACGGACCGTCATACCCACGACGGTCCGTCCTGCATTACCGTCATGACGGTCAGAGACCCCTCTCCTAAAGGTCTCCATATTTTTTCCAAGTGTCATACGACAGACACCTACGACAGACCATCGTACCTGTGACGGTCCGTCCTGAACATACCACCATACTAGTCAGAGACTCTCCTTCAGGGTTCTCCATATATACATAGTCTAAGTAATACACGATGGACCCCATGACGGTCTGTCATAGCCACGACGAGCCGTCACCAGGCCCGTCGTGTGTCTCTATTACCGTAGAAATGACATACTGTTTTAATTTTTTGCGTACTTCTTACTTGTCTTGTTTGCCACTACTCGTACTAATATTGATCCTTTACAGGTACTATCTACTATGGCACCCAAGCAAGATCGAATCTATGCACGCGGGCGATCGAAGTCTGTTGCATTATCTGCCCGCATGGTTATTGGCTCGGATGATGAGCGTGACCCGGAGTATGTGCCCCTAGGCACTTCCACCCCTTCCCGTGCTGCACGTTCTTCCAGAGCCAAACCAAAAAAGGTGGCGTCCGGCGTAGTCACTGCCTTCCAGTCTGATGAGGAGCACGCACTGACCGGCATACCCTCAGGGTCAGCAACAAATGAAGAAGGAGCGTCTGGCTCCTTAGGAGTATCCTGGTCGGAGGAAGCCTCCGACTCTACTGATGTTCCCGCACCCGCCACCGCTGCAGCGTCGGCCTTTTCTGATGAGGCTGACAGTTCGGAATCCATATCAGGCTCACCAGCTCAGGTCCCGACCCTAACCACTGACCAGCCCAACCGGTGGTGTGTCGACGGGCAATTTCAAGTCTACTCCGATGCCAAAATCATGACTGATAAAGGAGTAATGACTCGAACACTCACCTTGGAGCGGCGGGTCCTTACAGGGAGTCTCCCGATGATGCCTGAGATCCACAATCTCTTCACCAGGCATCGCTTGGAGTGGACAGCACGTCCGTTGGGACGTTACAGTGAAGAAATGGTCTGAGAATTCTACGCATCCTACGTAGCGACTCTCTGATCACAGATAGATAGGCGGGCTGCCCCCGCTAAACAGGCCCCACTGGAGCAGATCCGAGTACGGGGCATACATGTTGACATTTCCCTGCCTGCCATACGCCAGTTTTTATACGGCGAGGGTGTTGATGCTACTCGGACCCCTCTTACTGCCGAGTTTGACTATCGCTGGCAGATAGTTAAAGATGGCCAGTTCCTGCGCGAGCCATCACTGAGAGAGACCACCAAGAGGTGGATGGCCCTGCACTTGTCAGTTGATGGAGAGGGTGCCGACTGGGTAACTGAGCCAAAGGGGGCCATCAAGAAGGCCAACCTCACTTTCACGGCGATGTTCTTGTGGATGCTTGTCCGTCACTGCCTTTCCCCCACAGCTGCAGATATTATCGTTACATGGGATCGATCATTGTTGATGGCGGCGATGATATCCGGGTTGGAGGTGGACTTTGCGTGGCTTCTATAGGCAGTCATGCACGAGAGGGCATTCAAGGTCACTACTAGTTACCCTTTCCCGTGCATGATCTTTGCTCTCTGTAGGTCTGCAGGTGTGACTATATGGCACGTAGATCAGCTCAAGACCCCGAAGGGCGCTGTTGACGTCGGCCTCATCAGAGATGAGGCCAATGAGATGGCTCCACGCAGAGGGCCCCGTCTAGAGCTTCCCCCACTTGCTGATACGGTAGCCCAAGCCCGCACGGCTACACAGGCGGCGTCAACTGACACTACCCCGGTTGAGTCTATACCAGGTAGTAGCACTGCCTCGAGCTCCTCTAGTACAGCCCCTCTACCGACATTGGTCTCGCTTGCTAGGGTCCAAAAATTAGAGACACAAATGGCTACACTTCTGCATCATATCCAGCCGTGGATGTAGAAGTCTATTACTGATTCAGAAGAGTGCCTAGAGCGGAAAATGGTCCAGTATACAGAGCGGAAGATTGCTAAGGTTCACCAGCGCTTGGACGCCTTTGAGTTAAGGGTGTTAGCCCGACCAGCCCCTCCGGTGGATGCGTCGACTCTTCATGCTGCAGTGGACAGTCTTCGTGCAGATATCGACACGATCTTAGAGGCTAGGGTGCCGGAGTCTGAGGCCCTTTCTGTCGAGCCTGCTGAAGACACAATGTTGGCGGCCCTATTTTCCACTTCAGAGATTCCACCACCTCCCCATCGAGAGAATGCCAAGAGGCGTAGGGGTCGAGAAGAAGACGAGGCGCGAGCACGGAAAAAGGAGGGCTGAGAGATGGAGGTTGCGAGGAGAGCCTCACTTGCTGAGGAGGAGGCACACCATATGAGAGCATCAGAGTTAGCGGCTGGGGCGTCTAGCTCCCGCACTATGGAGATAGCAAGAGGCACTGTTGATGGTGCGGTTGTTGCTGAGGACACCACTGAGGGTGTCCAGATTGAAGAGGACGTGGGTTCCGTGGAAACGGACCCACCAACTTGCTAATAGATGGCGCTTTGCACCAAAAGTTTGCTTCACCTACAACTCTAGTATTTCAATTTTTATGCATTGGGGACAATTGCATGTTTTTTTGTTGGGGGTGGGGAAAATGGAAAGTGAGTGTTAGGGTGAAGTCTGAGTAGCCCAATTCACTATCCTCTTTTGGGGTTTTCTTGCCTGTGTTCTTTTTCCCCAAAAGACTAATTACTTTTTCTGTTGAACTGGCATGTTTATATCTTTTGTACATAGTTTAATTCTGGAGCATGATGACTAAAATGTTATCCTGATAAACTGCAAAATGATGCATGATTAGGCATAGTAACTGATAATTGTGTGGCTTTAAGCATCACATAGAGTTAAACCATTGCATTACCCTAAGTCGTAAATTCGAACTAGGTGTATGATAATCTGGTATAGTGATGAGATGTCAAGTGAGTGTGAGAAAAATTTGAATAATTCCACTATTGGTACTGCGCTAGAACTTGCCTGGTTAGTCCATCTAAAAGTAAGTTGTAATAGATAATTAGGAAAGGATCATAGGCCCTTATTCAATATAGCCCATCTTTAGCCTGAATAGAAGAAAACCAAATGAAATTTATCCTTTCTTTGATCCAAATGATCTGAGCTTAAAATAGCCTTTCTTTTTAACCCCAACTGATCTTTTCTGGGAACAATGTGTTGGCCCTGGTCTCTCCTTGGACATGTGCACCTCAGCTTATGCCAAATGCATAATTTGAGGTGGCTAATGCAGTAAAAAACCTTCGTTATGGCCTTGACCCAACTTTGGGTATTGTGTACCTTGACTCATGGCAAAGCCATGAGTTGAGGGTGGCTATTATGAGGAATGCTCTTGAAAGTGGGGTTCAAAGAACAAAGAGATAGAAAGAACAAAAGTAAACTGACACAAGAATTAGTTGAGAGAAAAGTAAATAAAAAGAAAAATATACAAGAAATACAAGCAAGAAAAGAAGAGAGTCACTTACACAAATGAAGAAAGAAGAGAAAATAGCAAGGTCAAAGAATATGAGAAACTGGGCAAGATAAAATGATAGAAAGTAGAAGGTTTAGCCGATATGTCAAGGAGGGAAAACGTAACTAAAGTATACCTAAATATACCGTACCTGACCCTGAGCCTATGTTACAAGCCAAGAATGTCCTATCGCGATCCTAAGGGTTGTATAGCAAAATTAAGGCAGTGAAAATAAGGGCAAGCTTATGGCAATAAGTATGAATGAGTGTGACTTTGTTCAGAGATCGAGTGTTGAAAAGTAATCCTTATAGTCAAATTGAAATCATTGTGTGAAAAATGAGGATTTTTTTTTATGTGAGGACACTAGTTGCAATATCGCAATTGTTAGCACCTTAGTGAGAAAATGAAGAAGATAGGTGTTAGTGCATGGTGAGTCTGTGTCATGTTCTGATCCCACATAATTCAAGCCTAATAGTGATAGCATGCATAGATTTGATGAGATTAATCCGGATTAATAGCCAAATGATTGCAAAGGATAAAACATGGATACTATTGTAGAAAGATTTTGTATTGAGTCATAGTGCGTCACTTGAGGACAAACAACGAATTTAAGTTGAGGGTGTTGATATACTGTGGTTTTTCGGTATTATTAGTAATTTTTCTTTAATTTTAGTGTGTCCAAAAGCCTTTTTGTGCTAATTTTTATATAAGTTTCTTTTTATGTTGCAGGAAATCTGTCCAAAGCTGAATACGGAGATTTTGAGCGATGAAATGCAGAAGAGACCCCCTACGGAGCTTATGACGGTCCGTCGTGCTTGTGAAAGTCCGTAGGTAGCAGCGTAGTGCAGCTGCTGAAGTAAGATGGGATGTCTGACCAAGTGTGGGGTTACGTAGCTTCTAACGGTCCGTCGTGTCTATAACGGTCCGTCCTGAAGGTTCGTCATGAAGTTCAGAGAACTAATCCCAGTATCCATATTCTAAGAGTTAAAGTGTTTTGGAACGAAGACCCACAGACCGTTGGACCTGACGGTCCGTCATACTTGCCGTCGAGGGTAATAAAGAAGAGCAGCAAAAGAAATTGCATAAGTATGGGAAGACGGAGTCCATGACGGTCCATTGTGACCACGACGATCCGTCGCGAGGTCCGACGACCCAGCCGCGTTTTGGTAGATTTCCAGCAAATAGAGTCCTTGTTTAATTAGGTTTTTATTTTCTATAAATAATTCAAAAAACCTCGTTTTTGAGGTTAGACTCTTAGATTGTTAGACTCGATATAGTTAGACTCTGTGAGGTTAGACTCCATGTTATTAGTTAGATTATTAAACTCTTGATTATTGATCATTGATTACTTTAACTTTGTGAGATTATTAATTACTTTGACATTCTTGCAAGTGATTTTTTGTGATTAATCAAGCAAACTTTCGGATTTTACTCTTTCTCATTGAAGTAAGTACATGAATTCTTATTTAATATATTTGAATATTGTGATTATACTATGAGTAACTAAACTCCATAACTAGGGTTGTCGGAACCATAGGCAAATAATGAGATCAAACCTAACTAAAATAGCAATTCTAGAATAGTGTCTTGCATGTATTAATAATTCTTCCGCTTAGAAATCTTTTTAACGGATGGCCAACGTTAGAACTCGCCTTAATGCTACTTGCCGGACCAAGGAGGTAAATAATAGGAAAAGAATTATTAACATAGATTTAGTATATACTATCTAATAGACTAGTATTGATTGGTACGAGGTAATAACTTAGTCAAATATCGAATACGATGCTTAATATAAGGTAAAGATAAGGGTTAGGAAAGCAACACACGTAGCTGGACCAAGGTGCGGAGTGAGATTTTCTAAATGCTGGAACGAGGATTTAGAAATGCATAACTTATCACTTTGCATGCAATATACTAGGAAAGAATTGTTATAGTTAGAATTATCAAGTTATGAACCTGTGGGGAACACGTAAACCCTAGTTACTTTGATTAATTGATTAAAATCAAACTTTCAAAGCTGTTAAGTGTCTCTTTCAATTTTGTTAGTTATTTTCACTCATTTAGGAATAGAAACCCCCCTTTTTTATTGTTTTACTTTCCAAGGAAGTCATTGACCAAACAATAGTAATAACATGTTGAAGTTAATTCTAGACTATTTCCTCGTGGGAACGATCCCAACCTCACTAGTTGGGTTATTTACTTGACACGACCGCTTTACTTCTTATTTGTGAAGTAAGTTTGAGCGTATCATAAGTCTCATTTCATCAAATCTTATACACAACAATACTTGGGACACAGACCGTACAATATAAATATAGTACTACTAAGTCTAGTATAATACTTCAAAAAAAGGAAACAAAAGACATCTATGCCCTCAAGTCAAATGAGGACATACTTCAAACTTTCTTGAAAGATCCTATGATTCAAGCCTTTGTTCCCAATAGCACCTTAACCTTTGAATCACTTTAGAGATATATAAAAGCATGGAATTAGTACAAACACATGTACTTAGTATGAAATAATGCATAAAAATCATGCAAACGGACATTTATTAAAAATATGTATCTTTTGTTTTAAATAACATAATATAACCATAGTAAAAACATTTAAAACCTCAAGAACACAAAAAATATCACATAATCAATTTAACACATTTAGGAAATGTTACGATAAGCTTAGAAAATTTACTGTCAACTACCTTAGCTTTATTGTGAACTATTTTAACATTTAAGTGAAGTTATTCCAATTTACATTGAACACTTTCTAGCATGCAATTTTATCACTAAAATCTATCCTAAAACTCACTTAAGTAAAACAAAGGTGATTCTAAGGTGATTCCATACACCCTCTTACGCACACCTAAATGATCCTTATGACCACTCATAATGAGATACAAACACTTACAATACACCAAACACATGAACATGAGATCCTCCTACCATAGGTGATTAAAAAGTTCACTTTAGTGAGTTTTGAATCGACCAACCATAGAATCCATTCACACACACTTAAGAGATCCTTTAGATTACCTTCGATAAGATCACTCTCACTTAATACAACAACATACATAAAATATGATGATTCTCCTTCCACAGATTATGAAAAAATTTACTCAAGTAATTCAAGAAGGGAATGTGTATACTTGACCTCTTCAAAATGACATAAATAATCTTAAGACTACCTAAGTTTGGATTATGCCTACTAAATAAACCAACTTCCCTAACTAGAGTAATTCTTAAAACTTATCTAGGTAAGATACGAAGTTACCATTTCTATACCCCCTTCAAACTCTTTATCACTATTAGGGAGAACCCCCTAACATTACCGGGGTCATCGTCCTCTTTGAGGACTAAGACTAGCATCTAAGCATATATTATTATATTCATGGGTTTAAAATGCGGAAAATTTAAAACTTTTCTATATCTATCTAGATGTTTATATAGACCTCTCACATACACATAATATATGCATATCGAGTATAGATAGACCCTTCGTATAAGAAGAATACTTCGTCTTCTACTTTTAATACAAGTATATATATATATATATATATATATATATATATATATATATATATATATAGATATAACATATTCTTAAAAGAGTGTCTCAAATCATAAACATTGAAATCAACAATGTATAAATTGGGCATATCCCATACATTAGTGTAAACAAAGAGACATATAGGATATACAATTCATACTCAAATGAAAGGAAAGAACAAAGGAGTCTTAAAACTAATAAATTCATAAGCTTGATATTGACATTGTCATCGGAATTTTAAGACCTAACCAACTTGGATGATTAATTAATTCCAAGTCTTCTTCAAAGTCGTCTGAAAAGAATTCAACGACCAGAACCTAAAATGTTGGGGAAAATGGAGAATATCATGTTAGCAAATGACATGTACTAAGTATGTGACCATATGCACATATAATATGACATCATGTGAAAAAGTGACATTTTATTAAAACAGTTTATTTTACATTTCAAAAGACTTATGCACACTAAAGAACCAATACAATTCATTAATGCATATTAATGCATATCAGGTTGGCAAGTGACATGTACTAAGTATGTGACCATATGCACATATAATATCACATCATGTGAAAAAGTGACATTTCATTAAAACAGTTTATTTTACATTTCAAAAGACTTATGCACACTAAAGAACCAATACAATTCATTAATGCGTATTCATCAAGTCAATACCATGTATTGTACAAGACAAAACGACCTTAATTCAAAGCAAGTAACATGCATATCAACATACTTGAACCCCTAACCTGATACAACTCTATCACCAAGTATTACAAGAACAAATAAGAGTTCATCACATTAAAACAAAGAAATATCATTACTCATGATCCTCATTAACTCCACCTGTGCAATAACTAAGCAAACCCCATTACCTTACTTAATTAAGTAAACTTAAATAGAAACAAAACCAATGTCCAACTTCACATGTCATATCATTAATAATATATAACTTCATAATTCAGAAATGTAGACCAAATATGTATTGACAAGTGAATTCAACACAATAAGGTTTCGTCTACATGTTAGATCATCATATACATTTATTAGCATATACATTCATAAGAACAACCTCCTAAGTCTTCACTTAAGGCAAACTAGTGCAAGGCATAGGTAGAGTCCCATACCCCTGCCTAGGCTAGGTCAAACTCTTTAAGTCACGCTAGTTGGTTTGTACTTCGTTACGTGATTTTTAGTCTTGGGAACACTTTCCCTAACAAACATAGACCACAAGAGCTAAATTTAGAATCCGGTGTTGTAAAACCTTATACCGATAGAAGGTGGTTTACAGGCCAAAGTAAAACCAAACATAAATGTACCTTTCTAGGTAGATCCACAAACTAGTCTTCCTATTGGAGCAACATGGTTCAAGAACTAAGAGATATGTATAAACTCTCTACATGCCATTTGGAAATTGGAGAATCATCTTATAGTAATCCATAGGGTGAGTATCCCTCGCAGGGGAGTAAACACCTCATATGGAACTTTAGGGTGAATCTTCCTACATGGGAAGCATACACCTCCCATTATAAAGTAAACCCGTTCTAAGCTAAGTCCCTTTTGAAATGTCTTTAATATCTTTATTAATCATCATTGATTAAGGTAGGTCATAGGGTCTATCCCTTGTATAGATCAATAAGAATTGCATGAGTACTATCCTTTCATTTTCATATAGGTGAGGTAGCACATTTCCATATTCGCGTCATGATAAGGCACATTGATAAGATATCATTCATGCTTATAACATTTATATCTTATCAAACACCTCAGAAAACAATAGTCACGAAAGTTCAATTCAACATCATACCAACCCTATCAATCCTAATACAAGATATACTCTAATGTAACTTCATCACTCAATCTCAAGTAACCACAATTTGAGTAAAGAGTTGAGATAACAAGACTTACCAAGCCTCCATCATAATGCATACTCAATTTCTTAACATCAATCCATAAATTAACCCAATAAGGGTGTAGTATTATTAGTCAACAGTAACCAACATGATACTGAGGCCAATCGAATCATTACATCACAATTCCTCATTAGTTCATAACTTAAGATAAGAGACTTAGGTAAAATTCATAACATGTTTCAAAACCTATATTAATTACTCAAGAACTATATTTATAGGACTATAATTGATCTTAATATATTGATAATTAATAAAATGACATCATGGAATAGTAATCCAACCAATAACAAAGTCAATTGAACCAACACTACACAATTCACATTAAGATCATAACCGAGGGTTAAGGGGAAAAAGGTTATCTTCTACAAACTAGACTAACCCATCAATAAGTAGTGTAATATAGACATAATTCATCATAGTCTAATAAATAACATCAAATAATCTATAAACAGATCACTTAGAAAGACAAATTTAGAGATTGGAAGATGTTTAACTTGAGAGAGAAATAGGAGAGAAGGAAGAGAGTTTTGGGTTTTTGACTTATGAGAGCTTATGTTAGTATAATAATGTTTGGGTATTTATATAGGTTTTTAATTAACTTAATTAAAATATAATAATTGCTAATAAACCTCCTAAAAAAACTAAATAATTAAATGAATTAATTATAAACGTATTGCAAAACATGTCCCTTGCAGACGAAACCACGATCGACGGATTATGTGTCCATTGACGGCAACTTCTGACCTCCTTGTTGCACATCCATCGATGAGTTCAAAGACTTCTAAAAAAATCCCCTTTGAAAAATATTGTAACTGTCCATCGACTGGGGAAATCGACGCCCCTTCAAATGGAACACAAATCTTTGTTGACAAGTCGTGGATACATACTACCTTGGGCAGTTTTTGACCTACATGCAAAGGTCCTCCTCAAGTGCCCTTTGTTGGTCCTTGGGGAGTCGTACCCATATGTTTCGACAATAAATCAACCTTAATACATGATAGACACCCTTTAACAAAAATTCATCAATTTACATCGAAAAAGCTAGTCAAATTGGCCAAGACACCCTAGTACCTCATTGAACTATTTTCAAGACATTATGAATGTTCTTTGATGTTTTGGTTTATAAACATCCTAAATGACTCATATTCATTAAAGTTTACCTTAAAAAAATGTCTAATCTTTTTGACAACTATGATAGGCTCTATAACATATCCTAGACTTTCGAAGTGTTACAACCTTAACTAGACAACCCTTAACTATTATAGATAATTACTTATTCAATTAACATGATTTTATGACTTAATTCATTGAATTTATTAATTCATTTATGAGATATTCTTCACATAATTACATTAAAGTAATGGTCTTGGAAAATACCTGGGGACTCTTTATAACATATTTAATGCGTTTTGAGAAAAATCTACGTCGAGTCCATACCACCACCTAAACTTCATAAAACTTCTCCAATACTAGTGTGTATCCCATATGATGAGAATAGGAAATAACCGACATACACCATGGTAGTAAAGCATGGAATTCAGAGTTGTAACCTTATCAGGTAGAGGGTGTTCTACTTTACCATGGTAGAACTTGGACACATCCCATGTAGGCACATGGTTAAAGAATATGAAAGGTTTTCTTTGCACTATAGCCTCATTCTAACTAGAGATACTTCCCTTACCATACTCACTCAATGATAGTGTTTGTTCTCATAGAGCAATTCACATTAAGGATCACATGAAGAGGTTCCATATCCATTTTATAACCCAATAATGTTCACCCTACCAAAAAGGTCCCCAAGGTCGCCCTTAAAATGGCAAAGATGATAGCTAAATGAATTTCCTAAGAATGTTTTCATTGCATTTCAACCAACCATTCCTAAGTACATCCCTCACACAAGAAGGATGCCATTATGGCATACGACTTCAAGTTTATCTTAACCTTCTTTCTCAAAGGTTCCACATAAGTTAACCTTCTCACGATGTTCAACATCACGTATCATTCGTTCATACAAGACCAAAAAGATTTAGCATCCTAAGTCAAGACATCTCATATTTATATATCATTCATGCCTCAAGAAGACACTCTTAAGTCTACTCAAACAAGATACATCAACTCTTCGCTTTACCTTATCACATATAGCACATCTTCCATGTAGCACAAAATAAAAACCATTTCACTTTAGGTCACCCTATACACAACTATAGAACCATCAGGATAGTCATCATAAGACTCAATAACCAATTAGGAAGAATCATGCATCATCTCTAAGACTAGACACAAAAAGACAAAGTCATAGTCTAACATGATCACCTAACAACTTCAATAGATGAACCACACACGTTCACATTATTAACATGTAGGTAGATATGATCATAATTAACATAATCAACTACACAAGTCATCATAGTACTTCAAGTAATTTCTGACAAGGTCATGATCATCATAATACATAATGTAACGTCGACAAGGCCACATCATTCACAATTAAATCACATAGCACTGCCACCATGAGTGGACTATACCAATCACAACATAATTCAAGATATACATTCCATAAAACAAACAAAATTTTGGAAGAGTACCACGAATCCATTCTCACCACTTCAATCCATATCAAAATCATCCAATACAGTACCAATAGGCCCTTACCTATGACAATGATCACAATTCAATACAAAAACCATAATACTCATTGAAATAAGGCCAATTTAATATAGATTTTATAAATATAATACAACTTATACATCAATTGAATATAATTGTTACGTAATTAAATAGCCCATAGAAAACTGCACTAGAATTCATAAGCATTAAGACAATATCAATTGACCCATAAAGTAGTCAACAACTAGGGTTCATGCATTTCATGGGTTAATATTTTAATTATGTTAAAATCATATAATTAACAACAATTCTATCAATATATAATGAGTTAAAACCTTTAATGCAAGAACCCATGAATAGATCATAAAATTGGACATGTTCATCTTTAGAAAACTTGAGAATTTTTTTAAAATTTTAAGGTCCTAGATTAATAGGTTTTCAAGGATAAAGACCATACCTCAATGATGTTCATAAACGAAATTTATGAAGATTCACCACTCAAATATCCAATCCACTCTCTTCCATGAGTTTTGGATTCCATTGAGTTCTAGAGAATTTCTTAGGGATATTGGGGTTTTATGTTGAAGAATGAATTCATCTAGATATGTAGGACTTATAAACCCACTTAAAATACCTAAAATACCTCTAAGTAACCTCCCATACTCTTCTTTAGATGTGGGGTTACTTTATTAATTCACCCTTGCAACTAAACAGTGAATTGCAAAGTTGCATGCTTCACCAACGATTGGCCATCGACGAACTGTTTGTCCACAAATGGACCATCCTGGCTGGCCGTCGTTTTGTTAATAGACTGCACATTAGGAGCTTAAGATACCTAGGCTGTTTATTGACTAAGGACTCATAGTGATGAGGCGTCGACTATCCAACGACCCATCGTTTGCCTTAATCGTTTAGGACTGGCCTAGAAACCTTTGGCTCTACGAAAGGGAACTTCCTCAAGGACCCTTGGATGGTGCTTGGAAACATTTTCCCAAACTTTTCCTACCAAGATTTTTTTTTATACAAGGGTAGGACCTACCATATCAATTTTACCCAAAACAAATACATAAAACTCGACGAAACAATCTAAGACTCACAAGGTCATTTCAAGGAAAACCTTTTGAACGTCATGGACGTTCTTCGACGGTTGACCTCCAAACATCATGAAACTCAATACAGTGACCTATACACTATAATAACTTATATAAGAACCTCATAATCTGATGAAACACACATAAACACATAAAAACACATATGAGGCACTTTGGTACTTAGTTGTCAAACGTCTTAGTTGTCCCTTCACGTTTGACTTCCCATTCACCTAGTAATTTCGACAATGCCTCACTACAACATTACAAAAAAATTTAGGACCTTATACCTTCATGAAAATCATGTAAGGCTCTACTTCACCTAAGTCATTTTAGAGGTGTCACACCTAGTCATTTACTTCCATTGTCCATTTTAGTTAACAGAAACTATAGTCTTAACCGACACTATGATCATGGGTTCTAAACATGGAATCTAGTTTTGTAGAGACGTACACAAAAGAAAGGTTCTCTACTGAGCCAAGGTAGAACATTAACACAAGCTATTATACTAAGTGAGATCACATGCTAGATCTTATGTGGAAATTTTACATTATGGATCTTGGAGGTACATAGGGAAACCCTCTTTATGTAAAATGGGGTATTATAGTTATTCACTTATGGAAATATCTGTAACAACCCTAAAAATGTATAAGATAAGTAATGTTTAAAGTGTCTAGAATGCCTATAATGAGACCGGATTCAGACAGATTAATGCGCGTAGTACAAGGCCTCTGAACCCTTGCATCATCCAAACAAACTAACTTGAGGAGTTAGTTGAGCTAGGGAAAAAAGGTTGGGTCCAGCCATGTAGGGATCCCGAATATGAAGATTTACCCAGATGAGTCTTTAACGAACATAAAAAGGGGAAAATCTTAAGTTTAGAGGGTCTAGGGATAAAGTGATCTTTTACAAGTCTAAGGTTAATATAATAATTACCGTAAATATACATATTGAATTATTTAATTTATAGGTTGGAGGGGTATTTTTGGGAGAGAGTGCCAAAATGGGCTCTATGAGTAAAGTCTTGCTCCACCCGAGTTCAAACCTAGGTGGAAGCAATGAATTAAATTGTCTTTATTTAAGTGGTTAAATAAATGTAATAATTAAAATAATTTAATTAATGTCTGATTAAAATAAAGGGAGTCAGATTTTTTGTTATTAATTATTAATTATTAACATAAATTGACTAAGTCTTGGCAACTATTCTAGTTTTAAGGGGCACTATCTCACATAAACTCTCTCACACGCCTAAACCTCTCTCTCTCTCGTCCATTTCGCTTTCTTGGGTGCAAAAACATAAAACAGAACATTAGAAAACAATCAAAAGTTCTCTACACTCAAATAACTTACAAAAAAAATATACAAACAAGCAAACTAACTTAAGAAACAAAAATTTTACATCATCTTCTCGATGGGATCGTTCTGAAGGTTTAGTTGAGTATTTGGGAAGAACTTTGATGTGTGGAAAGATACAACAGAGTATGGTTTTCTCTCTTGGAATCCTTTCTCCAAGAGAAAATTCTTTCTAAAAAATTCAATATATCAAACTAGGACTGTACCCTTTATTGTCAAATTCCTTCTTCCTAGTCTCCTTCCCATTTCAAATTAAATTATGTTAGAATCATGTTGTTGGTATGGTTAGTTGTAGATAAGTGTGCAATATTATTTTCTTTGTTATTTTGTGTTTGGAAATAGCAAGTATGTTCAATGATGTCAATCGAAAATGATGTGGCGCAATGTATAAAATGTTTGTTGTTGTTCTTCGTTTTTAATTATTAAAATGTCTTTTTTGATGATTGGAATTATAGTGCATATGGTGTGTAATTTGTGATGTTTAAATGAAGTGTAAGGTGGCTGATCGTAAGTGGAAAAATCTAAGCTAAAAAACAATGAATCTATATCTAAAAACGCGTTAAAAAATTATGAAAATACCACAAAACGAACGTATTAATGTTGTTAACTAAAGACTAGAAAATTAAAAAAAAATTCCAGCACTTGCTGATGGAGTTTTCTACCAGAATACTTGAAGTTTGAGAAGTTTAAAAAATAAATTTAAAACATTTGAGGTAAGTGGGTATTGAACCCAAGACCTCACTACGTGAAAGCACAAAAAAATGAGAGGTTTGGGATTCGAACCCACAACCTCTCGGCCAAACAAGACCGTAAAAGGGAAATTTTAAATTAATAAAAATAATGGGAGGAGTGGGATTCAAAACCACTACCTGTTTGTTGAAAGAGGAGAAAAGGAGAGAAAAATACTAATAATAATAATGAGAAGAGTGGGATTCGAACCCACCTCCTCTCTGGAAACATGGGAAAAACATAGGAAAAAGAGAAGTAAATGAATGTTTCTATGGCGGTTCGATCCCGGATCCCCTTATGCTTAAAATGACTAACGTGATGTGAGGGGACGGAAAAATAAAGGAAAAATAATGTTAGTGAGGGGATTCAAAATCCGGTTTCCCAAGCCAAAATGTAAATCCAAAATTCGGTGAAAGAAAATTAACCAAGTGGTGTCCGAGGGATTTGAAGTGGGTTCCCTTGACCAATTCCGTACTGATATATAAGTAATACGTGAGTAAATACTTAATGAATGGTTAATCTAAAGGTAAAAATCAATATCTTGGTACATCAAAAAGATGGATAAGTCTTGTACTACATAATCTTGGTAAACATGAATTACTTAGACAAACTGTGAATGAAGCCTCATGGCTTGTATGTGTTGACTCATAAGTCTAGCATAAGTTTAAAAGTAAGTGAACCTAAGATGTATGTTAAAAAATGATTTAAAACCTAGAAGGGGTTAAGTAAGAGTGTGAAACACACTAAATGAACAAGTGCATTGGCATATGGTGAAATGAACATTCAAGTAAAGGGGTGAGTAATTATGAAGAGCAAATGTGCTAAAGTTAATCATTGTGGTTACAACATGATAAGAGGGTAATGTGAAAGATGAGAGAAATCTCAAATGAGCCTAAGTAAATGTAACTAAAACATACTCCACCTATGAGAGTGTAATGTTAAATAAAACACTAGACTCTATGAACACTCTAATGAAAGTATTGAAGTTAATTCATACTTAATACTAAGGACAAGATGTGAAATAATCTAATTAGCTATGATGTCCTCATGATAGAAGCCAACTTCCATAATATATGAGTTGAATGTATTATCATTATCAGCGATAGGCTAGCAACTCGAGAAGGGTGGAGGTTCATGTAACTCACATGAGATGAGACTGTCCAGCATGCCAGGTATGTGTGTCCTTATATCTCCTAGTTTTCAAACCTATACTGCCATTATAGGGATCTAGCGGGGTTCAATTCCCATGTACGGTAGCATCTTTTGGGTCACTTTGGCCGATGATTCCACCTCATTTCAATGTGGAGGACACAATGGATTTCATGATTCTCACATGATGTATGTCGGCTAAAGTTAAAGTTCCCAAAGAATAAATGAGGCCAGCCTCAAATGATGCACACTATTAAATGAATGATACCAAAGGTGTAAGGATAGGATAATAAAGAGGTGAGCTAGACTTAAGTAATGACACTAAGTTATTCTTGGTCATTGCACAGCAAACCCGATGAGAGTCTTAAACTACATCCTAGCTATGACAAGTGATTGCACTAGTATATGAAAGAATGAAAATTGAAGTACGTATGAACGAATGAAGTAGACTTTGTGTTTGCTAAAGTAGGCTCCCTAGTTGAGGTCCCATATGTTGATCCCTCATTTTGGTAAATCCTAACATCAAGTACATGATCCAAAGGTCTTATGGCATATGAAATAATGATATGAATTACGTGATATGATATGTGAAATATGTTATGTGCTGTTTGCAAAATGAAAAGTTTGATGATGCATGTTACACTCATGGCATGACTTTCCAAATCCATATTTAGCAGGTCTATTGACTTTACTAATTAAAATTTGGCAAGTCCACTAACTTGACTTTCCATTAATCATGTACTTAGGAAAGAGATATTCTTTCTCATGCATGTCCTTGGTGTGTGCTTGCATATACCCATACTTAGTACAAGTGTGTACTAATTCCATACAATCATCTATTTTTTAGGTGCAGAAACAGGTGAATGTTAGATCGTACTATAAAATGTTACAGCTATCTAGACGTGGAGCTTTCACCCGGACTTGGTAGGCCCTCATGCTTTCGAGGATGTTTACTATTATCATCTAGCTTAGATGAAGGCCGTAGCTTGTGGATCATGTTCAACTAGTGTTTCATTTCCCACTTCTTTTAAGATTTTTATTGGTGCCATTTTTTTACGACCCGAGTTGTAGAATCCGGATCGCAACCGGCTTCGTTGACCTCTCAAAGGTCGCAGACAAGCCTCATCATGCATTCATCTAGTTAAATTTCTGGAAAAATTTCAATTTTTTTATATGTATGAGGTATACATATACTTCCTATAGTTATTACTTGATACATCATATACTAAGCTCAACATAAGAGAACAACCATCTAACATAAAAAATCAATTCGAAACTGAAGATGAATATATATTATAACTAGTTGTCCAAACACGAGCTTATTACAAAGCTTTGAAATGAAGTTGAGAAAGAAAAGCTAGGGACAACATCCACTATCTATGTCTAAAACTAAGGCTAGTCTGAATCTGTAGCATCATTGGAATCATGAGGACCTACCAAATTTTTTGGAGAAACGCCGAAGTCTAAACCGTTGCATGTGTCGCCAACCTATGCTCTGACCTGTACCTATAAAAATAGTTAGTACACCACTTGTACTAAGTATGGGTGTATGCGCGCATACACATAAAGCTATGCATGATCAACGAAAGCTCTTTCTAAGCCACATGCTATTTATGGAAACTTTAGTCATTAGACTTCCCTAATTCGTTAGCTGTGAATTGTGGTATGAATATGATGTATTTTAATGCATTCAAAGAACACAACTCATTTTCAATATGATTACAAAAAAGTAGTATCATCCACATAATTTTAGAACAACTCGGGTGAAGATTTGAGATTTTGGATCCTCTTAGGCCGAGAGCTACTCTTTGTACACTAAATTATTTTTAATCTTTTTCTTCTTGTTGTTATGTAGTTCAATAATTCTTTTGTTCGTATGTTTTACTTATAAGTGAAATGATTCATTGTAGTCACATACCCACAATTAATCCATGTATGTAATACAAGGACTAAGGGATGATTTCCCTACCTCATAGATCATTACCTTTTGTAAGCAATTCTCTATAGATCATGCCATAGATTTATTTACTTTCATGTTTTATATATAATACATTTAATATACACAATACTTTGGAATCATTGATGTAGCATAAGACATCTAAAGTGAGGGCCCAACACATGGGCCTCAACCCGATGGCGTTATATAGCAAACAAGAGTCTGCTTCATTCGTTCATTCAAACTTCACATTATTTATTTCATTCATTCCTAGGCTGATGTAAACACCAGCTATACCTAGGATGAAGTTTAAGACTCTCATCGGGATCATGAATTGTAATGACCAAGAATGAACTAATGTCATTATTTAAATCTGATTTCACTTCCTGATTGTCTTGCACAAACACCTTAAGTATTCTTCATTTCAATATCTTTCGTACTTTGAGGAACTCTAACCTTAACCCACATAGATCATGTGAGCATCATAAAATCCAGTGTCTACCCCACAATGAAAAGAGGTGGAATCACTGACAAAAGTGACCTTAAACATGCCGGCATACAAGGGAATTGAACCCCGCCAGATCCTTATATTGGAAGTAAAGGTTCGAAGACTAGGAGATATAAGGAGACCCATACCCGACATGCCATACAGTCTCATCTCATGAGAGTTACGTGAACCTCCACCCTTCCATTTCATTCAACTCATATATTATGGAAGTTGGCTTCTAGTATGAGGACATCATACCTCAATAGATGATTTCTCATCTCAACATTAGTATTAAGTTTACATCAGTATCAACACTTTCAATAGAGTGTACAGGGAAACTGGTCTCTTCATTATCATTACACTCTCATAGGTGAGTACGTATTGGTAACATTTACTTACTCTCATTTGATATTGGTCTCATCTTTCATATTAGATTCTTATCACATTGTCACCATATGCATTAGAATTAGCACATTTGATTTTCATAATTACTC
Source organism: Solanum peruvianum (assembly GCA_027705065.1). Classification (NCBI taxonomy): domain Eukaryota; kingdom Viridiplantae; phylum Streptophyta; class Magnoliopsida; order Solanales; family Solanaceae; genus Solanum; species Solanum peruvianum. The sequence goes on from JAKWJD010001763.1 coordinate 27,121,459, forward strand.
ATCCCTTTTACGTTGATGTTTATTTCAGCATATGCCAATGCACTTGGCCATATACTGTGTTTCAAAATCTTACTTAACCTTTCTAGGGTTTCATCATTTCATTACATACATATTAGTTACTCATCGCTTTTTACGTGAATGTTTATTTCATAATGTTTTAGTGCTGACTCAAGCATTATGGAGGCTTGCTTATCGATTAATATTTACTTACTCTATTGATGACTGGTCATCCTTACTTTACATTGATGAAATGTGAATAATTCTTTCATATCATCCTTAATTTACATAGATGAATGTGAATTTTCCTTACATATATTCCTTAGGTGTTAATGAGACTAGTTTCAATATTCTAACACCTTCATTCGTGAGTATTCTTTTAACAAATTAGCTTTGGTGTGAGTAAGACTTATCTCACTTATTTTATCACGCAATTCTTGTCACTTACATAATTAATACCCCTTTAATTATGTTATAACTTACGTTACTTACTTACTCTAGTGTAGTACATTCATATCACCATTTATGGACGATGAGCACTTCATTCAATGAGTTTCATGTATTCATTGTTCATTCTTGTGGACAATGGTTGGAGTTGACCCAATGAATGTCATGCCCTTGGTTATGGATTCATTGATATTAATTTAGATGTTCTTAATATATATTTGATACACTTATTAAACAAGAATTGGCATATGATTATTATGGGCTCAAGATTTAGGATGTTAGACTAGAAAATTCATTCTTTTTGGCATGAGACAATTTTTACGTATGTTCATATTTAAATTTGCATATGTATGAACACTTAGATAATATTTTAATAACATACATAAGTTACTATCCATTATCATATATTCATTTTGACCACATAGAGCTAGACAACTTTATGGGAACCAGATAGCCAATTTATTCAAGATATGATTTCATATATGTCTTTGAGACAATTCTTAGTTTATGGATTTTTATTGTAACGTTTTAATAACATATTAAACAGAATTATATTAACATTTTATGGCTTTAACATCTTCATAATATCACAACAAAATCAAGTTAACATTCATCCAAAGACACATATTCACTAAACACATCACAGACTTAACTTAGCAAATTATCGATCCTTAATTATCATGATAAGATTAGCTTTACGCAATTACTAGTTCTTACGTTAATTGGATACTCATCATTAAATAAAAAAACATTTTATTAACAAACAGAACCACATACCAACAACATGATATCTAACCTATTCAACATTGAAATCGAAAAGATACTAGAGAAGGGAAGTTCTACAAGAACAACGGGAACAACCCTAGTTTTAAAGATATTGTGAAATCCAGGAGATAAACCCATACCTTAAGTATAAATTAAACTACTAAAGCCCCTTGAACGGACCTTGAAGAAACCTTGAAAATCGTCTAAGAAATTTTCAACTTTTTTTTTGCTTTTGTTCACTTTTTTTGTCACGCTTGTTTTCTAGTTTTAGTCGTGCATTTATTTGAGTTTCAACGTGGTTTTTAGGTTTAATAATTGAACTTGACTTATTCAAATTAGGGTTTAATAAGTTAATTAAATTAATTAATTAACTAATTACTCAAACACCCCTCCTAAGTTGACTAAATATAGGAGAATGTTGATATGACCTAAAATCTGAATTATGGTGTTGACTATGGTTTAGGTCTAAATTTTTAATTTATATTAATTAATTACATCCTTAATTTAATAAATTTGGGGACCTAGGGTAATTACAAAAGTACCCCCTAAATAATTGGATTCATAATCAACCTTTTACGACCCTCGTAGGTTAAGTACTAGGATATTTCTTGCATTATACTAGGTAAGAATAAGAATTTCGGTTTGAACCCCTTAATTTAATTAATTAAGTAACCTAGGGTAATTAATAAAGTACCTTTAAGTCGTTATAACCATATCTAATCTTTTGGAAAATCCTAGATTAACTACTAGGTTGTCTTTTTCTTGTCTCCACCGAAGTATTGAAACTTCTTTGTGATTTCGGTTTTGACCCTTTATATTAATTTTAAATGCTAAATTAATTAATTAAGTATCCTGGGGTACTTAATTAAGTATCCCTAAGTTGTTAGTACCTTAACTTACTCTTTGGACCTACCAAGGTTAGGTACTAGGCCGTCCCTTTCTTTTCTTAACCAAAATTTGAAAATTTTCTTTGTAGTTTTAGTTTTATCCCTTTTAAATTAGTTGATTAACTTTATAAATAAATTAATTAGGAACCTAGGGGAATTACTTAAGTACTCCTTAGTTGAAAGGACCATAACTAACGTTTTGTACCATCCAAGGTTAGGTACTAGGTTGTCTCTTTAACTAGTACTAGGTTAGTGTCAAACCGGTTTTGGTCCTAGGTTGTCGGGTGCACTAGTGGGTCAATTTCGGTTACTCCGAGGTTATTTAACTATTTGGTGTAGTAGTTTAGAGTCTAAAATTGGTTAGGAAGTTAGTCTCCACATGGAGTGGTCTCTTATGCACGTTTTTGTCCCCTTAACTACCCTAAATGAATTCTGTTAGTCTGGTCGCCTCCTTTGGTGCTTCTTCACATGTCTTGCACATGTGCTTGCACATGGGTTGGTTGTACTTTCCTAACTAACTATTATTTATTGTTCCTTTGGGAATGTTTACTTATTTTCCCAAGGATCCTCTCTATGTCCTTGGGCACTGCTTACTCTACATAATCATTTTAATTGATTATGTGACATGGTATATAAGATTGATACTTGGAAGCCTCATAACTTTTTGTGAGTTAAAGCAAAAAGAGCATTTTAGTTTACGGTCTTCATTGCAGGTAAAATTCCTAAACAATCTCATAAATAGTTAGATGTATGGCTAACACCCTTGAAGCCAATATTTTGTAATATGCCCAATATTTTTCTTATTTGGGTATTATATAAAAATTGGCTAACACACCTTAGCCATTTTCTATACTATGCACAATATTTTCAATATTGGCATTGGAAGACCTATGTATGCCCAATACACATTCTTAAAGACCGATTGGGATCTTTACTAGACATAAAATTTTCTGGAATGTTACATTACCCCCCCCCCCCCTTAGGAACATTCGTCCCTGAATGACACTACACATTATTTTTAACCTAAAGAGGGTGATTTTTGAAAAGACTTTAACATGGTTGAAACTTTACTCTTTTTGAATATATGAATCACACTTGTATGGATGATACATAACATTCAAGCTTATTTGACACTTAAAACTTAAGATTGAGAAACTTCCTTCTCAATCACACTTAACATAGTGCACATCACAAATCATTCAACACAGAAAACATGCCTATGCTACAATAAAATAAGATCATAAAATTCAACATAACTTCCTTTTAACTAACATGGTTCTATTATAACACATACGATTAGGTACTTATAACAAAAAATCCACTAAAGCACTTAAACATAGAGTTTCTTAAAGATAAACCATAATTACGAAGAGTATATCTAACCTCTTAAATAACATGTGGTTGGGCTTATGATTTGAACCTAATGACAATCAACTTAAATTCAAAGGGACATGATACTATGCCATCAACTTCTACAAATGCCCCTTCAGCCATAACACTATCTCCTATGGGAGTACTAACTAGAAATGGTTCATGTAAGATCTTAGGAAGTAAGTCAAATTGATTAGCCAACAAAGGAATAACCATAGACAATGTAGATCCTAGATCTATTAATGCACAAAAATGAAAGGATAAGACAAGCAAGTTACCATTGTCCACATTCCTTTCAACCCATAAAACTGTTTCTTTTAGGGGGGGGGGTTGACTTCAACATTTTGCCGAGGTTGAGCATATGCCTTGACCTGTTGGATTTGAACCACACCCTGCTCATTTTAACTCAACATATTTTGAAACTGAAGCAATACTACCCTATTTGTATAGTCTATTATAGCATAACACTTAAGAACCAAATCCATGTCTAAGCCATATTCTTGAGTTTGTATGAAGCCAACGTATCCTTCTCTTCCTCATTAATACTCATAAAAGGATTTTAGACATTCTCATTGTAACGACCTGTTTAGTCGTTTTGAGCAACAGATTTTAATTCTGGAAAAACTGGCTGGGACAACGGATGGAACGACGGACCGTCGTGGTCACGACGGCCCGTCGAGGAGTTTCGTTCCATGACACTTCGAATTTTGAGATTGGGTACTGAAAATCGACTCTCTGTAAATTGTGAAGGACCTTCAGGACGTGCCGTCACATCCACGACGAACCGTCGTGAGTTTCCGTCGCAAAACACTTCAACTTTTGGGAATTTGGTACAAGAAACGAGTTTCTGACCGTCATGACGGAGGTGCAGGACGGACCGTCACAGGTGTGACGGGCCGTCACAGACCACCTGGAAGTTGGGAGGTTGCGACGGCCATCGTGACGGACCGTCGCAGGCACGACGGCCCGTCACAGGCTGCACAATCCCAGGCAATTTGGGATTTCTCCACACGTTTTAAGGGTCGTTTTTTACTATTCTTTCCTTAATTATAAAGATTGAGGGTTAACATTAATAAGTCTAATTACTTAGGGGTTAGAAGGGGTAACCTTAAGTTAATTAGTGGGTTTATTGTCCTTTTTCACACTTAATTATATGATTAATTAGGGTAAAAGAAAGAGGGTTTGAACATAAGAAAAAAAAAGAAGAAAAGGACAGAAAGAGAGGAGAAACGAACGAGTAGAGAGAGAGAAACGAAGAGGATAGCAAGGATTTTGAGAAGATAGCTTGTTGATTCAATTCTTCGGTGGAGGTAGGTTATGGTTATGTTATGATATTCGTAGTGCACTCTTAATAGTGAATAATATGTGTTGATGATATTGTAAACCTGTCTATATGCTTATTGTATGCTTGTATGAATATTATTTTGTGATTTTGATGAAACAAGCATGATGAAAACCATTGAATCCCAAATCTTGAAAGAAACTTTAATCTATGATATTAATGATGATGCCTTGGTATAAAAGAAGGCTTGGTGAATTAAAGTAATGGGATTGATGATGCCTTGGTAAAGAGAAGGCTTGATGAACGGATAGAATGAGATTAGTGGATCGAAGTGTCACGTTCCGACACATAGTATTAGTGGATCGAAGTGTCACGTTCCGACACATAGTATTAGTGGATCGGAGTGTCACGTTCCGACACATAGTATTAGTGGGACGGGTGTCACGAACCGACACGTAGATATAGGGGATCGGAGTGTCACGTACCGACACATATAGGGGATCGGAGTGTCACGTTCCGACACATATAGGGGATCGGAGTGTCACGTTCCGACACATATAGGGGATCGGAGTGTCACGTACCGACACATAGTGGTAGGGGATCGGAGTGTCACGTACCGACACAAGAGGAAGAAAGATAATGAATCGTGAAAGATGATAATATACTCAACATAATGAACTTATTTCCCAAATGAGTATGGTATTGAGGCTTGAGCCCTCATGGATGAACTTGATGGAATTTATTGACGATTATAATACTTGTTGTTGCTACATGTTGAGTTTATAGTTGATTTATAATATTACTTGATATATATTATCTTCTATTTTGAGTTGGCCGATGATATCTACTCAGTACGTGTGGTTGTACTGACCCCCTACTTTTATGTTTTCCCTTTGTTATTTGTGTTATGCAGCAAACGTTCCGTCAACTTCAACACAACAGTAATTCGGGCCAGATTTCGTCATACCGGATCTCAGGGTGAGCTATCGCTTCTAGCTTGGACTAGATCTTCTTCTATGAGTCTTGATGCCTTGACTTCCGGCATGGACTAGTTTCTTATGTATTTTTAGCTTCTTAGACATTCTTAGATAGTTTAGTTTAGTAATTTGATCATAGATGTTCTTGTGATGATGACTTCCAGATTTTGGGAATATTAATAATAGTTGAGTTGTTTTATTTATGAGTTTAAGTCTTCCGCATTATTTTCTTTTGATATTATATTGAAATGTTAAGGTTTAGATGGGTTGGTTCGCTCACATAGGAGGTAAAATGTGGGTGCCAGTCGCGTCCCCGATTTGGGTCGTGACAAACTTGGTATCAAAGCATTAGGTTCATTGGTCTCATCACACAAGAACAGGTCTAGTAGAGTCTTAAGGAACGGTAGGGGGACGCCTTTACTTTTCTTTGAGAGGCTATAAGACTTTAGGAAAGTTCCATTCTTTCATTCTTCTTTCGTGCTACTACTTGAGTCCAATTGGTATCTAGGTAATACAAATTTGTATCTGACCATCTTCACTCTATTTCGCAGATGGTTAGAACTAGAGCAACGACCGCACCAGCAGCGCCAACGGAAAGACAGGAAACTACTGAGCCAGCCACTGGGGCTGTGGTACGAGGGAGAACAGCGGCAAGAGGCCGTGGAAGAGGTCGTGGGAGGACGTCTTCTAGAGGGAGAGGACGAGCCCCTAGCCCATCTGATACTAGGGCAGTGACTCCTCCACCGACCGAGGATGTGGTAAGAGAGGGTGAGGAAGGGGAGAATGAACAAGGGCAGAATGAGGAAATGCCACCCCAACCTACCCCAGAGATGATCAACCAAGTACTGGCTTATCTTAGCGGGTTGTTTGATCAGGGTCAGGCACCTCCAGTGGTTTCTGCACCAACACCTCCGGTTTCAGAGATACGACATGCGGCTACTATGGCTCCCCGCATGGATGCAACATTGGGAATAGACACATTTCCACGTCTGACTACTGGGCCTATTATGACAAACGATCAACACGAACTTTTCAGTAAGTTCTTGAAATTGAAACCTCCAACCTTCAAGGGTGCAGAATCTGAGGATGCTTATGATTTTCTGGTTGATTGTCATGAGCTACTACACAAGATGGGGATAGTAGAGAGGTTTGGTGTCGAGTTCGTGAGCTATCAGTTCCAAGGTAACGCCAAAATGTGGTGGCGTTCACATGTTGAGTGTCAACCAACAGAGGCACCACCTATGACTTGGGAATCATTCTCTACCCTATTTATGGAGAAATATATCCCAAGGACTTTGAGAGATAGAAAGAGGGATGAGTTCTTGAGTCTAGAGCAAGGGAGAATGACGGTTAATGCATACGAGGCTAAATTTCGCGCACTATCCAGATACGCCACCCAACTCTGTTTCAGTCCACAAGAACGGATCCGCCGTTTTGTGAAGGGGTTGAGGTCAGAATTGCGGATTTCAGCCTTGCAGATAGCGGCAACAGCAACATCCTTCCAAGAGGTGGTAGACTTTGTGATAGAGGTGGAAGGAGTGAAGCCAGATGACTTCACCACGACATCGACATCAAAGAGATTTCGAAGGGGAGGTGAGTTTAATGGTTCCTACTCTAGGGGACAGAACTCCGGAGGTCACTCAGTTCGACCAATACAGTCTTCACTACAGACTGTAGTTGGGGGTCCACCTCAGAACGGTCAACACTACTCCGAGAGACCTATGCCCGATTCCAGAGAGTGCTATGGATGTGGGGAGATTGGACATATTAGGAGGAATTGTCCAAAACAGAGTTACAGAGCCCCACTAGCTAGAGGTAGGGGTGGTCATGGTAGAGGCCGTTTTTCTGGAGGACGTGGTGGTCGAGGTAATGGCGGTCACCAAAACGGCAGAGGTGATGGGCAAAACGGAGCCACTACTACACAACATGGTAGGGGCAACGGACAGACGAATGATAGGGCCCATTGTTATGCTTTCCCTGGGAGGTCTAATGCGGAGGCGTCTGATGCTGTTATCACAGGTAATCTCTTGGTTTGTGATTGCATGGCATCTGTATTATTTGACCCTGGCTCCACGTATTCATATGTATCTTCCTCATTTGCTAACGGTCTAAATTTACATTGTGAATTACTTGACATGCCTATTCGTGTTTCTACTCCGGTGGGTGAGTCTGTGATAGTCAAAAAAGTGTATAGGTCTTGTTTGGTGAATTTTGTGGGGAGCAACACTTATGTAGATTTGGTTATTTTAGAAATGGGTGACTTTGATGTAATTCTGGGTATGACTTGGCTTTCTCCAAATTTTGCGATTTTGGATTGTAATGCTAAAACAGTGACGTTAGCCAAGCCTGGGGCAGATCCGTTAGTGTGGGAGGGTGACTACACTCCCAATCCGGTGCGTATCATCTCCTTTATTCGTGCTCAGAAGATGGTTAGTAAGGGTTGTCTAGCTTTCTTGGCACATCTCAAGGATGACACTACCCAAGTACCTTCGATCGAGTCGGTTTCAGTGGTCTGTGAGTTTTTGGATGTGTTCCCTGCAGATCTTCCCGGTATGCCACCAGATAGGGATATAGACTTCTCCATTGATTTGGAACCCGGTACTCGCCCCATTTCTATACCCCCGTATAGAATGGCTCCCGCCGAATTAAGAGAGTTAAAGGCACAACTTCAAGAGTTGTTGAGCAAAGGCTTCATTAGACCAAGTGCATCTCCTTGGGGTGCTCCGGTGCTATTTGTGAAGAAGAAGGATGGGAGTTTCCGAATGTGCATAGATTACCGACAGTTGAACAAAGTAACTATTAAGAACAAGTACCCCATTCCTCGCATTGATGACTTGTTCGATCAGTTACAAGGTGCTTGTGTCTTCTCAAAGATTGACTTGAGGTCCGGTTATCACCAATTGAAAATACGAGCAACAGATGTGCCAAAGACTGCTTTTCGAACTAGGTATGGGCACTATGAATTCCTGGTAATGTCCTTTGGTCTTACGAATGCCCCTACTGCCTTCATGAGCTTGATTAACGGGATTTTCAAGCCATACTTGGACCTCTTTGTGATTGTGTTTATTGATGATATACTGATATACTCGAAGAGTAAGAAAGAACATGAGGAACATTTGAAAATGGTGTTAGAGTTGTTGAGAAAGAAAAAGCTTTATGCGAAATTCTCCAAGTGTGAGTTTTGGCTAGATTCAGTGTCCTTCTTGGGGCACGTGGTTTCTAAGGATGGGGTGATGGTAGATCCATCTAAGATTGAGACAGTGAAGAATTGGGTAAGACCTACAAACGTGTCAGAAATAAGGAGTTTTGTGGGTTTAGCTAGCTACTACCGCCGATTCGTCAAGGGATTCTCTTCTATTGCTTCCCAATTGACGAACTTGACTAAGCAGAATGTTCCATTTGTATGGTCAGATGAGTGTGAGGAAAGTTTCCAGAAGCTTAAGACTTTGTTGACTACCGCGCCTATCCTCACCTTGCCAGTAGAGGGTAAAAACTTCATTGTCTATTGTGATGCATCCTATTCGGGTTTGGGTGCAGTGCTAATGCAAGAGAAGAACGTGATCGCTTATGCTTCAAGACAATTAAAAGTGCATGAACGTAACTATCCAACTCATGATTTGGAATTGGCCGCGGTAGTATTTGCACTAAAGCAATGGAGACACTACTTGTATGGGGTTAAGTGTGAAGTCTACACGGACCATCGTAGCCTACAGTATGTATTCACTCAGAAAGACTTGAACTTGAGGCAGAGGAGATGGATGGAACTACTGAAGGACTACGATATCACTATCTTGTATCATCCGGGAAAAGCAAATGTTGTGGCAGATGCTTTGAGTAGGAAGGCCGGAAGCATGGGAAGTCTAGCTCGTTTGCAAGCTTCTAAACGCCCATTGGCTAGAGAAGTGCAGTTTTTGGCTAATGACCTTATGAGGTTAGAAATAAACGAGAAGGGAGGATTGTTAGCTTGTGTAGAGGCAAAATCATCTTTTCTTGATCAGATTAAGGGGAAACAGTTTGATGATGAGAAACTAAGGCGAATTCGAGATAAAGTGTTGCAAGGAGAGGCTAAGGAAGCAATAATCGATGGGGAAGGTGTTTTGAGGATTAAGGGAAGGGTATGTGTACCCCGCATCGATGATTTGATCACCACTATTCTTACAGAAGCTCATAGTTCCGGATATTCTATACATCCTGGTGCAACCAAGATGTATCGCGACCTAAAGCAACACTTCTGGTGGAGTAGAATGAAGCGAGATATTGTTGAGTTTGTTGCCAAATGTCCAAACTGTCAACAAGTGAAGTATGAACACCAGAGGCCCGGAGGAACACTTCAGAGAATGCCCATTCCTGAATGGAAGTGGGAGAGAATCGCGATGGACTTCGTGGTTGGTCTTCCCAAGACATTGAGTAAGTATGACTCTATTTGGGTGATTGTTGATAGGTTAACTAAGTCTGCTCACTTTATTCCTGTCAAGGTGACCTACAATGCAGAGAAGTTAGCCAAAATCTACATCTCAGAGATCGTTCGGTTGCATGGAGTTCCACTCTCCATCATATCAGATAGAGGTACGCAGTTTACTTCTAAGTTTTGGAGAACATTGCACGCTGAATTAGGTACTAGACTGGACCTTAGTACTGCATTTCACCCTCAGACCGATGGTCAGTCTGAGCGAACGATTCAAGTGTTGGAGGACATGCTTCGTGCATGTGTGATAGAGTTTGGTGGCCATTGGGATAGCTTTTTACCTTTGGCGGAGTTTTCATACAATAATAGCTATCACTCCAGTATTGATATGGCTCCATTTGAAGCATTGTATGGGAGGAGGTGTAGATCTCCCATAGGTTGGTTTGATGCCTTTGAAGTTAGACCTTGGGGGACTGATCTGTTGAGAGATTCTATGGAGAAGGTGAAAGCTATTCAAGAAAAGCTTTTAGCGGCTCAAAGTAGACAAAAGGAGTATGCAGACCGAAAGGTTAGAGACTTGGAGTTCATGGAAGGTGAACAAGTCTTGTTGAAGGTTTCACCCATGAAAGGGGTGATGCGGTTCGGAAAAAAGGGGTAAGTTAAGTCCAAGGTACATTGGACCATTTGAAGTGCTTAAGAGAATAGGGGAGGTGGCTTATGAGTTAGCCTTGCCCCCAGGGCTGTCCGGAGTGCATCCGGTGTTTCATGTATCCATGTTGAAGAGATACCACGGAGATGGAAACTACATTATCCGTTGGGATTCAGTTTTGTTGGATGAGAACTTGACTTATGAAGAGGAACCGGTTGCTATATTAGATAGAGAAGTTCGCAAGTTGAGGTCGAGAGAGATTGCGTCCATCAAAGTGCAATGGAAGAATCGACCGGTTGAAGAGGCTACCTGGGAGAAGGAGGCAGATATGCAAGAAAAATACCCACATCTGTTTACAGATTCAGGTACTCCTTTTCGCCACTGTTTTTCTTCTTTTGATCGTTCGGGGACGAACGATGGGTAAATTGGTATCTATTGTAACGACCTGTTTAGTCGTTTTGAGCAACAGATTTTAATTCTGGAAAAACTGGCTGGGACAACGGATGGAACGACGGACCGTCGTGGTCACGACGGCCCGTCGAGGAGTTTCGTTCCATGACACTTCGAATTTTGAGATTGGGTACAGAAAATCGACTCTCTGTAAATTGTGACGGACCTGCAGGACGTGCCGTCACATCCACGACGAACCGTCGTGAGTTTCCGTCGCAAAACACTTCAACTTTTGGGAATTTGGTACAAGAAACGAGTTTCTGGCCGTCATGACGGAGGTGCAGGACGGACCGTCACAGGTGTGACGGGCCGTCACAAACCACCTGGAAGTTGGGAGGTTGCGACGGCCATCGTGACGGACCGTCGCAGGCACGACGGCCCGTCACAGGCTGCACAATCCCAGGCAGTTTGGGATTTCTCCACACGTTTTAAGGGTCGTTTTTGACTATTCTTTCCTTAATTATAAAGATTGAGGGTTAACATTAATAAGTCTAATTACTTAGGGGTTAAAAGGGGTAACCTTAAGTTAATTAGTGGGGTTTATTGTCCTTTTTCACACTTAATTATATGATTAATTAGGGTAAAAGAAAAGGGTTTGAACATAAGAAAAAAAAGAAAAGGACAGAAAGAGAGGAGAAACGAACGAGTAGAGAGAGAGAAACGAAGAGGATAGCAAGGATTTTGAGAAGATAGCTTGTTGATTCAATTCTTCGGTGGAGGTAGGTTATGGTTATGTTACGATATTCGTAGTACACTCTTAATAGTGAATAATATGTGTTGATGATATTGTAAACCTGTCTATATGCTAATTGTATGCTTGTATGAATATTATTTTGTGATTTTGATGAAACAAGCATGATGAAAACCATTGAATCCCAAATCTTGAAAGAAACTTTAATCTATGATATTAATGATGATGCCTTGGTATAAAAGAAGGCTTGGTGAATTAAAGTAATGGGATTGATGATGCCTTGGTAAAGAGAAGGCTTGATGAACGGATAGAATGAGATTAGTGGATCGGAGTGTCACGTTCCGACACATAGTATTAGTGGATTGGAGTGTCACGTTCCGACACATAGTATTAGTGGATCGGAGTGTCACGTTCCGACACATAGTATTAGTGGGACGGGTGTCACGAACCGACACGTAGATATAGGGGATCGGAGTGTCACGTACCGACACATATAGGGGATCAGAGTGTCACGTTCCGACACATATAGGGGATCGGAGTGTCACGTACCGACACATAGTGGTAGGGGATCGGAGTGTCACGTACCGACACAAGAGGAAGAAAGATAATGAATCGTGAAAGATGATAATATACTCAACATAATGAACTTATTTCCCAAATGAGTATGGTATTGAGGCTTGAGCCCTCATGGATGAACTTGATGGAATTTATTGACGATTATAATACTTGTTGTTGCTACATGTTGAGTTTATAGTTGATTTATAATATTACTTGATATATATTATCTTCTATTTTGAGTTGGCCGATGATATCTACTCATTACGTGTGGTTGTACTGACCCCCTACTTTTATGTTTTCCCTTTGTTATTTGTGTTATGCAGCAAACGTTCCGTCAACTTCAACACAACAGTAATTCGGGCCAGATTTCGTCATACCGGATCTCAGGGTGAGCTAACGCTTCTAGCTTGGACTGGATCTTCTTCTATGAGTCTTGATGCCTTGACTTCCGGCATGGACTAGTTTCTTATGTATTTTTAGCTTCTTAGACATTCTTAGATAGTTTAGTTTAGTAATTTGATCATAGATGTTCTTGTGATGATGACTTCCAGATTTTGGGAATATTAATAATAGTTGAGTTGTTTTATTTATGAGTTTAAGTCTTCCGCATTATTTTCTGTTGATATTATATTGAAATGTTAAGGTTTAGATGGGTTGGTTCGCTCACATAGGAGGTAAAATGTGGGTGCCAGTCGCGTCCCCGATTTGGGTCGTGACACTCATGCATTCACCTCCATGGGAACAGCTACACTCACCACACGTCTTTCGTCCACGTTGGGCATTTCCATTATGCCCCTTTCTAAGGAAGGCTAGATTTTGATTTTGGAGCCTTAGACCACTTGGCCTTCTATTTCTTGTGTGTATCCCTATATTTTCTCACACAAGAATAAAGTTATATACTTAGAATGACACAAAGTGTCAAAGCTCTAGATAACACAATAAACAATAAAAGAAGGGAAAACATCCTATCATCGCGTAGTCCCTAAGTAATGATTGTAGTTCGCTTCACAACCATAAGCTAGAATCTACAAAACGTGGTTGAGTTGAGCTTTAGTTCCTAGGTAATTGAACCTCATACTCAAATACCAAGTTTATCACTATAGCAACCGGCGTCGTTGACGTCTTAGAGGTCGCAAACAAGCCTCATCTTGCATTCATCACATTCATCTAGTTATATTTGTGAAAAATTTCAAACTTTTTATATGTATGAGCTATACATATACTTCATATAATTATTAACTTGATACATCATATACTAAGCTCAACATAAGGGAACAACCATCTAACATAAAGAATTAATTCAAAACTCAAGATGAATATATCAGATATAGTTTACCAAAGAAGTCCTAATTACAAAACATCGAAATGAAGGTGCGAAAGAAATGCTAGGGACAACATCCACTAGATATGTCTATATCTAAAGCTGGACCAATGCGTGTAGCATCCTCGAAATCAAGAGGACCTGCCAAATGGTCTGGAGAAAACGTTGCTATCAAAACGTCTTCGAGAGTCATCAATATGTCCTCTGACCTGCACTTAAAAATATTAAATAGTAGGGGTTAGTACACCACTTGTACAAAGTATGGGTTTATGCTCGCATACACATAAAGCTATGAATGATTAATGAAAGCTCTTCCTGAGCAACATGCTGTTTCAGGAAAGTCTAGTCATTAGTCTTTCCTAATTCGTTAGTTGTGAATTGTGGAATAAATATGATGTATTTTTATGCATTCAAAGAACACAACTCATTTTCTATATGATTACAAAACAAAAGTATCATCAAAAACATTATTTTAGAACAACTCGGGCGAAGATCTGAGATTTTGATCCTCTTAGGCCGAGAGCTACTCTTTGTATATTTAGCTTATTTTTTCAGTCTTTATCATATTCTTGTTGTGTAGTTCAATAATTAATTTTTTCCTATGTTTTACTTACAAGTGAAATGATTCATTGTAGTCCCATACCCACAATAAATCGATGTAAGTAATCCAAGGACTAAGGATTGATTTCCCTACCTTATAGTGAGTTATTCTTTACACTATATATACTTTACCGTTCTTAAGCAATTCTCTATTGATCATGCCATTGATTCATTACTGTCATGTTTTATATATAATACATTTCATACACACGAGACTTTGGAATCGTTGATGTAGTATAAGACATCTCAAGTGCTGGCCCAACATATGTGATCTCAACCTGAGGACCTTCTTTAGCAAACACAGAGTCTTCTTCATTCGTTAATTCGAACTTCACATTATTCATATCATTCATTCCTAGGCTGATGTAAACACCAACTATACCTAGGATGAAGTTAAAGACTCTCATCGGTATCATGAAGTGCAATGACCAAGAATGACCTAATGTTATTACTTGAATTTGATTTGACCTCCTCATTGTCTTGCACAAACACCTTCGGTATTGTTCATCTCATTATCTTTCATTATTTTAGGAACTTCAACGTTCACCCCTTGCATGCAACGTGCATGTTGGAATTTGCAGATAGAAAGTAGGAAAACGAGTCAACGTGTCGTCGATGGGCAAACGGCTAGTCTTAGTGCTCCGTCGATGGCGACTGAGGCTACATATTGATGTCTTCAGATATTGCATCTAAGTTTCAACCTACGAACCTCATAGACGGAGCGTCTATATCCTGATGAGGCGTCATTTGAGCTCGTCCATTTACACATCCTTGGCAGTGTCTCAATAGCCTTTGGCTTCTCCTTAAAGGCCTCTTGCGGGGCCCTTGGCGAGTCATATACGGACTTTTCCAACGTAAATATATATTTTAGTATTTCAAGGACCTTCAACATCAGTATCACCCTAAATAATAACTCTCAACACCTTCAAATATGCTAGGCACACTCAAGACACAAATTAACGTCTCAAGGGATATGTTTTGAATGTCTTGGACGTTCTTGGACGTTTGACCTTCAAACATTATAAAACTTACAATACTTCCTATACACATCATTATAACGAATATAAGGTCCTCATAAGCTCATTACATACACATATAAGCACATACAGACACATGAGGCCCCTTTTTGGAGACTAGTCGTCGAACGTCTTGGTCGTCCCTTGATGTTTGACTTCAGAATAACCTAAATATTTAGCAACTAACGCAATACCACATAATAAAACATTGTAGTACCTTATACCATTATGAAAAACATGTTAGGACCTGTACTCCCTAGATCATTTTGGGGTCTTACAATATTCCCCACTTGGGAACATTCATCCTCCCATGACACTTGGAACAATTTAATCACAACAAGGACTTCAATTAATCATACAACAGCTATTTATATTCATAACATCATCACATAGAAGTCAATGCACAAAACATACAAGAAACAAAAAATTCACACCACTTAGTACTCAATGCAACACAATCAAGCCACACTTTCACTCACTCATGCGTAGTGCATCAAGCACTTAGGCACTTCTCATTTTCATCAGAGGAACATGCTTCTACTAATCATAACATTGTCATTAACATTGACTTATTAAGATTTCATCATATACGATCACATATAGGTAGATTAAAATATTTTTATGACCCGAGGATACCCTCTAAAAGTTAAGTACTCCTAGATCGCCATACGGTGTCGTCGACCTCTCGAAGGTCTAAGATAAGACCTTAAACATCTTTCATAGCATAATCATCATAAAAATAGTGAAAATTTTAATGTTTTGATATCACATCATATGCTAGAACATTACTTCATATATATATATATATATATATATATATATATATATATATATATATATTGAGTCTAAGATTGCAAAGAGACTTAGAGTCTAATTATATATATATATATATATATATATATATATATATATATATATATAATTAGACTCTAAGTCTCTTTGCAATCTTAGACTCAACACCAATAGAGTAGAATAAGGAGACGACCCTTTACAACACAAAATAATATATATGCTATTACATCAACCTAAAGAAACATTTTGAGGTAGGCAACCCTTGAATCGTAAGGGTTCCCTTACTTTAATTGGGAGGTATATCCAAGCTCTTCATTTAAGAGACATCCACTAAACATCAATGCTTAAACTTTGTGTAAAAAGATGAATAAAAATGGTATTAGTACAATAATGCTCTAAGTATGGAAACCACACTAAAATATGCATTTGAAGAGGACATTTCTTTGAAATCATGCAACATGCATTTTAAATAAACTTTATGAACATAGGCACGTATAATCTCAATATCATTCACATACATCATATAGAGATACTACTTATAATAGCGTAATATGCCATTTATGATACTTTGAGGTATATTTATTACATACAATACATTACTTCTCTTTTTTCCTTAAGTAACCCTCAAGTCTACTTAGTACAGTGTATCACCTTTATTCACCTTACAATAGACTTCCATAGATATGCTTCATAAACACAACCACATATATTTACATGTCATAAGTACATCATAGACATCTACTTCACAAAAACACCATCACCTAAGAACACCTATAAGTAAAAATAGTACAATGCGTAGGTAGCATCATATAGTGATACTTCAATAAGGTGTACCTAAGAGGTCACCGTAGACTAGGCATAACATACTTAACAAGTCATGACACATTCATTTATAACTAAACATAAGGTCATTTACTTCATAATATCATATAAGGACGCGTTGCTTTACTACAACCTTAATCATAACTCATTTAGTTCATATCATAGGTAAACAACCCTCATAACTCCACCAGATAACTTGTGCAATGTACATACAGAGTCCCATACTTCTACATATACTACTAAACTCACTTAGAAGTCATAAAAGTAGTTCACATGCATACTCATAATTCATATCTTGACATAGGAAAGTCACTTAGCATGCATTCATACAATTTACACATAAGATAAGTCTTTACTTGTTATGAGACTCCAATCCTATCATTTCTTTAAGTCACCTAGTGCAATGCAACACTTGCCTAGGGTGAAACCATTTTTACATAGCTATGTAGGTGGATCCACTAAGCTAGAGTCCTATGTGGGCACATAGTTAAGTGTCAAGGAGATCGTTGCTAGAGACCTTGTCTTGTTGAACGTGAAGGTTTCTATCTCATGAAACAACACATATCTTGGGAATCGGGTTTACTGACGTGAAGAAACCCATGTGGGAGGCCGAACTTACTAATTATAGACCTCCATCTCATTTGCATTCCGTTTTGATGCTAAGCAATAAACTCACTTTTAAAAATTATTAAGCCTTTAGATAACATTTTTTCATAAAGATTAGGCGTGTAATGACCCACAAGTACACCGTAGAAGAAGGGGGCACTCTTGGATCGGAACAAGGATTACTTCACCCTTTGGGGTCGTATACAAGCCTTTTAACTATCATTCATTTCATAAGACATAAAAAGTAGTACATAATTAAAACTTTTCATGAATAGTGTAATAAAAGAAACATCTTTCATAAAATACTAACGAAGTCTCATCGTCACAAGCCTAACTTAAATACACGACATAAATATCTTAGGGACACGACCCTTTACATTAAAAGAAATACATAATAAGTATCGAAAAGGAAAATTAAGAAACATAGAATATGTCCTCGAATATATGAGGATATACCAAGTCTTGAGTAAGTACATTCCCATGCATTGCCTCCTAGACTTCTCCTTGCTTCAACCTATACTTATAGAGTATAGAAAAGTATGATGTTATTACAAACAATTTATTAAGTATGATATTTGAAAAAACATGCAAAGCGGGACATCTTAGTATAAATACACTTTCTTGCAAAATAAGTAAAACCTTCTTGAATAAAGAGGTAAAACACTATATAGATCATTAACTTAAACTTAGAAAGTATTTCTATATTTTTTAACAAAAGGAACCATTTTACAGTAAGCTACCCAAAATTTACACGGAACACAATTATTCCTAAAACAGTGAACCAATCTCCTTAGAGGTTTCCTTATAAAGTTATCCCAAGACTCACTAAGATAAGAAATCAAGAAAGCACCCATAAACCTCCTTCAATACACACCAAAGTGATCCTTAAGACCACAAACCATAGGCTTACCTCGCGCAGGAGAAAAGTTGATAGACTTAAAATTAGATAATAGAGGAGAATCCATATATTAAGAACATCACCTAAGTGCCCTACTCCAATTTAACTTATAAGTTATACTAAATGCAATGTGAGAGTAGCATTCCATACTACCACTAACACTTAGTGACCCTTAAGGGTTCACTTGGATCATGTAAACCGCATTCTTATCAAGACATTGTGAACCCCCAAGGTCAAGACAAGAGAAAGTGAACTCAATTCCATAGGACTTTCCCTATGAAAAATTATCTAAAGACTCTCAAAGATAAGACATGAATGAAATTTCCATACAACTCCTTCAATACACACCTAAGTATTCCTTAAGATTACCTATTTTTTACTCCACTCCTGAGAACAAGTCCCCACTTAATAACAAGACATTAGAAGAACACTGAAAAAACTTAAATAAGACACACTAAGACTTCCCTTTTGGAATGCATACTTAGTGAAATAGATAAATGGAATCCCATTCCACCACCTATACTAGGTAGAATACTCTTTTAGAAGACTTGTTTCATTCATTTTTTATGGGGAATAGCTTTACCGACATATACCATGAGAGATAGAGATGGAATCTCGTTATCCTAGCTCATTCTTGAGTTTTAACTTCGAAGTCCTAAGAGAGTTTTTCTTGAGGGAAGGGTTTTGGGTTTAAGGAAATGAAGTCTAAAATTAGGTCTTAGGGTTTGAAATATATTAATATACCTAAAATACCCTAAAAATATTTTCCAAGGTTCATACAAGACTTGGGGTGAATTTACCAAACACCAAAAGCCAAGGCAGATTTTTGACAGCTTTACACACCAGCACCCACGTCTCCTTAACGATGAACCGTTTGTTAAAAAATGCCCCATTGATGCGGGTTCATTGGTTATGTCTGCATATCTAAAACCCTGAAGACTTTTAGGTCCAATCGACGGACCAAGTTGACGAGCCTTCGATTGGTCAACTGGCTGCCGACTGGTTCGTTGATGAAGATTGTGTAGGCAATTTTGGGTCTAAGTCTTGGGCCCTTCTCTAGGGCCCCTCGTATTTCCTAGGTGGGGTCGTACCCGGACGTTAAACCCATAAGCTAAGTCTTATAGGTCTTAGAAAATCCCACACCAATTTCAATTAAAACCAACACATAAAACACGCTAAAACACATAAAGACACACATGTACTTTCTATGGCACACCATTCGAACATCATGGACGTTCTCAAACGTTTTACGTCCAAATTTAAAACCAAACTTTACACACTGACTATGTACATTAATATAAATCATTTTGACAAAAAATTATTTCATGAAACATTCACAAAGCTCTAGATCACCTTAGTTCATTGTAGGGAGTTATATTCTCCCCCACATGGAATAACATCCATCCTCGAATGACACTAAACACTTTAAGACCATAAAGGGATCAATGTGAATAAAATAACACATAAAATAATGATCAAATATTCACATAGAATTAACCAACTGAGAAGGAGAACAACTTAAAATTTTCAAACACTTTACAACACAGGTACTTGCAACAACTTTCACATTTAAAAAGTCACCCTTCTCTTTCATTTATGGAGGAACTACTTTTTCAATCATTAAGCACTCTCATATACAAAACATTTACACACATTGAATCCACAATTTATAACAAATCAATTTTCTTCAAAAAGTTAAATCTTTACAGTAAGGGTCAACACTCACAGAATGAAGAATGCTTGAAAACACCAAAAATCCATCCTTTAAGCAATTCATCAAGAAAGCATTCTCATATGAACTAAAAAATAATATAAAGTCATCTTGTAACAACAAAACTACAACCATTAAGGGTTAAGACTTATCAGAACTTACAAATACATATTAGTTATCTTTCCTAGCTCCAATCCCATAGGGTTGATTCTTCTATGGAGCATTGAGATCTAGACCACCTTAAGGAGCTTCATTAAACTCTTTCCCCCTTTCCTTGATACTAGGGAAGTCCCTCATCTTGTATACCATACAACCACACCCACAACAACCATATGTTCTGGCAAGACAGTGACCTAAATGTTGCTTTCCACAAGAAGCACACATAGTCCTCTTAGAAGTATGGACACCTCCTTGGGAATTTTTGTTTAGAGCCCTATCCTTGTTTACCATGGAAGAATCTTTGTGAAATACCCTCTTCTAGTGACTAGAATCATCTAACCTAGGACTCTTATCCTCTTGCCTTACCTCCCTAATTTTGACTCCTCAATTTAATGAGCATAAACCACGAGGCTAGAGATATCCATGTCATTAATAAGCATTGTCCTATGACACACCAACATAGGCAATTCCATAAAAAAAAAATTATTCCTAGTCCTAGGGTTGGTCAACATGGTTATGGCATACTTATAGAGTTTCATGAAATTTAGAGAGTACCCTTGCACACTCATTCTCTTTTGACGAATGTTTATGAATTCAACCATCTTCTTATCCCTCCACTATAAGAGAAAAAACCCACCTAAGAAATCCTCTATAAACACTTCACAATATACCAGACCATCCCTCAAGGGTGTCTCATCCCTCAATTGCCCAAACGACACTTGAGACACATCATTGAGTTGGTAAGCGGCTAGCTCCAATCTCTCCCTAAGAGTCATACCAATGGCATATAGTTCAGTTTATGGGATAATCAATAAATGATTTTTAACTTTGAAACCGATTGGGAAGGGGAGTGCAAGAGAAATCAGACAAAAATAATCTGATCCACAAATTTTAACACCTCATCTATGCAACTTTTTTGATATTCATCAACCTTAGTGTCATGAAAAGTAGGAACGTTCATCCTTATGAAATCCCAAATTTTAGAAGAGATAGTATTTGCATTAGGTTGATGTCGACCTCCTTGTTTAACTTAAGAAACAATGTGATTATTGACGACATGATCTTGAGCCATCATGAGTTGTCTCAAATTCATAAGGGAAGCCCTCAACTCTACGTTAGTCATATCCCATGCAACATAAGGAACGTTATGACCTTGGGGAATAGGAGATATTTTGGGAACCTGAGGCTCTTGAGGTTCTGGTTGCACTTGAGGTTCTTGAAAGGGAACGTCGTGATTCTCTCCCTCTAGGCCGACTACAGGAAATTGGTCAACATAGGGAGGGATTCTGTCATTATCTACACCTCTCTCCTCCCTTATAGGGGTTGTCCTCATTGTATTCATGTCCTAAAAACACAAAGAGAAGAAGTTCAGAAAATATATCTTATAGAACTTAACTCTAAAACACAATATTAGAATAATAAAGAAAGTGAAACTTCTATCATCTTATAGTCTCTTCTCCATGGATGTATCGCAACTCACACAATTGACTAAGACTATATTAGACGTGGCTTGTAAGATTTTAGAGCCTAAACTATTTCCCATAATTTTAAGAATTGATACCATGTTTCTAACGACCCCCAAATACAACCTAGAAGAAGGGGCACTCTTTGATCGGATCAAGGCGTACATGACCCTTGAGGTTTTATATAGGACTTTTAACTATTGTTAAATACTATAAACATGAAAAGTATTGCAGAATTAAAAAATTTCACGAATTATTTAGTAAGGGAAACATCTTTCATAAAATACTAACGAAGTATCACCATAAGCCAAACTTAAAGACAAAACATAAATATCTTCGCAACATGACCCTTTACATTAAATGAAATACATAATAAGTCTTAAAATGGAAACTAAGAAACATAGACTACGTCCTCGAATATATAAGGACATACCAGGTCTTGAGAGAGTAGATTCCAAAGCTTTTTCTTCTAGATTTCTCCTTGGTTCAAACATATACTTAACGAGTATAGAAACATATGTGGTTAGTACAAACAATGTACTAAGTATGGAATATGCAAAAACATGCAAAAAGGGAAATTTTACTATAAATACACTTTCATGCCGAATAAGTAAACCTTCATTAATATAGAGGAAAAGAACATATAGATCCTCAATTTACACTTAGGACAGGATTTCCATAATTTTTAATAAAAGGAACCATTTTAAAGTAAGCTACCCAGAAGTTAGAGTGAACTCCTTTAGCATTACAATGAACATGTTTATTCCGAAAATAGTGAACCAATCTTTTTAGAGGTTTCCCTAACAAAGTTATCGTAATAATCACTAAGGCAAGACATTAAGCAAACACCCATATACCTCGTTCAATACACATCTAAGTGATCCTTAAGACCACCAATTATAGGCTTACATCGCGCGGGAGACTTGTTCAGATACTAATAATTAGACAATAGAGGAGAATTCATACATTAAGAACTTCATCTAAGTTCTATACTCCAATGGGACTTATAAATTATACTAAATGCAATGTTAGAGTAACATCCCGTACTACTACTCCAACTTAGTGCCCATTAATGGTCCCCTTGGATCAAGCACACCACATTACCATCAAGAAAATGTGAATCCCCAAGATCAAGCCAAAAGAATGTTAACTCATTTCCGTAGGAGTTTCCCTAACAAAGATTATCCTAAGACTCTCCAAGGTAAGAAATGAAGGAAACACCCATACACCTTCTTCAATACAGACTTAAGTGATCCTTAAGACTACCTATTATAGTCTTACTCCACTTAGGAGAACATCTCCCCACTCAATAACAAGACAATAGAAGAACACTCAAACACTTCTTATAAGACACAATAGGACTTCCCTTTTGGAAGACTATGTTCATTCATTCTTTTGTTGTAACTAGCTTAATCGACACAGTCCATAAGAGCTAGACATGAAATCTTTATATTAGCCTTTATCGGATGAGGGATCCCCACTTGCCTAGAGTAGGGTCACTCTTTTAGATTTTACATGGCTTTCACAATAGCTACACCTATGCGGTCGCATTGTTAAGGGATAAGGAGATTTCTACTAAGTAACTCATTCTCTACTAACGAAGAGTACTCATATCATTAGGTACATTGGAATACCACTTCTAAAATCATGAAGTGTAACCACCCATTCTTCATATCCGGTGCTAAGAATAATTCCCCCACGGAAACTCAGCATTATATACAATAGGTTAAGGACAACTATTGAACACCATATCTCAACTCATGAAGGGAATCCATCCGCTGACTTATCATAGAAATATATTGGGAGGTAATGGGATTGCTATTAAAAACTTCATCTCAACGCGCTAAGAGCGTTTACCCCCAAACTCCCCATATGATTTTTTTACAAAACTTAACTTCATTCAATAATACAAGTGTGAGTGTGTGCATGTTAACACACATTGCACATAAGAGTCATTAAATTTACATAAAATCCTATACATGCTTAGACCTTCATTTATTATATTACATCACATTTAACATGTTTCACAAAATCTTATAATTTATTTAGGCATAATCTGTAGAATACTTCTCATAACTAGATTCATAAGTCACATTGACAAGAATAACATCATTATCATCATACCTCACATAATATGCCTTCATGGACACATTCACAATACACAAGTAGATTCACATTCATATATTGCAAGTAAACACCACCACAAAAGATGTACCATACCACTCAAGAGTATCATAAATAAAGCAAAACAACATAACCAACTTACCCTTTATTCAAGATTCCATAACCTATAAAAATTTCTTCTACAATTCATCATAATATAGTCCTTATAGAAGTAGGTAAACAACAACAACAACAACCCAAAGAAACCAAAGCTCAAAGACTACAAAACCATGTTCATTTAACCCATTTCTTAGGCTAAGAATTTATAAAAAGCATTCAATTTTTTTATTGGAGTTTTAGCATTAGAATCACCAACTAACACTAGAAACAACAGATTTGAACCATTTAAAATGTTTTCATGCAAGACCCCTATTTAGAATCAAAGATAGAAGAAGACAGAGTTTGAAAACCCGTTTTGAAAGGTTTTAGAAATGACTCCTTGAATGGAAAAGAGTTCAAGGATGACTATCATACCTCAATAAGGTAAAACCCACTGATTTTTTTAATCAAGAAACAACAACCTACATCCCTCCTAGCTCCTTCTTGATTTTTAGATTTTATGGAGTCTTTATAGAGTTTTTTGTTCAGGGGAGGGTTTTCGGTTTTAGAAAATGCAGTCTAAAATTAGTTATTAGGGTTTAAAATTGTAAGACCCCTAAAATGACATAGGTTAAACTAGAGACGAACACGTTTTTCATGATTGTGTAATGTCCCAAAATTGTGTATAATATTGTATAGAGGCAATAGCTAAGATTTTAGGTGCATTGGAAGTCAAACGTCAACGGACGACCAAGACGTTCGACGACTAAGTAACCTTTGTGCCTTATAAATGGTTTTATGTGTTTGAGTGTGATTCATGATCTTATATAGGAAGTGTTTCATGTTTTGTGAAGTTTTGAGGTCAAACACTCAAAAACGTACATGATGTTAGAATTATGCACCTTGAAACGACCTTCTGTGTTTATGCATGTTTCATCGAGTTTTACTTGTTCATTTTTGATGAAACTCATGTGGCAAGTCCTAAAATCGTATACGTACATATTCAGGTCAAAAACGTCTGAGCATGACTATGTGGAGGACCCATAAGGGGACCTAGAGTAGGACGTTAACTTGGATCTCAACACTGCCACGACAACCCAAATGATGACCAATCGACCAGGCGATATCTCGTTGATGGGTTTCATCGATGGAGCCTGAAAGTGTGAAGGTTGGTGATCAGCAAGAGCAAACCAAGAGACCCCATAGACGGTGTAACGTTCCACAATATCATATGTCTAATGAAGAGACCGGTATGCCCTAAGGATAGCCTATTAGGGATACATAGGAACCCCAATGATCAATATATAGATATATTGGGCATTTATACGAAAATTGGCTAAGAGATATTAGCCAATTTTCGATATACAAATATGAGATATACTTTTTGGGTTGTCATGCCCTAATCCAAAATTTATGTTTAAGAAATTCACCTGCAATGAAGACCCTAAGCTAATAAAATATATTTCGTCACACTCACAAAAAGTATCAGACAACCAAGTGTGAAGCCTAGATACGATACCACATAACCATCTAAATGATCATGTAAATTATGCAGTACCCTAAGACATGGTGAGACTCCTTGGGACAATAAGTAAACACTCCCAATTGATCTATCAAGATAAATTAGGTAGGTAAGTGATCTATCAAGATAAATTAGGTAGGTAAGTGCAAAAAACCTATGTGCAAGAACATGGTCGTTACACATGAAGAAACCGTCCAAGCGACCATGATACCGCTTTAATCGAAACCTAACTAAATTCGGTTAGGGCGGTTAGGCATGACACACACGGGGGGTTCCCTACATGTGTGACCATCAAACAAAACTAACTCTACTTCCTAAACAACTATCTTTAATGGACAACTAACCTAGGACTAACGGAATTGGACCCCTTAATGCACTCGACAACCTAGGTGAAATCGGGTGGAAACTAGTACTAGTTAAGGGGACAACCTAGTACCTAACCTAGGATTGTCAAAAAGGGTTAGCTATGGTCCCAAAGAGTTAGGGGTAGTTTAGTAATTTCACTTTGTCTCTAAATGGATTAACTTAAGGATTTAATTAATTAATTAAAAGTTAAAATGTGGATTGAAACTATAGTCAATACCAATTTCCAGAATTTCAGACAAGTCAACATTCTCCTATGTTTTGTCAACTTAGGTGGGGAATTTTAGTAATTAACTAATTGGTTATTTATTTAAGTGGGTTAAGAATTAAATTTTTTAACAGAAAAATCCGCTACTAAACCTAGAATTCACGATCAAATCCTGAGAAATCACGACAATAAGGCTGTACAACGCAAACCACAAAACGTTAGAATGCTAGAGGCTTTCCTTTTGAAATTTCAAGTGTTTTCAAGGATTTGGTAAGGGTTATCGTCATAGATTGAAATATACGTAAGGTATGGGTTTCTCTCCCTGACTTGTTTCTCCAAGAGAACTTTCTTTCTAATGATACAAAGATCTTGAAAACTAGGGTTGTTCTCGTGCTCTCGTCAAACTCCGTGTCCCTCGTATCCTTTTCCATTCCATGTTGAATAGGTTAGAGATCATGTTGTTGGTATGTGGTGCTGGCTGATATTATGTATAAAGTTCTTGAATTATGAGTGTAGAATGAACTATGAACTAAACTCGTTTGATGATAAGGGCTCCTTACGTGAATTAAAGAACGATGTATTACTAAGATATGTTCGAAAATGTTAAGTGTGATGTGTGAGCCTTAATGCATACTTACTTTTAAGGTGACTTTATGAAGGGGTTATTTTAATCAAATTTTAATATGATGATGTCCAATATGTCTTAAAAACGTTACCCTGAAGTCATGAACTAAGATTGGCTTAAAAGACAACTATGAAATCCCATGTTGAATGAATTGTCTATCTGATGCCAATAAAATTGGGCAACACTACTTTGTCAGGAATGGATGATAATGGCTAGGAGATTATGTAAAATATTGAATGATTGGCTAAAGTTTCATAAATATTCAATTTAAATATGAACATACATAAAAATTGGCTTATGCCAACAAAATACTTTTCTAGTTTAAATCCCAAATGTTGAGGACAATACTTATCATATACCAATATTGGGTAGTAAGAGTATAAAATATATTATTATCACTTCTACAGTAATTTAATAAAAACATAACCAAGGGCATGTCATTCTTTGGGACAACTCCCAAAATGTTCTAATAGAATGAAGTATAAACACATGTAACTCATTCAAAGAAGTGCTCATCATCCATTCACGATGAAATGAAGCTACTACACTAAAGTAAAGAATTAACGTTAGTTGTAACATAACTGAAGGGGTCTAAATTAAGTAAGTTTCAAGAATGGGCTATTAAAGAAAGTGAGACAAGTCTTACTTACACCTAAGCTAGTATGTTAAAAGAATACTCAAGAATGAAGGTGTTAGAATGTGTGAGACTAGTCTACATAACACCTAACGATGATATGTAAGTACAATTAAAATTTCATCAAGGTAATGTAAGGATGATATGCAGGGAAAATTCACATTTCATTAATTTAAAGTTAGGATGATATGTAAGAAAAATTCACATTTCATTAATGTAAAGTACGGATGAAAAGTCATCAAAAGAGTAAAAAAATCTCAATCTACAAGTGAACTTCCATAATACTTGAGTCAACTCTAAAAGATAAAGAAGATAATGAAAGTGAGGACAACACCAATAGACTAGTTATGAGCATGTGCTTGCACGTGTAAGTCTCATGATGGCGAGGCTACCACCGAGGTGGATAAGTAGTCACATTAAGTCCCTAGTCTTACAACTATGTCTAGCCAACATAGGAACTAGTCAGTGGTTTCAACCTAAGTGAGCTAGGTATGTTCGGTGTAACTTTGTCTGGTGACTCCACCTCTTTTTGGTGTGGGGAATACACTGGTTTTCATTGTTAGATCACATGATATATATCAGTTAATGCTCACGATATGTTCTTGGTTAACTATAGCAGTGAGCCACTCCTTTTAGGTGTGGAGTGAACAGTTGAGATGAATTTGCCTTAGTCGGGGATCACCCTTTTTCGGTGTGGCAAAGACACTGGATTTCATGATTAGCTCACGTGCTCTAGATTAATTTTAACCGGTGAATCACTTCTTTTTAATGTAGGGAGACACTAGTTTTCATGTTATATCGCATGATCTTATTTCCTATGATGTCTCTAAGAAAGTGAAAATGAATGATAATAATGGAATATATTTTCAATGTGAGAAATGAAGAAGAGCTTAAGAATGTCAATTGCCAATATCAAATTCATGAAGTTTCAACAAATAATGGGCAAAGCAAAATAGATTGGCTTAAAATGACTTCAAATATGATGCTAATAAAGGGAAGTAAAAACATAAAGTTAACCAAATACCCCATAATTTCCCTAACATAAAATTAATGAAATAGATGGCATAGCCAATACACACTGGCTTATGAGATGTTAACGAATATATAAAGTAAGGAATGACTCATTGTAAAATAGTGAAATCATTCCTTAGTCCTTGAATTAATTACATTGAATCTTATGGGTATGGGACTACAATGTATCATTGCACATATGAGTAAAACATAGGACCCAAGGAATTATTGAACTACACAACAACAACAACAAGAATATTGGAAAATAATCTAAGTGTGAGAATATAAGCTCTCGGGTTAGGGGTTAGCAAATTTTGAAATCCTCGCCCGAGTGGTTCTAAAATTATTTTGATGACACTAATGGCTTGAAGTAATATATAAAATGATTTGTGTGCTTTGAATTCATTAAATTACATCATATTCATACCACAATTCACAAATAACGAATTAGGAAAGTCTAGTAATGACACTTGCCAGAAATGGCATGTTAATTAGGAACAACTTTCCTTGATCATGCATAGCTTTATGTGTATGCGTGCATACACCCATACTTATTACAAATGGTGTAATAACCCCCTACAATTTAACTATTTTATAGGTGCAGGTCAACGGGCATATTGACGACACTTGGAGCGGGTTGGACATCAGTATTTCTCTAAACCGTTTGGTAGGTCCTCTTTATTTTGACGATGCTACTGTTTTATTCTAGCCTTAGTTTTAAAAATAACTAGTGGATATTGTCCCTAGCATTACTTTCATACTTTCATTTCGAAGCTTTGTAATAAGGCCGTGTTTGGCAATTTTTTTATGATATAGTCATATTCAGTTTTGAAGTGATTCTTTTTTATAGATGGTTGTTCTTTATGTTGATCTTAGTATATGATGGAATGAAGTATTGACTATATGAATTTTAAGTAAACTTCATACTTATAAAAACTTTTAAATTTTCCGCTAAAATTAACCATATGAATGTGATGAATGCAAGAAGAGGCTTGTCTGTGACCTCTTAGAGGTCAACAACGGCCGTGGCTGTCCAGATTACACAATATAGGTAGTTACAGATGGGGCATGGTTTCACCCACAGACCGTCAAAGGTGTTATGAGTTGCTTCTAGTTTTTCTGTTATGACTTGGGGGTTATGGGTAATCCACCCCATGTCTTATAAAATGTGGGGACTATTGTGTTAGGTGTTTAAAGGTATTTTAAGAGTATATAAGTGATTATACTCTCATTCAAACCCTATCATCTAAATAAAAATCTCTTTCCCTCCTAAAGTTTTTCCAAAAAACTCCATTAGAGTCAAAGTGAAGATGAATCTTGAAGATGGATCTTCAATGAAGTTTCTTTTTCAATTATTATTCGGTTATCCTAATAATCTAAGGGTTTTCTTCATCTAAGTCTCTCTATCAACTTAGATCCAATTTCAGACATGATTTTCAAAGATTTCAAAAAGATGAAAAGTCCAATTTCTACATTAAGTCTTGGTTTCTTGCATGAAAGTTTCCAAACGTTAAGAAATGATTTTATTGTTGTTGAATTGATGTTTTCCAATGAAATTCTCCATAAACCCTTGATCATCTCACATCTCAAAATTTCACTAAAGTATTGGTGAATTGATCGTGCTTTGATATTCATGAATTCTTGTGTAGATTGTTATGGGAATTAGATTCATGAATAGATTATGTATGTATGGTGTGTAGGCTGTTTCAATTTTATTAATTGAGTAATGTTTATTGTTAGATTTATTGCACGCTATGCTTATTGACTTGATAATGACCTAATGCTTATAGATTTTAGTGTAGTTTTCTATGGACTATTGAATGATGTATGAACTGTATTCAATTGTATATCTAATTTGTTTTAGATTGATTAATATATATTTAATTGACTTATATTTCATTGAGTATTATTATTGATGTATTGAATTGATATTCATGGTCAGGCGTAAGAGCCTTATGGTATTGAATTGGATGATTTAACTTTTGATTGAAGTGGTGAGGTCAAGTGGGTGGTGTGCTGCCCAAAATCTCTTAGTATTAATTAAATCTAATGTAATTAGTTGTTGAATTACGTGTTATTTGTATGGTCTACTTATGATGGCAGTGTTATGTGAATTGATGTGGCGTTGTCGGCGTTATTTTAAGTATTTTGATGATCATGACCTTGTCAGCACTACTTAAAGTAATATGATGATTTTTGTAGTTGATTAGTAGAAGTATGATAATATCTACCTATATGCGAAGCAATGTGAAAGTATGTGTTATTCTATTGATGCTATTTAGGTAATCATGTTAGACGAGATTCTATGTGCTGTGGGTTGTCTTAGAGTTAAATGTATTAATGTTCCTAATTGGATATATGAGTCTATGATTACTATATTGGTGAGGATATAGTAGTGTATATCATGACTTTAAGATGATAATAGTTGTTCCTATTAGCTTCTTGAATAACATGCAATTTGTGCTAAAGTGAAGTATGTTTTGTCTTATTTAAGTAGACTTGTGTCCCTTACTTGATGCATGTATGAATATGAATATGTGACGTCGGTACTAAGGAAGCTAAAGTTTCTTATTCTTTTATGTATGACTGTTAGGTGAGACCTTGAATGATGATAAGAGGGTTCTTTATGTGAAACCTTGATCCTGGTGCTAAAATTATGAAACTTTAAGTCGAAAGTCTTAATGGTATCCGGTATGGAATGAATGATGGACTTAAGGTTGATTGTCTGGAACAACATCATATCTAAACATAGGAAAGTTATGATGAGCTTCTTGTCTCCATTGTGAGGTAGCCCTAGTGGACCGTTTTTTTGGTAGGGTAAATGTAATTGGGTTATGAACTTGATATGGAACCCCTTTGTATGAACCTAAACAAGAATTAATGTATTAGAAAGAAAGCTAGCACCGAGTGAGTATGTTAAGTGAAGTAGTTCTAGTTAAAGTAGGAGGCTAGAATACAAATTAATAACTTCATATTCCTTAACCATGTGCCTACATGGGATGTGTCCACGTTCTACAATTGCCAATTAGAACACCCTCTATCGGAGTAGGTTACAACTCTGAATTCCATGATTTGCTACCATGGTTTATGTCTGTTATTGCCTATTCTCATCATATGGGATACTTACTTACATTAGAGAAGTTCTATGAAGTTTAGGTGGTGGTATGAAACACTATCTAGACATGGCACAATAGGCTTTGAAGGTGTTAGTTGGAGTCCCTAGGTCTTCTCCAGGACAATTACTTGAACGTCCTTTATGTTATGAATGTTTCTTAATGAACAAAAGAATGTAATGACTTAAGTTAAGAAAATATGTTGAATGAATTAGTACTTATGTAGAATAGTTATGGGTTGTATAGTTAAGGTGTGAAGGGGCCAAGGAATGGTTACTTCTTATCTTACCTAGATAAGTCTTAAGAATGACTCTAGTTAGGGAAGATGGTTATTTATATGGACGTGATCAAAACATAAGTTATCTTAAGTATTACTTAGGTAATCTTGAAGAGGTCAATCATGGACATTATCTTCTTGAGTTACTTGAGCAGGTCTATTGATAACCTTTGAAAGGGAGAATGTCATGTGTTGATGTATGCCATGTTATTAAGTGAGAAGTATTCTATATTAGGCAGTCTATAAGATCCCTTGTGTTAGTGAAAGGGATTTTATTGTGCGTCGCTTCACACTCACTCATGTGAACCTTGGAAATCACCTTTGGTAGAAGAATCTCATGTTGATGTGGTTGATGTAGTGTAAGTGTGTATGTGTCTCATTCTAATTAGTGTTATGGTTTAAGGCATGATTTGAGAGGGTGTATGGCGGTCTCTCTTGGTATAACTTGAGTGAGTCTTAAAATAGCTTTTAGGGGGTTTACTACAAGCTAGAAGATGTCAAATATGAAGGCTAAGCACTTCATTGTAACACTGTAAGAACATCACTATACAATGAAGTGGTTCACTTGAAAGATGGCACAAAAATGTGAATAATTTCTTGGATGATTTTTTTTGTATTCCTAACAGTGTTAAATGTTGTTTTTATGATTATAGGATGATGTTTTAATAGAAATTCATGAAAACGTGTTATTTACTAAATGTCCCTTTTTCATGCTTTTTGCATGGCTTCCATACTTAGTACATCTAATGTGCTAACCCTTCTTTCCCTTTTTGACTAAAGTCTAGGGAATTGGAAGTCTTGATATGTCATGAAGGATGGATAGGTTTCTAAGGGTTGAAGATTATGCATTGGTGTTCCTCATCGATTCAAAGACAATATCCACATGTTCCTTTATGTCATTTGTTTTTATTTTATTGTCTTGTATGGACTTAGTACCAAGTATTGTATACTCCAAAGTTTAGATGGTTGAAGAGATGTTGTAATGGATTAATATTTTAAATGAAAGCCTTCCGCTTATATAATGATTATGAAAAGAGTTCTTTGTGTGTGATGAAAGTTTTAAAATCTTACTCATTTTAGAATGTTTATGATGCAATAGATGATACGAGTGGCTTAGATTAGACATCTTGAAGTCTCATTTGTTGTGTAATGACTCAAGGATACTCTTAAATTTTAGGGTGTACTTGAGGGTCGTTACAAGCTTGGTATCAGAGCATAAGGTTTAGGGAGTCTCTTAGTGGTACCATCAACCACATCTAATAGAGATTTTTTTATAATGTGAAGTGCGCCACATTATGAATCGAAGGCTATTGGGTGCTAGGAAAAGTTTCACTTTTTCATTAATATAATCGTGCCTAAGAGCTTTGTATATGGTGTCTTTTACTTGTTTTCCTTTTGTGTTTGGTCATTAGAGGGTGAATCTATGAAGTATGAGTTGATGGAGAGAAAAGATGAAGTGTGACTTGTTAGATGAGGTGTGAAAGATGGTGTTAAATACCCTAGGTTTGTAGTGGTTGCATTTTAAAGGTAGTGTAGTTGGAAAGAATGGGAAAGTATAGAGTTAGAAGTAGAAAGAACAATGAAGAGACTTGAAAGAGTAATGGTGAGTTTCTCCTAGTAAGGGGGATGTAGTGGTTAAATAGTTTGTCTTTGTTCATGAGCTGGACTTCGGGTGAGAAAGTATTAGTACGATTTAAGGTGCCTTGAGGGAGTTTCTTGTGGTAGATTGTTGTGTTAATCTTAGAATGTGTTTCTCCTAAAAGTTGGGGAGTATGGTAAAGAGTTTGGTTGATTTGTGACTGAGGTAACTTTAACCTTTCATTTTGTGTTTACTCAAGCCTAAAACAATGAGTTTTGAGTAACTTTCTTTATGTAGGAGTCTTTTGAGATAAATGAGTTCCAAACATTCTCCATATGATATGCACGGTTGGTTCAGATTGAATTTCATTAACTTCTTTCATTGTGTATTTTATGAAGCCATGATCTGATGTAAAAAGTTTAATATTAAGTTACTATTCATATTAGTGTGTTAATATCATAAATTGACTAAAAGTTTCTTTTATGCAAAAGTTGCACAATTCACTGTAATGCACTCACTACCTGTTAACTTTGAAATTTTTCAAAAATTGATTAATTGAGTTTTTGGTCAAACATTGTAATAATATGGTTAAAATTGATTTATATGAGCATGATATTGAATATAAAATGATTTTTTTTGCAATTTGTAATGAAGCATGTGAGTTTTGTAGCATGATGAGTTATAAAATGTTTCTAGTTTCTTGATTTTGTGATTCTCTTAATTATGTGAAATTGATGCTTTCTTTGATGTTTGTATTTTATGAGATATTATATTGTATGGTCATGAATTTCTAATTGAATCTCTATACCAAGAAGTGCTCGAGAGAGGCAAGTGTCATTCTATGACGAATGTTGTCCAAGTGGAGAAGAATGTAATACCTCGAAAATTTAGGTGAAGATAGAGACTAACATGTTTGTCATGATAGAATAAGGTTATAATATTGTCTATAATATGGTGTAGAGGCTGTAGATAAGATTTAAGGTTGATTGGAAGTCAAACGTCAAGGGACAACTAAGACGTTCGACGACTAAGTCACCAATGTACCTCATATGTAGTTTTATGTGTTTATGTATGATTAATGATCTTATATTGTCCTTAGATGAGTTTATATTGTGTATATAGGCAGTGTGTAAAGTTTCGTGAAGTTTGGAGGTCAAAATCTCAAGAACGTCCATGTATTCGAAAGATGCGCCATAAAATGTCCTGGTGTGTCTATGTATTTTTCTTCAAGTTTTACGTGTTCGTTTTGGATGAAAATCATGTCGGAGATCCTAAATTCGTATATGTACATGTTTGGGTTGGAAACTTTTGGGTACGACTCTATGTAGGACCCACAAGGCTCCCTAGAGGATGACCCCAACTAGGAGCTCAACATTGTAAGGCAGTGCCAAAAAATGATCAGTCAATAAGGAGAAGGCATGTCAAAGGGTCTTATCGATGGAAACTGAATGTGTGAAAGTTGAGATAAAGCAGGAGCGAACCACGAGACCCTATCGATGGGGTGTGTTCTCAACCACGGACCGTCGATGGTGGGGCGTCGATGGTGCCGTGAGTTGCTGCCAATTTTTTGTGTTATGACTTGGGTGTTTTGGGAAATTCACCCCAAGTATTATAAAACACGGGGATGGTTGTTTTAGTTTTTTACGGGTACAATAAGATTATATAAGTGATTAAACTCGCATTTAAACCCTAGCATCTAAATCAAAACTCTTTCCCTCCTAAAGTTTCTCCAAAAACCTCCATGAGAGTTCAAATTGAAAATGAAGCTTAAAGATGGATCTTAAATGGAGTTTCTTCTTCAATTATCAATGGGTTCTTTAGTGGAGTATCTTCTTCTACTCTAAGTCTTGGGTTCTTGCACGAATGTTTTTGAAACGTTAAGATATGATGTAATTGATCTTTAATCTATGTTTTCCAATGAAATTCTCCATGAACCCTTGATCTTCTCATGTCTCTAAATTTCACTAAAATATGGGTGAATTGATTATGCTTAGATATTCATGAATTCATGTATAGATTGTTATAGGCTTTTGATTCATGTAAATATTATCTATGTATGGTGTATAGTCTATTTCAATTTTAATAATTGTGTAGTCAATACTTTTATATGTATTTCATGCTATGATTATTGAATTTATATTGAAAAAATGCTTATAGATTCTACTGTAGTTTTCTATGGGTTATTGAATGATGTTAGAATTGTATTCAATTATATATCTAATTGGTTTTACATTGATAAACCTATATTGAATTGACTTATATTTCATTGAGAATTATAGTTTATGTATTGAATTGATATTAATGGTCATGGTGAGGGCCTTATGGAATTGAATTGGATGATTTAACTTTGGAATAAAGTGGTGATATCATGTAGGTTGTATGTTGCCCTAACTTTCTGAATATTATGTATGGATATTGTAGTTGAGCTGTTGAATTATGTGTGATTGGTATGGTCCATTTATGGTAGAGATGGTATGTGAATTGATGTGGTCTTCTCGGCGTTGTTTTAAGTATTATCATGATCACGTCCTTTTTGGCACTACTTAAAGTAATATGATGATTTGTGTAGCTGATTATATGAAGTATGACCATATCTACCTATATACGAAGTATTGTGAAGTATGTGTTATTTTATTGATGCTATTTAGGTAATTATTTTAGACTAATGACTATGTGTTGAGTGTAGTGATAGAGTTGAATGCGTGATTGATTCTAATTGGCAATATGAGTCTAAGATTACTATATTGGTGAGTATATTGTAGTGTATAGGATGAACTTATTATCATAACGGTTGTTCCGCTGTGCTTCTTGAATAACATGTAATTTGTTCAAAAGTAAAGTATGTTGTGTCTTGTTTAGGTAGACTTGTGTCTCTTACTTGATGCATGTTTAAATATTAATATGTGATGCAGTGACATAGAAAGCTAAATCTTATTGTTGTATGTATGAATGTCAGGTGCGACCTTGAATGTTGATAAGTGGGTCCTTTATGTGAAACCTTGTACCTAGTGGTAAGGTTATGAAACTTGAAGTCGAAAGTTGTAATTGTATCCTTCATGTAATGAATGATGGACTTAAGGTTGATTTTCTTGAACGACATTATATCTAACCTGAGGAAATTCATGAAGACCTTTTTATCGCCATTGTAAGGTATCCCTATTTGAACTTTATTTGGTAGGGTAAATGTAATTGGGTTATGAACTTGATATGAAAACCCTTTGTATGAACATTAATGTGAAGAAATCTAAGAGATCGAAGTCTAGCACTGAGTGAGTATGGTAAGGGAAGTAGTTCTAATTAGATTCTGAGGCTAGAATACAAAGTAAGCCCTTCATATGCCTTAACCATGTGCCTAGATGGGATGTGTCCATGTTCTACCATTGCAAAGTAGAACACCCACCATCGGAGTAGATTACATCTCCGGATTCCATGCTTTGCTACCATGATCTATGTCCATTATTGCCTATTCTCATCATATGGGATACTTACTAACATTAGAGATGTTCTATCAAGTTTAGGTGGTGGTATGGAGCATTATCTAGATATTGCACAATAGGTTTTAAAGGTGTTATTTGGAGTCCCTGCGTCTTCTCCAAGATAATTACTTGAACGTCCTCTATGTTATGATTGTACCTTGATGAAATAATGAATGTAATGACTTAATTTTACGAAATATGTTTAATGAATAAGTACTTATCTAGAGCAGTTAAGGGTTGTCTATTAAGGTGTGAAAGGGGCATAGGAATGGTCACATCTTGTATTACCAAGATAAGTCTTAAGAATGACTTCTGTTAAGGAAGATGGTTGTTTATGTGGACATGATCAAAACATAGGTAATCTTAAGGATTACTTAGGTAATCTTGAAGAGGTCAATAATGGATCTTATCTTCTTGAGTTAGTTGAGCAGGTCTCTTAATAACCTTTGAAAAGAAGAATGTCATGTTTGATGTATGTCATGATATTAAGTGAGAATGATTCTATCTTAGGTAGTCTATAGGATCCCTTGTGTGTGAATGAGAAAGGAATTGTGTGGGCGGTGACTCCACACTCACTCAAGTGAATCTTGGAATCACCTTTGGTGGAAGAATCTCTTGTTGATGTGCTTGATGTAGTGTAAGTGTATGTGTCTCATTATAAGTAGTCTTATGGTTAAATCATTGGTTTGAGAGGGTGTATGGGAGGTCTCTGTTGGTTTGACATAAGTGAGTCTTACGATAACTTTTAGTGGGTTGAGTACTTGCTACAAGATGTCAAATATAAGGCTAAGCACTTCACTGTAACAGTGATGGAACATCACTATACAGTGAAGTAGTTCACTTGAAAGTGGGCACAAAAATGTGAATAATTGCTTGGATGATTTCTTTTAAGTGTTAAATGTTGTTCTTATGATTCTAGTATGATATTTTAACCGAAATTCATGTTAAACATGCTATTTACTGAATGTCCATTTTTCATGGTTTTTGCATGATTTTCGTACTTATTACATCTAATGTACTAACCCCTTCTTTTCCCTTTTTGAGTAAAGTGTAC
This sequence comes from Solanum peruvianum, assembly GCA_027705065.1. Classification (NCBI taxonomy): domain Eukaryota; kingdom Viridiplantae; phylum Streptophyta; class Magnoliopsida; order Solanales; family Solanaceae; genus Solanum; species Solanum peruvianum. Next base: position 27,159,390 of record JAKWJD010001763.1, read on the forward strand.
GGAATTGATAGACTTTATATTCCATGGAGGATGGATTGGTTTCTAAGGGTTGAAGATGATTTATTGGTGAGTCCTCATCGGTTCGAAAACAATAACCACATGTTCCATTATGTCAGAAGTCTTTATTTTATTGTCTTGTATGGGCTTAGTTCCAAGTATTGTATACTCCACAATTTAGATTGTTCAACGAGATGTTATAATGGTTTAATATTTTAATTTAAATTCTTCTTCTTGGGTAATGATTATGAAAAAAGTACTTCGTGTGTAAATAAAGTTTTAAATTCTTATTCATTTTATAATGTTTATTATGCAATGAATAATACTAGTAGCTTATATAAAAAATTTTGAAGTCTAATTTGCCATGTGATGACTCAAGGATACGCTAAATTCTAGGGTGTACTTGAGGGTCGTGACAGAAACATCTAAATATACCTAAAAGACTCTACAAATTTTCCAAGCTTCACAAAATACTTGGATTCAATTTACTAATCACCCCAAGCAAAGGCAGATTTTTTACAGGTTTTTACGGCAATACCCATTGACTCCTTAATGACAGACCATTTGTCAAAAGACTCCTTGTTTATGGGGGTTCGTTGATTAGGAATGAAAACCTCAAAATCTTCATACTTGCAAGTCCAATCGATGGACTAACTCGACGATCCGTTGATTGGTCTACTGGTTGTCGATTGGTTCGTTTATGGACATTGTCTAGGTAGTTTTGGGTGTAAGTCTAGGGCCCTTATCTAGGTCCTTTCGTGGGTCCTAGGTGGGGTCATACCCATACATTAAATACATAAATTAATTCGTCTAATTCTTAGGAACATCCAACACCGATTTCAATTAAAACGAACATGTAAAACTCAATAAAACACAAAAGGACACACAAGCACATTCTAATGCACACCTTCCAAACGTCATGGACGTTCTCGAACATTTGACCTCCAAACATAACCAAACCTCACACACTGACTAAGGACATAGAACAAAATTAACTCAAGAAACATTCACAAAGCTCTAGTTCAGCTTAGTTCACTTTAGGGTCTTACAAGGCCTTCGGGACTTACTCCCTCAAATATCATATATCTCAAAGGTATCTAAGATGAGAATTTCCTTTCATGATAGACCCTACATCATGTGAGAATGTACTTGCATATAAGCATATCTTATTCATACTACAGTCTAGTTTAGAGTATAATTCAGTAATACCTTTAGAGAGACTCACTTATTCATTAGACCACAATTACATATTTCATTCATATGTGCATGTATGTGTACATGTATGTGAGATCTACCTTCACATAAGCACTTTTAGGAAAACATGTTCATAAATTCATTATTCATATATTTTACATGAACATAAATAGGTAATGATGCATAAACGATCTATCCTTTCGTTAGTCATCATTGCTTTATCCTACTCATAGATATGCATGAAGCATTTGTGTTAACTGCAAAATATAATCACATAATGGATGTCACATAGAATTTAGGTAGACACCCTCTAAAAATCACAACACCTGTACAACATTGCTCAAGTCTGATGTCATACACACATGCATAACATTAAGGACTATAGACTACACACACTCACATTACACCATAGGAGACAAAAGCATATAGAAATTAGAATAATAGACTCCTAGCATAATTTGATCACACGTTCTTATTGGGATTTTATATGTTTGGGTCATTCTACAAAAATATTCATCATAATTAGGCATATAGACCACACCCAACCCTTCATGCAACTAATTTGGAGGGCTATTCATATACTTCACATAATATTAATCCACTTAGGACATGATATTAAAATCAAGGCTAAATCCTTCACCTTCCAAAACATGGAAATCATCATATAAATTCATACTTGATATAATTCCTTCAAGGCCATGATCATAATGCACAAACATGTACAAAAAAGTAAACACTGCCACCATAAGTGGATTATATCACTCATCACAATTCAATGTACATTCTAGGCTAATTAGAAGGAAAATAGGTCAAATTACCAAATAACCAATCTAATGATCATATTTGGTTATTCTTCCACAATTCATATTAAATTGATATAGATAGTAATATCAATAAGCTAATCAATACAATGTATTCACAATTCTATAAACATCAAATCTAGATCACAAAAGAAACATTATAGGCCAATATAAGTAACTAGAAAGATCATGGGATTTTCATAAAGTTTGATTGAAAATCATAATTAAAATAATGATTAAACGTAAATCCATCATAAGAATCACTTTGAAATCAATTTGACAAGGAAACCATGGCTAGATTTAGAATTGGTAATTTTGGTCTTTGTATTACTTTTGAAAATTATTGATTGAGCTCCTTAGATGAATGGATAACGAAGAATGAAGGATCACCATACTTATTGAAAGAAGACTCGTGAAGAACTGGATAAGAAACCATAGTAATCCAGCCGGTAGCTTTATCTTGAGTTTTGGTCTCCCATGGAGTCTTAGGGAGAATTTGGAAGAGATGAGAGTTTTGGGATTTTGATCATTTTATTGGGTGTTGGGGTTTTTGACGTGGGAAATGGGTTAAATATTCCTTAAAAGAAGTTTATAAGCCTCACCCAAAGTTAACAAAACAACCCCAAACTTATTTGTACTTTTAGACATGTCAAACTCAACTTTAATTTTTGGAATCATCGACGGGGAACAAGTCCGCAATGAGGAGCGGTTCCCGCATGACTTTTTTAGAAATAACCTCCGAGAACTTGAATCTCCGTTGTGTCCACGACGCGGACCCACTTTTTGACATATGGTGGACCAAGTCCTCGATGAGGACCTATTTTATCAAGGAACAATAATTGCTTCCTTGTGGAGTGTGTTGGCCGTCGGGTCCTCCTCAAGGACCCTTTGGTTGGTCATTGGGGAGTTCTGCCTGGACATTTCAACCTAAAATACTTTCGTGTACATTTTAGGAACCTATCATATCAATTTGAACTCTAAAAACACATAAAACATGAAGAAACACACTAAGACACGCAAGCACGTTTCAACGCAAAACATTCAAACGTGTTGGATGTTTTTGGACGTTTTACCTCCAATCTTAGCACAATGCGTTTTAACACTCTAATTAGTCATTTAAGGACTTAATAATATCTTAATCAACATGTTAGTCTATAATTTAATCTAGCTTATTTTGAGGGTGTAACAATACTCCACCACTAGGAATCATTCGTCCTCAAATGACTCTTGATACATTTACACACTTACAAGGACTCTATGAGTCTTATAGCAGCTTAAAACACTTCAACATGTTATAAAACAATAGTCAATGCACCAAACTTACAAAGAAACACTAATTTCATACAATCATGCAACCAAAGCAACATAATCAAACATGGAGTACTTCTACAATTCTTTCCATGTATACATATCTCTTCATATTCATTTCGATTCGGAGAAACTACCTTCTCCGACATTAGGCATCTTCATTATTTCACCACAAGATTTATATTACTATGAATTTGAATTCCACACTTAGGCACATACTTCAACTTCTGTGAAAATTTTGAACAATTCATTTAGTAGCACAAGAATCCTGAATATTGTATATTAACTACAATCTTATAGTCTAGACATAATACCATCAAAGTCATATAAGAAATAACCATGCTTAGATTTCTTAAATGAGGAACTACCTTCTCCTAGTCAAAACCTAAACACAAGGCATCATAGAGTTCATATGAAAGCAGTGCATAGAGTTTAATTCATATTTAAGGTTGATTTCCTTACTCTAAAAAACAGTATGCTTATACTTCCTCACTTATAAACAACATGGTAGGTCACACCAAGCACATCACAACTTTAGGAAATGAATTTACAGTTTTCTATTTGTAGCACATCAATAGCTTTCATAAACATGCATCATTTAGAGAAATTGATCACGATTTATAGGTACACAAACAAATATTGTCTAGATAAACAGTCACTCCTAAAGAGTTATCTAATAGTAACACTTCCCAAACCTCAATAGTCACACATTTTTCAAAGGAACTCATCTTATTTAATTTATACGAGACTCAACTTCTCGTTGTGAGGCTAAGGAACCACACTTTAAGTGACATAAATAATGCTCACTATGCTATATCATGAGATCAAAATTCACATTTATCATATAAGGATGCTTAACAACATGAGCAACATGCAATTTCTTAAAAATTCCTTTTCATGCAATAATAATTTTTCATAACATGCATACCACAATCTTAATTAAGACATGAATAAGATATGGAGAAAATGCAAGTTATCCTTTTATGGAAGACTGCGATCATGAACAAGCTACTTAGGGACTCTTTTGTTTCAAGATTGAGTAATAATAAAAGGAAAAGATATGGTTATATACAACCTTACTACTCAAAGCATCCTCCCACACTTAGGATAAACCCATTTAATACCAATTCATCTCCACTCTATGGGAATTTTACTTAAAACACTTATTAACTAAGAACGTCATCCCCCTCTAAAGATCTAAGATTATGAACACCCTTTTTACCATCACTTCATAATGATTTTTAACCTAGAGAATTAGAAGGGAACTCAACATATGGACATCAAGGGCACTAAAAATCTTACCATCTATGCACATTATTCCCTACTTGGGCTAATCCAAATCACATCATGCCCTTAAATATGAAGGTCGAGGCATAACATACTTAACAAGTTTAAACACTTTAATTTATAACTAAACTTAAGGTCATATACTTCATTGTATTATATAAGGGCTCTTTTATTTACTACAACCTTATTCATAACCCTTTAGTACATATCATAGGTAAACCTCCCTCAAAACCCCTTCACAAGATTACTTGTGTAATGTACGCATAGGGTCCAATACCTCAAAATATATTATGTAAAGTCACATAGAATCCATAAGTGCGATTCACATGCATACTCATAACTCATATATTGACATAGCAAAGTCACTTATCATGCATTCATACAATTCATATACAACATAAGTCTTTACTTCATAAGAGGCTCCAATTCTATCATTTCTCGAAGTCATCTAGTACAATGCATATATAGGGTCCATATTCCTACCTATGATAAGTACACTTCTAAATGAATTTAGATTAGAATTCATATTCTTATCTTAGTTAAATTAATAACCTTCGGTTGACATAGCCAGAACCGACTAGACCATGTGAGTTACATGGAATGTAGTGTTAAACTCCCACATAGAAAAGTGAGGGTTAACATTTGCATAAGGTTTAACCATTTGTTAATAGCTATGTAGCTGGATCAATTAAGATAGAGTCCTATGTGGGCACATAGTTAGGGTCTAGGAGATTTTTGCTAGAGACCTTGATTTGCTGAATGCGAAGGTTTCCATCTAATGAGACAACACATATCTTGGGAATCTGGACTTAGTAACATAAAGAAACACATGAGGGAGGCCGGACATACTAACGTGAGATCTCCATCTCAATTTTATGACATTTTGGTGCTAAGCAATAAACTACCTATTTAAATATCATTAAGACTTTAGATAACATAATTTCCTAACGATCACCTTAAGGACATACTCCCTCATATATCATATAGATCAAAAGTATCTGAGATGTGATTGTCCTTTTATCATAGAACCTACATTATGTAAGTATGTCCTTTCACATAATCATATAATATTCATATTATAGTCTAGTTTAGAGTATATTTGAGTAATACCTTTAAAGAGATTCACTTATTCATTAAACCATAGTTACATATTTCATTCATATGTGCATGTGTTTGTACATATATGTAAGATCTACCTTCACATAAACAACTTTAGGAAAACATGTTCATAAATTCATTATTCATACACTTGAAATGAATATAAATAGGTAATGATTCATAAGAGAACTATCCTTTCCTTAGTCATCATTACTCTATCCTTTCACATGGCATTGAGGAAGCCACCCTCTAAAATCACAACACATGTACAACATTGCTCAAGTATGATGTCATACACACATGTATAACATTAAAGACTATAGACTACACACACACACATTAAACTATAGGAGACAAAAGCATATACAATATTAGAATAGAAGATTCCTAGCATAATTTGATCACACGTTCATATTGGGATTTCATATGTTAGGGTCGTTCTGCACGAATATTCATCATCAATAGCCATATTGACCACACCTAACCCTAATATTATCATGACACATATTCATATAACATCATGTACCTATAAAGTTCATGTAACTAGTTTGAAGGGCTATTCATATACTTCACATAACATCAATTCACATAGAACATGATATTCGAATTAAGGCTAAATCCTGCAACTTCCTAAACATGGATAAAATCATATAAATTAATCCTACATAAAATGCCTTAGTGTACATGATAATTATGCACAAACATGTACTACAATGTAAACACGCCATCATAAGTGGTCCCTACCAATCATCACAACTCAATGTACAATCTAAGCTAATTTGAAGGAATAGGTCAACTTACCGAATCCCCAAGCTAATGATCATCTTTGATAATTCCTCAATAATTCATATTCAATTGATAGAGATAGTAATAGCAATTAACAATTCAATACAATCTTATCACAATTCTATAAATATGAATTCACGATCACAAGACCCACATTATATGTCAATTTGAGAAATTAGGAGGATCATCGGTTTTTCAAGAAATTAAATTGAAATTTATAATTAAAACAATAATTAAACATCAATACATCATAAAAATGACTTAGAAATCAATTTGAAAATGGACCCATGGCAAGATTGAAAAATTGGAATTTTTATCTTTGAATCACTTTTTAAAATCATTGATTGAACTTCTTAGATGAATGAATAACTAAATATGAAGGATGAATATTCCTTATTGATGTAAGACCCTTGAATAATTGGAGAAGAACACATAGAAATCCAGCCCCTAGCTTGATCTTAAGTTTTGGTCTCCCATGGAGGTTTTGTGAGAATTTGGAAGAGTTGAGAGTTTTGAGGTTTTGATTTTTCTTATTCGGCGTTGAAGTTTTTTACAAGGCAAGGGGTTAAATAGGTATGAAAAGCAGCTTATAAAATTTAACCAAAGTTACCAAAACACCCCCATAGTTATTTGGACTTTTTTACATGTCAAAGTCAACTTCAATTTTCAGAATCTTTGTTTGGAAACTTGTTTGTAACACGCCACTTTTTCGGCATGATTTTATCAAAAATAACTTCCGGGGAAGTTGAGTTTGCATTGTGTCTGTGATACGTACTACAAATTTTACCTATGGAGGACCAATTGCGCGACGCAGACCTGTTTCACGAAGGAACAAAAGCTCCTATCTTGGGAAGCTTGTTGGCCCAAGGTCGAGTCCTCCTCAAGAACCCTTTGTGTTCCACCCGATACTACCCCCCATATGAGACCAGCATCATTAACCTCATATAGGTCGCAGACAAGTCGCTTCTTAGCTTTCATCACAATCATTCATTTAAATTTGCGGAAAATTTAAAATCTTTTAATACTTATTGAAGTGTACTTAGACTTCATATACTTACTCCATAAGAGTGATATACTAATAAACTCAAACTAAAAACCATATATCACTAGATTAAACAATTGAAATAAAGAATCATAATAGTAATAATAGTTTGTCAAACAGTCCTGAATACAAACGCTTGAACAAATGTTTGAAATGAAAAGCCAGGTACAACATCCACTAGCTATGTCTAATGTACTAAATCTAGAGTAACAAACGTAGGCATCATCGAACTATAGAGGACCTACCAAAGTCTAGAGATCGCTAATCAAAACCGCTTTGATCAATCTTCAATCTTATCTTGGACGTGTGCCAATGAAAATTGTAATAGTATATGGGATAGTACACACTTCTACCAAGTATGGGTGTATGCACATAAAAGCATAAGGACTATCCATAATAAAGGAAAGCTCTTCCTATAACAACATGTCGTTTCTGAAAAACAAAGTCACTATTCTATCCTTATTAGTTATTTGTGAATCATGCTATGAATATGACATGTTTTCATGCATTTAAAGAAAACAACTCATTTTATATATGAACATAAAACCTTGGAATCATGAACATATTTTTGAACAACTCAAATAAAACTTAATAAATTTTCTCCTTTAGGTAGAGAGCTCACATTTTCAGTATCAGTTTATTATTCACTCTTTTCTTCTTTCTATTGTGTAGTTCAATGATATCCTTTGATCCTATTTTTCACTTACAAGTGAAATGATTTATTGTAGTCCCATAACTACTCTGAATCAAGTAAGTAATCAAAGAGAATAAGGAAATGATTTGGCTACCCTGCTCACAAGTTATATTTCTCATTCTTGTTAGATTGGGCATGAATGTATTTATAAGCCAATCTTTATTGGCTATGCAAATTCTTTGATTATTTGCATATAATATAGATCTTGGAGCATATTTTATACTCGATGATTGGCATAAACCAATAACTGTTAGAACTTCATTCTTATCAGACACTGATGATTGATATTCTTATACTTTTCTTACTTATTTAACTTTGAACTTACATTTCTTCTTCTTTCATGTGTTTTTCACTTTGAACATGCTACATTCATTCTTTCTTACTATCCTAACTAAATCATTCGCATTAACCCATATAAATCATGTGAGCTAACATAGTTCAAAGACTAGGAGACTTTGGAGACCCTGAACCACCTTGGTGGTGATCTCGTCTCATGAGGCTTACATGTGCTGGAACAACCTCATTGCTAGTCTATTTGTGCTTAGTTCACATTTATTTTACTTTACAACTTTTAGAGTTGACTCAAACATTAGTAACCCTCGCTTCTAGTATGAGTTATACTTAGATCAATGGATGACTAGTTTTCCCTTTCTTTACTTGATGAATGTGAATTTAAATCTTACATTATCATAATGGTGTGAGTGAGACTTGTCTTACGGTTTCTAACACCTTCTTATATGAGTATCTTTGACGTTATCATTTAAATTTAAGTGTGACTTTCCAGACTTACCTTAACACTCTATATTTGGTCAATTTAATAACTAATAAGCTTTTCGTTATTTCATTACTCACATTATCTTGTTCAATGTTATTTGGTAGTCTTGTACCATACTTTATGGAAGTTACAAGGACATTATTCAATGCTATTATATTCACAATGTTCATTCAGATAGGCTATGTTGGTACTTGTCCCAATAGTTTTCATACCCTATGTTATGAGTTCATATTTTTTGAAATAATATTTTGGATATAGTTTTGGTAGCCAATTTATTTCCATAAATCAAACTTTGATATTATCACTTAACACTTGTCATGATATTATTACTACCTAACTTCTTGCATATACTATAGTAATCTCATCATGTTAACAAGCCAAATTTTAACATTTGATTCGCCTATGAGAACAATTCAATGAACAATTTATAACAATTTCATCTTTTCGAACACACGTAGGCATTGCAACATTTATTATCTCATGTAAATAATACCCTAATCATATAGATCTAACCATTATGTCTCATATGACATTATAAATCACATATACCTACACATAATGATCAGTTAGAATAACAAACCAACAACATGATCGAGATTTCATTGAAGATACTACTAGAATCGGAAATAGGGAGAACTAGGGAGATTAATATGCGATTCATTGGGAACAACCCTAGTTTCGGATTTCTTGACTTCAAATCGTTTGAAAAGCCTCCCGTGGAAAGGAACGAAAGAGATAAAACGCATACCATACTTTATAATGGAGTCTATAAAAATCACCTTGTTCTTTGCACGAAAACCTTGAAGAATTTTTTTTGAAATCGCCTAAGAAAAACTAAGAGTATTTTTTGTTTTTCTTTTGCTTGTTTACTTTTTTTAGTCGTTAGTTTCAACGTGAGTCCAAGTATTAGGAACTGAATATTAACTAATTCAAATAAGAATAATTAACTTATTAAAAAAATCAATTAGCTAACTACACAAAACGCCCCCTATATTGACTAAAAATACGAGAACATTTGAATTAGTCAAAATCTGAAAATTTCTAAGGGTCTTGGATTTGAATTTTGATTTAAATTAATTAATTAAATTTCTAATTTACTTAATTAATTGAACTAGGGTAATTAATAAAGTACCCCTAAGTCACTAGGACCAGAACCAATCCTTTTGGACAATCCTAGGTTAGGTACAAGGATGTGTCTTTAGTTAGATATTCGGCTAGCGTAACTTGGTTAGGTCTTAGGATGTCGGGCATACAAGTTAGTTTATTTTGGTTAGTCATAGGTTAATGACATGGTTAGTCAAGTTTGTAATAGCCTAGGACTTGTTAGGAAGCTTGTCCCCACATGGCTTCCCCCGACGCGCGCCTGCCCCCTAACCGCCCTAACTGATTTAGGTTGGGCTTGGTCGCTTTGTCCCTTGGCTGGTAGCACTTGTGCTTGCACATGTGTTGCCGTGCACTTTCCTAACCTTGTATTTTGGAAATTTCACTTCTTGTCCAAGGATCCTCACAATGTCCTTGGACACTACTTAATCTACATGATCATTTTAAATTATCATGTGCTATGGTACCTATGCTTGACAGTTGGATGCCTAGTACCTAACGTTTGTATTTCAACAATATAGTTATTTTAGCTTAGGGTCTTCATTGCAGGTACAATTCCTAAACAAACTCTTATTGCAGTTTGATTTATTGTTAACGCATAAAATTTGGCTAAAACCCTTAAGCCTATATTATCTAAGATGCCCAATATTACTAATATTGGGAATTGGTATGCCTCTATACCCTTTAACTCTATTAGACTCTTCATTAGACAAGTATATTTTCTGGAATGTTACACTTTGGTTGGTCATTGAGGAGTTAGACTGGAAGTTTACACCTATAATTCTCTCTTATACATGTTAGGAACCTCTCATATTAGTTTGAAATCCAAAAAAAACATGCCAAAACACATTAAGACACAAATGAACGTTGCAATGCAAAACATTAAAATATCTTGGATGTTCTTTGACGTTTGACCTCCAAATTTCTTCAAACTTAACACACTGCCTTTTAACCCTATAGTTAGTCATTTAAGGAATTAATAAACTTATGACAAACATGTTAGTCTCTAATCAACCTAGATTATTTTGATGGTGTAACAACAACACTCAACAAGCAAATAAGCACTCATACTTTACTACACATAAAGTTGAGAAAATTTAACCAACAAGGATATTTATTGAATTAGACCTAGTGCCATGATTCCATACTCAAACATACCATGCTTAGTCGTGTACATGGAGGAATATCCTTCTCCTTAACACACTTCCATGTCTCATGAGTCCTTTCCCATAAAAGGCACAACAACTCAACTTTACTATAAAATGAAAATTTCTCAACTTTTAACCATAGAATGCTCAAACTTTCTTCCTAGTAAGTCATAATGGTAATTCACAGCACACACATCACAACAATAGGAAGTCATTTCACAAAGTTTCAATGTATATCCTAGAACTAGCTTTCATAAACATGCATCTATTTGGGAAAAGTCTCACAATTTATAGGCACACACAATAACAACGGTTCAACATGATTTCACTTTGCAAAAGTGAACTTATGACCATGCTTCCCAAACCATAAAAGTCACATACTTTTCAAGATACTCTACATTTTTGATTTTAAAGAGGCTCAATTTCTCATTATAATGATAAATATTACAAACTGACTTCAAACATGCCTCTTACCCTATCCATAAAGTTACACATACAACTAGCATATCAAGATGCACAAACATCATGAAAAAACCATAATTTGATCAAATATCCTTTTTCAAGTACTTTAGAATCTTCAAAACATGCTTAACATAAGGTAAATCAAAACATACATAACATATGGATAACATGCAATTCATACTTTATACAAAACTACTATCATAAAGAAGCTTATTAAGAAGTAAGAACAGAAGGATAAGGTTGAAATATCTACAACCTTATTACTTACATCACAATCCCCCACTAAAGATAAACACATTTAAGGGCAACTAATCCCAGATTCAAGGGGATCTTAACTTATCAACCTCTATTTTCATCAATTAAAATGGATAACCATTTTAGAAGAACTTACAGTAACTCATATAGGAACACGAAGGGCATTCTAAACATCATATTCTAGGTAAATTATCTCCAATAATCAAGTTAGGTCATACTACTCAACAACATAAGGTTTTCCAAAATACTATAAACACAAAGGTCATACAAAATTAGGGGAAACAATAAAGGAGACTTAGCAAGAAGGACACTTTCTTTTCTTTCTAGATTATTGTAAGGTAACTTCTACATCAATCAAAACCACTTTAAGACCCCAAAAATAACTTAGGTTATCTAGATCCTAACATATTTTTCATGGTGTTCTAAGAACTTTAAATTGTCTATAATGTTTTGTTGAGGAAGTAGCTAAAGTATTAGGTGTATTGGAAGTCAAACGTCAAGGGTCAACCTAGACATTCAACGACTATGTCACCTAAATTCCTCGTATGTGGTTCTTTGTGATTTTTTTTGTAATGAATGAGTTTTGTTGTTATGAAATGTGTTTATATATTTTTTTTATAGTCAGTATGTCCAGTTTCGTGAAGTTTGGAGGTCAAACGCTCAAGAATGTCCATGACATTCAAAGATTGTGCCTAGAAATGACCTTGTATGTCTAGGTATGTTTCGTCGAGTTTTACGTGTTTGTTTAAAGTGAAATTCATGTGAGATTTTTAAAACATGTATAAGAACATGTTTGAATTTAAAATGTCCGGGAAAACATTCCCAAGGACTAACCAAGGGTCCTTGAGGAAGGACCTATGTTATATGCCAAGATTGCTCAAGGCATCCACACCGACAGAAGCCAATCGACGGCCTGTAGGCTGGTCGACGGTCCATGGGTCGGTACTTAGACTAGGTGTCTAAGATACTTGTCCCAATCCTCTGAACACATTGTTGGAGGACAACACGTCCTGTAAGTAGACCTACGTCTCGTCGATGGGCAATCAGTCGATATAAGACCTTGTCCAAAGACCACGGACCAAAGGACGGTCCATCGTTCAAGGGACGATCTGTCACTGGTCCCGTAAATTGGTACTTAGGATGGGAAAGGTTGATGAACAACCTCCAGCCTCAGACCCGATCGATGGAAGGAAAGGATTGTCTTTTGGTTGACCTACGGCCCGTCGACTATCCCGTTGATGGTAAAAATTGTCATTGCGTGTAGTCACAGTAATGTGTTTAAAACTTAGAAGATATTATTCTTCAAAATCAAAACCTCAAAATACCTTAGAAATTCCCCAAGACTTCATTGAAGTCCAAAATCAAAGAAGTTCTTGGTGTGACGTTTTGAGTGGCGATTCTTCATCAAAGTTAAGAATTAGATTCATTAACGTATGGATTTTGATCCTTGAAACTCGTTTCATCAAGGAGCCCTACTTTCAATGATGTTTTCAAAGTTTTCAAAAGATAAATTGACCTTTCATTATTCTACCACGGTTCTTGCATTAATGGTTTTCAAACGTCTATTATGGATAAGATTGATGTTGTGTTGATTATATTAACCTAACTTACCTACGAACCGATGAAATTGATGTACCTATGATTTTGACTAAATTATGGGTTACTTGATATTGGCTTAATGTTGACGTATTCATGTGTAGTTTCTTATGGGCTTTCTATTGATACAAGAATTGTATTCCATTGTTGTAGAATTGACCTTAGATAGTTGAATCTATATAGAACTGGTTTACATTTCATTGATTTCTATAATTGTGTAATGAATTGGTTTTCATGGCCATGGTTAAGGGCCTTATGATATGGAATAGGGTGATTTTGTATTGGCTTGACGTGTTGATGATGAAGTGGTGGTACACTGCCCTATTTATTCTTATTCAATGTTAATTATACTTCAGTTATGTTATGATTGGTTTGTTCCACCTTTGGTGGCGGTGCTATGTAAATTGATGTGGCCTTGTCGGCGTTATTTTTAGTACATTGATGATCATGGCCATATCAGCACTACTTGAACTTATATGGCTATTTGTGTAGTTGATTTGATGATACATGATCATATCTACCTATATGTGGAAGTATGTGTTAGACTATTGATACAACCTAGGTAATCATGTTATGTTATTGTTATGTATTGAGTGTGTAGTCTTAGAGTTGATACATGGTTGTTCCTAAATTGGTTAGATGAGTCTAAAATGGTTAAATTTATAATGTTAAGGTAATGAATAGGTTGACTTAATAAGGTTAAAGGTCAATCCTAACTGACTAAAGAAAGCTACTTTGTATGTGCTAAATGGAAGTATATTGTGTCTTGTTTAGGTAGACTTATGTCCCTTACTTGATGCTTATGTATATGTGATGTCTTGACTTAGGATCCTAAAGGGTATTAGTCATGAATAAATAAATATAGGTGAGACCTTGAATGATGATAAAAGGGTAATTTATATGGAACCTTGAACCAAGTGGTAAGATTATGAATCGTGAAGTAGTTAGTTGAATGGTATCCTTCATGTAATGAGTGATGGACTTAAGGTTTATTGGCTGGAATGGAATCATATCATTCCTTAATATTTTTGAGATGAGCTTTTTTTCTCCATAGTGAGATAGACCTAATTTACCTTGCTTTGGTAGGGTAAATGTAATTGGGTCATGAACATGATATGGGAACCATTTGTATGAACCTTAATATAAATTGATCTATGAGAACTAAGGCTAGTACCGAGTGAGTATGCTTAAGGGAAGTAGTTCTAGTTATTTATGAGACAAGAATACAAAGCACGCCCTTCATATTCCTTAACCGTGTCCCTACATGAGATCTTTATATATAACCATTGGCATAGAACACCTCATTGAAGTAGGAAAGAATTTCGGATTCTATGATTTCCTAACATGGTCTATGTCAGTTATGGCCTATTAGCATTACAGAAGTTATATGCAATTTAGGTGGTGGTATAGAATGCTACTTAGACATTTCACAATAGGCTTTAAAGATGTTAATAAGATTCTCTAGGTCTTGTCAAAGAACATTATTTGAATATTCTTTATGTGATGTATGTATTCTATATGAACTAATGAATTAATGTTAATGAGCATGTAAAAAAATAAGTACCTAATATAAACTGACTTAAGGATTCCTTAGTTAAAGTGTGAGAGGGCATAAAATATGATCTCTTCATGTCTTATTTTTTGAAGTCTTGAGAATGACTGTAGTTATGTAAGTTGCTTGATATATTTGACATGATCTAAACCTAGGAAGTCTTGAGGATTATTTAGGTAGCCTTGAAGTAAATGTTCAGGGGGTTCTCTTCTAGTATTACATTAGTAGGTCTTTTGATAGCCTTGTTAGGGGAGATTGTCATATTTTATATTTTATGTATGTCGCGTATTATATGTGTGTATGTGTCTCATTATGAGTAATATTGAGGACCGTTTAGCCACATCTAGAGACGGTGTATGGGAGGTGTCTCTTTGTGTGACTTAAGTGAATCTTAGGATGGCTTTGGTGAGAAGACTACATGATAGAAGGTGTTCAAATGAGAGGACTTAGACTTCACTGTAACAATTAATGGACATCACGGTAATAGCGAAGGGACTTCACTGTATATTGAAGTGAACTCACTATAATGTGAGTCTTAACTTGTGATAGTTCTTTTGATGTTTTATTATGTGATTCGAAGTTGCTAAATGTTATTCTTATGATGAATTTATGATTTTTTAAAGAAAAATATGCATGCTTCCAATAAATTCCATTTTCATGATTTTTATACATAATGCCATACTTAGTACATGTGGTTGTACTAATTCCATGCTTTATTTTCTATCTATAGTTCTTGGTAGGTTAAGTGATTTGGGAAGAAGACTTTGACAAAGATATTGTTCAAGAAGATTTGAAGTATGTCCTCACTTGATTCGAGTGCATATGTGTAATTTTATATTTCTTTAATGAAGTTTTGTGATAGACTATATAGTAGTATATTTTGAATTCATATGGGTCGTGTCCCAAGTATTGTCATGTCTTATGATGATGAAAAGAGACTTAGTGTTTTCCTATTTCTACATATATGAAAGAGTTTAAGACTTATATATTATTTTTATGAATAGTTTTAATTGTGTACTACTTTTCATTATGTATATTCCATGAATGATATGAGAGGATTGTATGAGACTCCCGAGAGGTCGAATATGTCGTTCGCCATAAAAATTTCACCCTTACTTTTAGGGTGTCGATTTGAGATATGAAAAGCTTTGTATTGTAGAATAGGTTAATGAATGTAGTCATGGGTATTAAAAAGTTTGAAAGGTAACGTCAGTAGAGTCTTGAATTGCGGGATGAGTCCTGACACATCTATGGGTGAGAGGCTATAGGACAATAGTGTTTCCTTTTATTTATTCGCCCATTTCGTGTGGTAAATTTATGTTATGATTATTGTTCTTAATTTGTTTGCTTGTGCTTCTAGGATATGAATACTAGAAGTGTGGCTGCTAGAATGATTGAATAGGGAAGGGTTAATGAGAATGCTCCTCCTCAAGTTGAGCAAGTGCTACAAGATGGGCAAGGTGTCCAAGTTACTCAAGTGCCTCCACAAAGTGAACATTCCCCTAATGTGGGAGGAGGTGATGAGGTACCGGAGTTTTCTAATAGGGTGATTGAAGAGGGTTTGCTTGCTTTAGCCCGAGCCATAACGTCTCAAGCTAACTTTAACATGGTGTCTAGGGTTAATGCTACGGAGAGCATTATGTCATCTCAGTTGAGAGACTCTGTTAGGTTGAATCATGCAATCTTTCTTGGATATAATGTGAATGAAGATCCCCATGAATTCGTTAATGGAGTGTACAAAGTTTTTAGTGCTAGGGGGGTTACATCTATGGAGAAGGAGGAGGTGGTTATAGCAATGGAAAAGCTACATGTGCCACTTGTGGTAAGAAGCATTTTTGTGAGTGTCTATTGGGTACCTCTAGTTGCTTTGGATGTTGAAAATATGGGCACAAGGTGAGAGATTGTTCAAACATTGCTTCGAGAAAGGAGGGTAGAAGGTTGAGCCTAGTGTTCCAAAGGAAGATGCTCCTACTAAGAGGTGGTTCTATGCACTCCGTACTAGAGGTGAGAAGCTGGATGAGAGTGATGATGATATTGGTAAGTACTTGTTTCTCTTATTATAGTATGATTCCTTCTATGTAAGGGAGTACGATTAGAATTTGAGCTAGAATTCTATCATGTGCATGATGTTTAGGAGTTTGGTTGAAATTGAATTTCATTAACTTCTTTTCATTGTGTGTTTATTGAGTTATGACAATGTTGAAAAAGGTGTTTATATGATGTTATATTTCATATTAGCATGTCTATATCATGAATTGCCTAGGATTTCATTTTTAATAAATTTGCCAAAAATCATTGCTCAATGATTCACTGTTCACTGTTATTTTTCTTGAAAAAGTGACTAATTGATTCGTTGTCCTAAAATTATGGTTATGTGGTTATAATTGATGTGTATGAGTTTGTTAATAAATATAAAATGACTTTTTTTCTATTTGGAATGAAGCATGTGACTTTTGTAGCATAATGAGTTATATAATTGTATTCTTGTTATTGTTGTATTGTGATGTTTTTATTATTTAATGTGAGTTATATGGTTTTGTTATATTCTGTTAAGTTGGTTCTCTACTCCTGTCAATGTTCGGAGAGTGGCAAGTGTCATTCGAGTACGAATGTTGTCCAAGCGGGGGAGAATGTAAGCCCTCGAAAATAACTTAGGTTATCTAGAGCCTAACATGTTTTCAATGGTTTTATAAGGTCCTTGAAGTGTATATAATGTTTTGTTGAAGAAGTATCTAAAGTATTAGGTGTTTTTGAAGTCAAACGTCAAGGGTCAACCAAGAAGTTTGACGACTAAATCACCTAAATGCCTCCTATGTGGTTATATGTGATTTTGGGAAATGCATAGGTTTATGTTGTTATTAAATGTTTTTAATAGTCAATATCTAAAGTTTTGTGATGTTGGGAGGTCATACGCTCAAGAACGTCCATGACGTTCAGAGGTTGTACCTAGAAATGACCTTGTGTGTCTAGCATTGTTTCGTCGAGTTTTAAGTGTTTATTTTGAGTGAAATTCATTTGAGATGTCCTAATATCGTAAAAGAACATGTTTGGATTGGAAAGGTACGGGCGAAAATCCCCATGGACAAACCGAAGGTCCTTGATGAAGGACCTATGTTGGAGGCTAAAACTGCCCAATGCAGCCGTACCTATGGATGCCAATCGACGGCCTGTAGGATGGTCGACGGTCCTTGCGTGAGGGGCATGATTAGTTACTTAGCCTAGGTGGTTAATTTACGTGTACCACGCCTGTAAACCCATCAATGGAGGAAAGCACCTCTTGGAAGTGGACGTACGTTCCATCGATGGGTTGTCCATTGAAGTGAGACCTTATCCCAAGTCTACGGACCAAAGGATGGTCCATAGGTCAAAGGATGGTTAATAGGTGGTTCTGTAGGTTGGTACTTAGTCTAGGAAAGGTTGAGGAACCACCTCTATCCTCTGACCCAATCGACAGAAGGACATGATGGTACGTTGGTGGACGTACGGTCTGTCGACTGTCCCGTCGATGGAGCCAATTGTCCCTACTTGCAGTCACAGTTAATTCACTTCTAAGTGGAAGGTTTTAAGGTTAACTAATAATTATTTGGGTATTTCACAAGTGTTTATAAGGATTTAACACTTACAAGATTTCATTCCTCAAAATCAAAACTCCAAAATACCTTAGAAATGTCCAAAATGAAGGAAGAGTTTGCTGTGATGTTTTGAGTGGAGATTCTTCAAAGATAAGAATTAGCTTTATTATGCTATGGCTTTGATCCATTAATTTCGTTTCATCAAGGAGCTCAACTTTCAAAATGATGTTTTTACAATTTTCAAAAGATAAATTGACCTTTAATGATTCTGCCATGGTTCTTCCATTAATGGTTTTCAAACGTCTATTATGGATTAGATTGATATTGTATTGATTATATTAACCCAAATTACCTACGATACTATGAAATTGATATACGTATGATTTTGACTAAATTATGGGTTACTTGATATTGGCTTAATGTTAAATAATTCATGTGTAGCTTCTTATGGGCTTACTATTGATATAAGAATTGTATAACATTGTTGTAGAATTGATCTTAGATTGTTCAATCTATATTGAATTTGTTTAGATTTCATTGATTTATATAATTGTGTAACGAATTGGTAATCATGGCCATGGTTAAGGGCCTTATGTTGTTGAATAGGCTGATTTGGTATTGGCTTGAAGTGTTGATGACGAAGTGGTGGTCCGCTGCCCTATTCATTCTTATTCAATTTTAATTATACTTCAATTATTATATAATTGGTTTGTTCCACCTTTGGTGGCGGTTCAATGTGAATTGATGTGTCTTTGTCGGTGTTATTTTTAGTACATTGATGATCATGGCCTTGTCAGCACTACTTGAACTTATATGGCTATTTGTGTAGTTGATTTGATGATATATGATCATATCTACCTATATGTGGAAGTATGTGTTAGATTATTGATACTACCTAGGTAATCATGTTATGTTATGCCTATGTATTGAGTGTGTAGTCTTAGAGTTGATACATGGTTGTCACTAAATTTGTTAGATCAGTCTAAAACTGTTAAATTTATAACGTTAAGGTAATGAATAGGTTGCCTTAAAAAGGTTGAAGGTCAATCCTAATTATCTAAGGAAAGATACTCTAAATGTGCTAAATGGAAGTATGTTGTGTCTTGTTTAGGTAGACTTGTTTCCCTTACTTGATGATTATGTATATGTGATGTCTTGACTATGGATCCTAAAGGGTATTAGTCATGAATAAATGAATATAGGTGAGACCTTGAATGATGATAAAAGGGTCATTTATATGGTACCTTTAACAAAGTGTAAGGTCATGAATCATGAAGTAGTTAACCGTAATTGTATCATTCATATAATGAGTGATGGATTTAAGGTTGATTTGTTGGAAAGACATCATATCATACCTTAGGAAATTCACGATGAGCTTCTTGTCACCATAGTGAGA
Source organism: Solanum peruvianum (assembly GCA_027705065.1). NCBI lineage: Eukaryota > Viridiplantae > Streptophyta > Magnoliopsida > Solanales > Solanaceae > Solanum > Solanum peruvianum. The sequence goes on from JAKWJD010001763.1 coordinate 27,179,453, forward strand.
TAGCCCTAATAGACCTTGATTTGGTAGGGTAAATTTAATTGGGTCATGAACTTAATATGGGACCCATTTGTATGAACCTTAATATAAATTTATATATGAGAACTAAGCCTAGCACCGACAGAGTATGGTTAAGGTAAGTATTTCTATTAAAGTATGAGACTAGAATACAAAGAACGCCCTTCATATTCCTAAACCATGTGCCTATATGGGATCGTTATGTTCTACCATTGGCAAGTAGAACACCTCAGTGAAGTAGGATAGAACTTCGGATTCCATGCTTTTCTACTATGGTGTATGTCGGTAATCTCCTATTCTCATCATATGGGATACCTATTAGCATTAGCTAAGTTATATGAAGTTTAGGTGGTGGTATAGAATGCTACTTATACATTGCACAATAGGCTTTGTAGATGTTAACGAGAGCGCCTAGGTCTTGTCGAAGACCATTATTTTAATGTCCTTCATGTGATGTATGTAGTCTAAATAAACTATTAACTAATGAATTAATTATAATGAGCATGTAAATGAATAAGTACCGGCTCTAAAGTGACTTAAGGATCCCTTAGTTAAAGTGTGAGAGGGCATAAAGGATGATCTCTTCATTTCTTATCTTTGGAAGTCTTGAGAATGACTCTTGTTAGGTAAGTAGCTTGACATATTTGACATGATCTGAACCTAGTAAGTCTTAAGGATTATTTAGATAGCCTTGAAGTGAATGTATGGGGTTTCTCTTCTAGGAGTACTTGAGTATGTCTTTTTATAGCCTTGGTAGGGGACATAGTCATATTTTATATGTTATATATGTTTGCATATTCTGTGTGTATGTGTCTCATTATGAGTAATCTTGAGTATCGTTTAGGCACATCAAGAGACGGTGTATGAGCAGACTCTCTTTGTTTTACTTAAGTGAATCTTAAGATGACTTTTGTAAGAAGACTACATTCTAGATGGTGTTCAAAAGAGGGGACTTAGACTTCATTGTACACTGAAGTGAACTCACTATAATGTGAGTCTTAAATAGTTATAATTTTTTAATGGTTTCTTATGAGATTCTAATTTTCTAAATGTTATTCTTATGATGGATTTATGATGTTTTATTATAAAAAGATTCATATTTCTAATAAAGCTTGTTTTCACGATTGTTGTGCATAATGCCATACTTAGTACATGTTGTTGTCCTAAATCAATGCTTTATTTTCTATCTATAGTTCTTGGTAGGTTAAGAGATTTGGGAAGAAGACTTGGACAAAGATATCGTTCAGGAAGAGTTGAAGTATGTCCTCACTTGAATCGAGGGCATATATGTAATTTTATATTTCTTTAATGAAGTTTTGTGATAAACTATATAGTAGTATATTTTGAATTCATATGGGTCGTTTCCCAATATTGTCGTGTCATAAGATGATGAATCTAGACTTAGTGTTTTCCTATTTCAACATATATGAAAGAGTTTAAGACTATTATACAGTTTTTATGTAAAGTTTTAATTCTGCACTACTTTGCATTATGTATATGCGATGAATGATATGAGAGTCTTGTATTATACCTTCGAGAGGTCGAATGCGTCGGTCGCAATCCAAGATTGCACCCTAACTTCTTGGGTGTGGTTTCGTGATGTGACAACCACATAATCACTATACAAACATAATCATGCTACCCTGACTTTTAGGATCAAGTCTATATAAAGGACTCCAATTCATAAAAGGCAACTATGAAGAACCACACATATACAAAAGGGCAATATATGAACCATTACACACATATCAGGCAACATTGACTTTTAAATATACATATATAGGCAATATGCATCTTTACCATTTAACAAATTCCTAAAGAAATTAAAGTCTAAACCATATTATAAGACTACATCATGCATAATCATAAGGCCAATCATTATTCCAAAAGGAAACTCAATTAAGCTAGAACAACTTCTAACATGCTTTAACCATATCATGACATACATTTGTCAACATAGCATGCTATTTCACATAGATCTCATATATAGCCACAAAGGGCATCATATCAAAATAACATTCTAAAATTCAACTCCACACATACTCATGAAACCATAAAACCAAGATAAAAATCAAAACTCACCTTTTCTCCCTCAAGTATAGAGATACCATCTCATCCAAGAAATCACATTTAAAAGAACACCAGACAAGAAAACGTAAGAGAGAGATCTTATACAGAAAACGTTGTCGTCCTATAGCCTCTCACCCATAGATCTGTTGTGACTCACACCAATGAACGAGAATCTACTAGACGCGACAATATGTGACTCTTGGAGTCTAAAACCAATATTATAAACCTCATGCTCTTATACCATCTTTTTCACATCCGAGGAGCACCCCCTAGAAGTAACATGGTGTACATTAACTCTCATAGTTCTTATACAAGCGCACATTTATCATTCATTGCATTGTCATAGGTATAATTTAGTGGAAAATTTAAAACTTTTCATATCACATCATATGCTAGAAATATCACTTCAATTATACAAGAAATATCATAATACATAGTTAAAGACTCGTTTCTTTTTGTCATTCTAGAATCAACATCATTAGAATACTTTAGGGAGAGGCTCCTCACAACATAAATTATAAATACAATATATTAAGATACTTTACAGTAAACCAAAAGTTAGGAAATCCTTGGACTTAAGGATTCCTTTCATTGAGCTTGGGAATCACATATCAAGCTCCTCATCTTTTAATGACATCCTTTAAGCATCCATAACCTATATTTTTTGTATAAAGGTAGAGAAAAATGAAGTTAAAACAAGAATGCACTAATTACGGTAACAATGCAAAAACATGCATTTAAAAGGGACATTTTACTTGAAAAACCATGTTTCATGCCCTTTTTCTGAAATATTCATAAAACTTTGATATAATAACATATATAAAATTCATATACTTCATATCGGAATATTCAATGGTAATCAAATTACAATAAGCACTTTCTTTCTTTCTAGTGAACTCTTTTCGATTTACAGTAAGATTCCTTTCTTAATATCTTAACCTCACAAGTAACCCACTAGTGATACTTGGTGCAATGCATCACCTTACAGCCACAAGGAATCATATATACATCCTACATAATCATAACATACCATTATAGAAGTATAATACATCATAGCCACATTTAAGTCAAGACTATTAAGGAATTACATGGAACTTTAATCATTATGCTAATATACCAACTTCACTTGTCAAATCCGGGTTTACCCCCGAGATGTAACCGGTGTCGTAATCCTCTTTGAGGACTAAGACTAGACTCATAGTTTACATAATTGCATTCATAAGTCAAAAAATACGGAAGAATTTAAAACGTTTTCATCATCTAAAATTGGAGGTTTACATAGACCTCTACATACACATAATATATAAATCCGTATTAAGTATACATAGACCCTTCCTATAGGAAGGTTATATTGAAATCTACTTTAGTACACACACATACACGCGCGCGCGCACACACACACAATCACACATACACACACACACACACACACATATATATATATATATATAAAAGATAGAACATAGTCTTAAAGAAAGTCTCATCTCATAACAATCTAACATGATCATAACAAATTGTGTATAGCCCTACATCAATGTAAAAAATCCACCTATAGGCTTATACAAATCGTACTCAAATGAAAATAGAAAGAACATATAAGTCTTTAGAACTAAACAACAACATAAGCTCGAAATCGGTGTCGCCCTTGGGATGTAAGGACCTACGTCCTTGGATGGTAAAGTATATCCATGCCCTCTTGAAGTAGTCTCGGATGAGCTTTCAATGATCGCAACCTAATCCATAACCTCACTTATTCAAGTAATCCAACAAGAATCCAACAAGAATCCATTAACAATGCCCAACTTTACATAATATAACCGTCAATAATACGTAACATCATACCTTAACAATATAGACCAAATACTTGTTTATAATCATAACCATCACCACATGATATCATTTACATGTAAACTAAACGTACTATCATCATTTACATAATTAGTATATACATACATAATATCAACTTCCTAAATCTCCCTTCAAGGCAAATTAGTGAAAGGCATAGATAGAGTCTCGTACCGCTACCTAGGCTAAGTCAAACCTCTTAAGTCACCGTAGTTAGTTTATATTTTATTACATCATTTTAGTCTAGGGAACACTTGCCTTAACCGAGATAGACCACAAGAACTTAGTGTGAAATCCAGCATTGTAAAACCTTACACCGATGGAAGGTGGTTTACCAGCCAAGATAGAACCTTACATGAAACATAGCATCTAGGTGGATCCACTAGCTAGTATTCTATGGTGGAAACATAGTTAAGGAACTTGCGTCTGTCTTGGAAAGATAACTCTAAACCCTGTTTCGGTCATGAGTGTATCCACCCTGTGAGGACCATAGTAAACCATTCCATCCCTATGTGGGATAGTGTAACGCCCTCACCTACAAGATCACTCAGTGCTAAGCTAGGGTCCCTTTTTTAAATTTCCTTAAGTCTTTATTAACAATAATAGCTTAGTTTGGGTCATAGGGTATAGCCCTTGTATAAAAATCATCATCAAAGCTAAATAAGAATTGTATGAGTGTAGTCCTTTAATTAGAATTCATATAAGTGAGGTTAACACACTACATATTGTTTCATAATAAGACACATTAGTAATCACCATAACCCTTATAACTTTACATCTTAATCAACCTCACAACCATAAGCAAGACATTTCAATTCAACATCATACCACCCTATAAAACCTAAGCAAGGAATACTTCAACATAACATCATGACTTAATCACAATAAACCACAATTGAAGTAAGGAATAGGGTTCATAAGACTTACAAAGTTTCCTTCATAACTCATCATCAATTTCTTACCATTAACCCTTAGTTCAACTCAATTAGATCATCAATTCATCATAAATCAATAACCAGCATGATCACAAGGTTTAGAAAGAATCACTACATCACAATTCAATGCTTGATCAAAGCTTAAGATTAAGTCAATTCATCATATCGTAGACCACTTCTCAAGGATTAGCATAAAATACTACACATAATCCTAATTCGTTCATAAATAGCATAGCACCAGCATAATAGTAGCAATTCAACCTCTAACCAAGGCAATTCAATAAAAATTATACAATATATGTAAAGATCACAAGCTAGGATTAGGGGTTGAGGATCATGTTCTTTAATTTAGACCAAAACATAAACAATTATCATAATAAAATTTAAATACATGTTAATATATTCAATATAACCTAATGAAAAAAACTCAATTCATAATTCAATTTTTAGATTAGATAAAACCCACTTTTAAACTCAAGTTTTGTAAATATTTTGAATGAAACCTTTGAGAAAAGAGGTCTCAAAGAGTAATAGATCTCATAACTCAACATTTGATGAACATTTTATGGTGACCTCGTCCCTTTCCATGCCCTAAAACCTCCCCTAGCTCGTGTTCAATGGTGTCCTCCAATAGAAAGAGAAAGAAGAGAGAAGGAAGAGACTTTATTTTGTGAGTTGTGTTTAGACTAATGAGGGTGGGGGTCTTTATATGGATGTTAATTAGCCCTATTAGAATCCCTTAAACCCCTAATTATCCACCTAACCCTTTAACTAATTAAATGAACTTACTACAGAAAGTGAAGGCAAATTGACCCTCAGAGATGAAAAGTATTATAAACATGAAAAGTATGGGTGTTTATTGTTCAATACTATAAACATGAAAAGTACTGCAGAATTAAAAATTTTCACGAATAATTTAGTAAGGGAAACATCATTCATAAAATACTAACGAAGTATCATCATCATAAGCCAAACTTAAAGACAAAACATAAATATCTTCGCGACACGACCCTTTACATTAAATGAAATACATAATTAGTCTTAAAATGGAAACTAAGAAACATAGACTACGTCCTCGAATATATAAGGACATACCAGGTCTTCAGAGAGTAGATTCCAAAGCTTTCCCTTCTACATTTCTCCTTGGTTCAAACATATACTTAACGAGTATAGAAACATATGTGGTTAGTACAAACAATGTACTAAGTATGGAATATGCAAAAACATGCAAAAAGGGAAATTTTACTATAAATACACTTTCATGCCGAATAAGTAAACCTTCATTAATATAAAGGAAAAATAACATATAGATCCTCAATTTACACTTAGGACAGGATTTCCATAATTTTTAATAAAAGGAACCATTTTAAAGTAAGCTACCCAGAAGTTAGAGTGGACTCCTTTATCATTACAATGAACATTTTTATTCCCAAAATAGTGAACCAATCTTTTTAGAGGTTTCCCTAACCAAGTTATCGTAATAATCACTAAGGCAAGACATGAAGCAAACACCCATATACCTCATTCAATACACATCTAACTGATCCTTAAGACCACCAATTATAGGCTTACATCGCACGGGAGACTTGTGCAGATACTAATAATTAGACAATAGAGAAGAATTCATACATTGAGAACTTCACCTAAGTTCCATACTCCAATGGGACTTATAAATTATACTAAATGCAATGTGAGAGTAACATCCCGTACTACTACTCAAACTTAGTGCCCTTTAATGGTCCCCTTGGATCAAGCACACCACATTACCATCAAGATAGTGTGAATCCCCAAGATCAAGCCAAAAGAATGTTAACTCATTTCCGTAGGAGTTTCCCTAACAAAGATTATCCTAAGACTCTCCAAGGTAAGAAATGAAGGAAACACCCATACACCTTCTTCAATACAGACCTAAGTGATCCTTAAGACTACCTATTATAGTCTTACTCCACTTAGGAGAACATCTCCTCACTCAAAAACAAGACAATAGAAGAACCCTCAAACACTTCTAATAAGACACAATAGGACTTCCCTATTGGAAGACTATGTTCATTCATTCTTTTGTTGTAACTAGCTTAATCGACACAGACCATTAGAGCTAGACATAAAATCTTTATATTAGCCTTTATCGGATGAGGGATCCCCACTTGCCTAGAGTAGGGTCACTCTTTTAGATTTTACATGGCTTTCACAATAGCTACAGCTATGCGGTCGCATTGTTAAGGGATAAGGAGATTTCTACTAAGTAACTCATTCTCTACTAACGAAGAGTACTCATATCATTAGGTACATTGGAATACCACTTCTGAAATCATGAAGTGTAACCACCCATTCTTCATATCCGGTGCTAAGAATAATTCCCCCACGGAAACTCAGCATTATATAAATAGGTTAAGGACAACTATTGAACACCATATCTCAACTCATGAAGGGAATCCATCCACTGACTTATCATAGAAAGATATTGGGAGGTAATGGTATTGCTATTAAAAACTTCATCTCAACGCACTAAGAGCGTTCACCCCAAAACTCCCCATATTATTTTTTACAAAACTTAACTTCATTCAATAATACAATTGTGAGTGTGTGTATGTTAACACACATTGCACATAAGAGTCATTAAATTTACATAAAATCCTATACATGGTTAGACCTTCATTTATTATATTACATCACATTTAACATGCTTCACAAAATCTTATAATTTCTTTAGGCATAATCTGTAGAATACTTCTCATAACTAGATTCATAAGTCACATTGACAAGAATAACATCATTATCATCATATCTCACATAATATGCCTTCATGGACACATTCACAATACACATGAAGATTCACATTCATATATTGCAAGTAAACACCACCAAAAAAGATGTACCATACCACTCAAGAGCATCATAAATAAAGCTAAACAACATAACCAACTTACCCTTTATTCAAGATTCCATAACCTATGAAAATTTCTTCTACAATTAATCATAATATAGTCCTTATGGAAGTAGGTAAACAACAACAACAACCCAAAGAAACCAAAGCTCAAAGACTACAAAACCATGTTCATTTAACCCATTTCTTAGGCTAAGAATTTATAAAAAGCATTAAATTTTTTGATTGGAGTTTTAGCATTAGAATCACCAACTAACACTACAAACAACAGATTTGAACCATTTAAAATGTTTTCATGCAAGACCCCTATTTAGAATTAAAGATAGAAGAAGACAGAGTTTGAAAACCCTTTTTGAAATGTTTTAGAAATGACTCCTTGAATGGAACAGAGTTCAAGGATGACTACCATACCTCAATAAGGTAAAACCCACTGATTTTTATAATCAAGAAACAACAACCTACATCCTTCCTAGCTCCTTCTTGAGTTTTACATTCTATGGAGTCTTTATAGAGTTTTTGTTCAGGGGAGGGTTTTCGGTTTTAGAAAATGCAGTCTAAAATTAGTTATTAGGGCTTGAAATTGTAAGACCCCTAAAATGACATAGGTTAAAATAGAGACTAACACGTTTTTCATTATTGTGTAATGTCCCAAAAATTGTCTATAATATGGCATAGAGGCAGTAGCTAAGATTTGAGGTGCGTTGGAAGTCAAACGTCAACGGACGACCAAGACGTTCGACGACTAAGTAACCTCTGTGCCCCATAACTGGTTTTATGTGTTTTGAGTGTGATTCATGATCTTAAATAGGAAGTGTTTCAAGTTTTGTGAAGTTTTGAGGTCAAACACTCAAAAACGTACATGATGTTAGAATTATGCACCTTGAAACGACCTTGTGTGTCTATGCATTTTTCATCGAGTTTTACTTGTTCATTTTGGATGAAACTCATGTGGGAGGTCCTAAAATCTTATACATACATATTCAAGTCAAAAACGTTTGAGCATGACTATGTGGAGGACCACAAGGGGAACTAGAGTTGGACGTTAACTTGGATTCTCAACACATCCACGACAACCCAAATGATGACCAATCGACCAGGCGATGTCTCGTTGATGGGTTTCAACGATGGAGCTTGAAAGTGTGAAGGTTGGGGATCAGCAAGAGCAAACCAAGAGACTCCATAGACGGTGTAACGTTCCACAATATCATATGTCTAATGAAGAGACTAGTATGCCCTAAGGATAGCCTATTAGGGATATATAGGCAACCCAATGCTCAATAAATAGATATATTGGGCATTTATACGAAAATTGGCTAAGAGATATTAGCCAATTTTCTATATACAAATATGAGATATACTTTTTGGGTTGTCATGCCCTAATCCAAAATTTATGTTTAAGAAATTCACCTGCAATGAAGACCCTAAGCTAATAAAATATATTTCTTCACACTCACAAAACGTATCATACATCCAAGTGTGAAGCCTAGATACCATACCACATAACCATCTAAATGATCATGTAACTTATGCAGTAGCCTAGGACATGGTGAGGCTCCTTGGGACAATAAGTAAACACTCCCAATTGATCTATCAAGATAAATTAGGTAGGTAAGTGCAAAAAACCTATGTGCAAGAACATGGTCGTTACACATGAAGAAACCGTCCAAGGGAGCATGATACCGCTCTAACCGAAACCTAACCAAATTCGGTTAGGGCGGTTAGGCATGACACACACGGGGGGTTCCCTACATGTGGGACCATCAAACCAAACTAAATCTACTTCCTAAACAAATATCCTTAATGGAAAACTAACCTAGGACTAACGGAATTGGACCCCTTAATGCACTCGACAACCTAGGTGAAATCGGGTGGAACCTAGTACTAGTTAAGGGGACAACCTAGTACCTAACCTAGGATGTTCAAAAAGGGTTAGCTATGGTCCCAAAGAGTTAGGGGTATTTTAGTAATTTCACTTTGTCTCTAAATGGATTAACTTAAGGATTTAATTAATTAATTAAAAGTTAAAATGTGGATTGAAACTATAGTCAATACCAATTTCCAGTATTTCGGACAAGTCAACATTCTCCTATGTTTTGTCAACTTAGGAGGGGAATTTTAGTAATTAACTAATTGATTATTTATTTAAGTGGGTTAAGAATTAATTTTTTTAACAGAAAAATCAGCTACTAAACCTAGAATTCACGATAAAATCCTGAGAAATCACGACAATAAGGCAGTACAACGCAAACCGCAAAACGTTAGAATGCTAGAGGCTTTCCTTTTGAAATTTCAAGTGTTTTCAAGGATTTGGTTAGGGTGATCGTCATAGATTGAAATATACATAAGGTATGGGTTTCTCTCCCTGACTTGTTTCTCCAAGAGAACTTTCTTTCCAATGATTCAAAGATCTTGAAAACTAGGGTTTTTCTCGTGCTCTCGTCGACTCCGTGTCCCTCGTATCCTTTTCCATTCCATGTTGAATAGGTTAGAGATCATGTTGTTGATATGTGGTGCTGGCTGATATTATGTATAAAGTTCTTGAATTATGAGTGTAGAATGAACTATGAACTAAACTCGTTTGATGATAAGGGCTCCTTACGTGAATTAAAGAAAGATGTATTACTAACATATGTTTGAAAATGTTAAGTGTTATGTGTGAGCCTTAATGCATACTTACTGTTAAGGTGACTTTATGAAGGGGTTATATTAATCAAATTTTAATATGATGATGTCCAATATGTCTTAAAAACGTTACCCTGAAGTCATGAACTAAGATTGGCTTAAAAGACAACTATGAAATCACATTTTGAATGAATTGTCTATCTGATGCCAATAAAATTGGACAACACTACTTTGTCAAAAAGAATGCATGATAATGGCTAGGAGATTATGTAAAATATTGAATGATTGGCTAAAGTTTCATAAATATTCAATTTAAATATGAACATACATAAAAATTGGCTTATGCCAACAAAATAGTTTTCTAGTTTAACATCCCAAATGTTGAGGCCAATACTAATCATATGCCAATCTTGGGTAGTAAGAGTATAAAATATATTAGTATCACTTCTAAAGTAATTTAATAAAAACATAACCAAGGGCATGTCATTCTTTTGGACAACTCCCAAAATGTTCTAATAGAATGACGTATAAACACATGTAACTCATTCAAAGAAGTGCTCATCATCCATTCACGATGAAATGAAGCTACTACACTAAAGTAAAGAATTAACGTTAGTTGTAACATAACTTAAGGGGTCTAAATTAAGTAAGTTACAAGAATGGGCTATTAAAGAAAGTGAGACAAGTCTTACTTACACCTAAGCTAGTATGTTAAAAGAATACTCAAGAATGAAGGTGTTAGAATGTGTGAGACTAGTCTACATAACACCTAACAATGATATGTAAGTACAATTAACATTTCATCAATGTAATGTAAGGATGATATGTAAGGAAAATTCACATTTCATTAATGTAATGTAAGGATGATATGTAAGAAAAATTCACATTTCATTAATGTAAAGTACGGATGACAAGTCATCAAAAGAGTAAAAAAATCTCAATCTACAAGTGAACTTCATAATACTTGAGTCAACTCTAAAAGATAAAGAAGATAATGAAAGTGAGGATAACACCAATAGACTAGTTATGAGCATGTGCTTGCACGTGTAAGTCTCATGATGGCGAGGCTACCACCGAGGTGGATAAGTAGTCACATTAAGTCCCTAGTCTTACAACTATGTCTAGCCAACATAGGAACTAGTCAGTGGTTTCAACCTAAGTGAGCTAGGTATGTTAGGTGTAACTTTGTCCGGTGATTCAACCTCTTTTTGGTAATGGGAATACACTGGTTTTCATTGTTAGATCACATGATATATATCAGTTAATGCTCACGATATGTTCTTGGTTAACTATAGCAGTGAGCCACTCCTTTTCGGTGTGGAGTGAACAGTTGAGATGGATTTGCCTTAGTTGGGGATCACCCTTTTTCAATGTGGCACAGACACTGGATTTCATGAGTAGCTCACGTGATCTAGATTAACTTTAACCGGTGAATCACTTCTTTTTAATGTGGGGAGACACTAGTTTACATGTTATATCGCATGATCTTATTTCCTATGATGTCTCTAAGAAAGTGAAAATGAATGATAATAATAGAACATATGTTCAAAGTGAGAAATGAAGAAGAGCTTAAGAATGTTAATTGCCAATATCACATTCATGAAGTTTTAACAAATAATGGACAAAGCAAAATAGATTGTCTTATAATGACTTCAAATATGATGCTAATAAAGGGAAGTAGAAACATAAAGTTAACCAAATACCCCATAATTTCCCTAACATAAAATTAATGAAATAGATGGCATAGCCAATACACACTGTCTTATGAGATGTTAACGAATATATAAAGTAAGGAATGACTCATTGTAAAATAGTGAAATCATTCCTTAGTCCTTGAATTAATTACATTGAATCTTATGGGTATGGGATTACAATGTATCATTGCACATGTGAGTAAAACATAGGACCAAAGGAATTATTGAACTACACAACAACAACAAGAAGAAAATTGGAAAATAATCTAAGTGTGAGAATATAAGCTCTCGGGTTAGGGGTTAGCAAATTTTGAAATCCTCGCCCGAGTGGTTCTAAAATTATTTTGATGACACTAATGGCTTGAAGTAATATATAAAATGATTTGTGTGCTTTGAATGCATTAAAGTACATCATATTCATACCACAATTCACAAATAACGAATTAGGAAAGTCTAGTAATGACACTTGCCAGAAATGGCATGTTAATTAGGAAGAACTTTCCTTGATAATGCATTTCTTTATGTGTATGCATGCATACACCCATACTTATTACAAATGGTGTAATAACCCCCTACAATTTAACTATTTTATAGGTGCAGGTCAACGGGCATATTGACGACACTTGGAGCGGTTTGGACATCAGTATTTCTCTAAACCGTTTGGTAGGTCCTCTTTATTTTGAGGATGCTATAGTTCTAGTCTAGCCTTAGTTTTAAACATACCTAGTGGATATTGTCCCTAGCGTCACTTTCATACCTTCATTTCGAAGCTTTGTAATAAGGCCGTGTTTGGCAAAATTTTTATGATATATTTATATTCAGTTTTGAATTGATTCTTTTTGATAGATGGTTGTTCTTTATGTTGAGCTTAGTATATGATGGAATTAAGTATTGACTATATGAAGTTTAAGTAAACTTCATATTTATAAATAGTTTAAAATTTTCCGCTAAAATTAACCATATGAATGTGATGAATGCAAGATGAGGCTTGTCTGCGATCTCTTAGAGGCAACAACGGCCGTGGCTGTCCGTATTCCACAATATAGGTAGTTACATATGGGGCATGGTGTCACCCACAGACCGTCAATGGTGTTTTGAGTTGCTTCTAGTTTTTCTGTTACGACTTGAGGGTTATGGGTAATTCACCCCAAGTCTTATAAAATGTGGGGACTATTGTGTTAGGTGTTTAAAGGTATTTTAAGAATATATAAGTGATTATACTCTCATTCAAACCCTATCATCTAAATAAAAACTCTTTCCCTCCTAAAGTTTTTCCAAAAAACTCCATTAAAGTCAAAGTGAAGATGAATCTTGAAGATGGATCTTCAATGAAGTTTCTTTTTCAATTATTATTGGGTTATCAAAAAAAATGTAAGGGAGTTCTTCATCTAAGTCTCTCTATCAACTTAGATCCAATTTCAAACATGATTTTCAAAGATTTCAAAAAGATGAAAAGTCCAATTTCTACATTAAGTCTTGGTTTCTTGCATGAAAGGTTTCCAAACGTTAAGATATGATTTTATTGATGTTGAATTGATGTTTATCCATGAAATTCTCCATAAACCCTTGATCATCTCAAATCTCAAAATTTCACTAAAGTATTGGTGAATTGATCGTGCTTTGATATTCATGAATTCTTGTGTAGATTGTTATGGGAATTAGATTCATGTATAGATTATATATGTATGGTGTGTAGGCTGTTTCAATTTTATTAATTGAGCAATGAATATTGTTAGATTTATTGCACGCTATGCTTATTGACTTGATAATGACCTAATGCTTATAGATTTTAGTGTAGTTTTCTATGGACTATTGAATGATGTATGAATTGTATTCAATTGTATATCTAATTTGTTTTAGATTGATAAATTTTTATTTAATTGACTTATATTTCATTGAGTATTATCATTGATGTATTGAATTGATATTCATGGTCAGGGGTAAGAGCCTTATGGTATTGAATTGGATGATTTAACTTTGGATTGAAGTGGTGAGGTGAAGTGGGTGGTGTGCTGCCCTAAATGTCATAATATTAATTAAATCTAATGTAATTAGCTGTTGAGTTACGTGTTATTTGTATGGTCTACTTATGGTGGCGGTGTTATGTGAATTGATGTGGCCTTGTCGGCGTTATTTTAAGTATTTTGATGATCATGACCTTGTCAGCACTACTTAAAGTAATATGATGATTTTTGTTGTTGATTAGTAGAAGTATGATGATATCTACCTATATGCGAAGCAATGTGAAAGTATGTGTTATTCTATTGATGCTATTTAGGTAATCATGTTAGACTAGTGACTATGTGATGTGGGTTGTCTTAGAGTTAAATGCATTAATGTTCCTAATTGGATATATGAGTCTATGATTACTATATTTGTGAGGATATAGTAGTGTATATCATGACTTTAAGATGATAATACTTGTTCCTATTATCTTCTTGAATAACATGCAATTTGTGCTAAAGTGAAATATGTTTTGTCTTATTTAAGTAGACTTGTGTCCCTTACTTGATGCATATATGAATATGAATATGTAACGTCGGGAATAAGGAAGCTAAAGTTTCTTATTCTTTTATGTATGACTGTTAGGTGAGACCTTGAATGATGATAAGAGGGTTCTTTATGTGAAACCTTGATCCTGGTGGTAAAATTATGAAACTTTAAGTCGAAAGTCGTAATGGTATCCGGTATGGAATGAATGATGAACTTAAGGTTGATTGTCTGGAACAATATCATATCTAAACATAGGAAATTTATGATGAGCTTCTTGTCTCCATTGCGAGGTAGCCCTAGTGGACCGTTTTTTGGTAGGTTAAATGTAATTGGGTTATGAACTTGATATGGAACCCCTTTGTATGAACCTTAACATGATTTAATCTATTATAAAGAAAGCTAGCACCGAGTGAGTATGGTAAGTGAAGTAGTTCTAGTTAAAGTAGGAGGCTAGAATACAAATTAATAACTTCATATTCCTTAACCATGTTCGTACAGGGGATGTGTCCACGTTCTACAATTGCCAATTAGAAAACCCTCCATCGGAGTAGGTTACAACTCCGAATTCCATGATTTGCTACCATGGTTTATGTCTGTTATTGCCTATTCTCATCATATGGGATACTTACTTACATTAGAGAAGTTCTATGAAGTTTAGGTGGAGGTATGAAACATTATCTAGACATTGCACAATAGGCTTTGAAGGTGTTAGTTGGAGTCCCTAAGTCTTCTCCAGGACAATTACTTGAACGTCCTTTATGTTATGAATGTTTCTTAATGAACAAAAGAATGTAATGACTTAAGTTAAGAAAATATGTTGAATGAATTAGTACTTATGTAGAATAGTTATGGGTTGTCTAGTTAAGGTGTGAAGGGGCCAAGGAATGGTTACTTCTTATCTTACCTAGATAAGTCTTTAGAATGACTCTAGTTAGGGAAGATGGTTATTTATATGGACGTGATCAAAACATAAGTTATCTTAAGTATTACTTAGGTAATCTTGAAGAGGTCAATCATGGACATTATCTTCTTGAGTTACTTGAGTAGGTCTATTGATAACCTTTGAAAGGGAGAATGTCATGTGTTGATGTATGCCATGTTATTAAGTGAGAAGTATTCTATATTAGGCAGTCTATAAGATCCCTTGTGTTAGTGAAAGGGATTTTATTGTGCGTCGCTTCACACTCACTCATGTGAACCTTGGAAATCACCTTTGGTAGAAGAATCTCATGTTGACGTGGTTGATGTAGTGTAAGTGTGTATGTGTCTCATTTTAATTAGTGATATGGTTTAAGGCATGATTTGAGAGGGTGTATGGCGGTCTCTCTTGGTATAACTTGACTTAGTCTTAGAATAGCTTTTAGGGGGTTTACTACAAGCTAGAAGATGTCAAATATGAAGGCTAAGCACTTCATTGTAACACTGTAAGAACATCACCCTATACAATGAAGTGGTTCACTTGAAAGATGGCACAAAAATGTGAATAATTTCTTGGATGATTTTTTCTGTATTCCTAAAAGTGTTAAATGTTGTTTTTATGATTATAGGATGGTGTTTCAATAGAAATTCATGAAAACGTGTTATTTACTAAATGTCCCTTTTTCATGGTTTTTACATGGCTTCCATACTTAGTACATCTAATGTGCTAACCCTTCTTTCCCTTTTTGACTAAAGTCTAGGGAATTGGAAGTCTTGATATGTCATGGAGGATTGATAGGTTTCTAAGGGTTGAAGATGATGTATTGGTGTTCCTTATCAATTCGAAGACAATATCCACATGTTCCTTTATGTCATTAGTTTTTATTTTATTGTCTTGTATGGACTTAGTACCAAGTATTGTATACTCCAAAGTTTAGATGGTTGAAGAGATGTTGTAATGGATTAATATTTTAAATGAAAGCCTTCCGCTTATCTAATGATTATGAAAAGAGTTCTTTGTGTGTGATGAAAGTTTTAAATTCTTACTCATTTTAGAATGTTTATGATGCAATAGATGATACGAGTGGCTTAGATTAGACATCTTGAAGTCTCATTTTTTGTGTACTGACTCAACGATACTCTTAACTTTTAGGGTGTACTTGAGGTTCGTTACAAGCTTGGTTTCAGAGCATAAGGTTTAGGGAGTCTCTTAGTGGTACCATCAACCACATCTAATAGAGATTTTTTTATAATGTGAAGTGCGCCACATTATGAATCGGAGGCTATTGGGTGCTAGGAAAAGTTTCACTTTTTCATTAATATAATCGTGCCTAAGAGCTTTGTATATGGTGTCATTTTATTGTTTTCCTTTTGTGTTTGGTCATTAGAGAGTGAATCTATGAAGTATGAGTTGATGGAGAGAAAAGATGAAGTGTGACTTGTTAGATGAGGTGTGAAAGATGGTGTTAAATACCCTAGGTTTGTTTGGTTGCATTTGAAAGGTAGTGTAGCTGGAAAGAATGGGAAAGTATAGAGTTAGAAGTAGAAAGAACAATGAAGAGACTTGAAAGAGTAATGGTGAGTTTCTCCTAGTAAGGGGGATGTAGTGGTTAAATGGTTTGTCTTTGTTCATGAGCTAGACTTCGGGTGAGAAAGTATTAGTACGATTTAAGGTGCCTTGAGGGAGTTTCTTGTGGTAGATTGTTGTGTTAATCTTAGAATGTGCTTCTCCTAAAAGTGGGGGAGTATGGTAAAGAGTTTGGTTGATTTGTGACTGAGGTACCTTTAACCTTTCGTTTTGTGTTTACTCAAGCCTAAAACAAAGAGTTTTGAGTAACTTTATTTATGTAGGAGTCTTTTAAGATAAACGAGTTCCAAACATTCTCCATATGATATGCATGGTTGGTTCAAATTGAATTTCATTAACTTCTTTCATTGTGTATTTTATGAAGCCATGATCTGATGTAAAAGTTTATATGAAGTTATTGTTCATATTAGTGTGTTAATATCATAAATTGACTAAAATTTCTTTTTTGCAAAAGTTGCACAATTCACGGTAATGCACTCACTACCTGTTAACTTTGAAATTTTTCAAAAATTTATTAATTGAGTTTTTGGTCAAACATTGTAATAATATGGTTAAAATTGATTTATGTGAGCATGATGTTGAATATAAAATTATTTTTTGCAATTTGTAATGAAGCATGTGAGTTTTGTAGCATGATGAGTTATAAAATGTTTCTAGTTTCTTGATTTTGTGATTCTCTTAATTATGTGAAATTGATGTTTTCTTTGATGTTTGTATTTTATGAGATATTATATTGTATGGTCATGAATTGCTAATTGAATCTCTATATGTCCAAGTGGAGAAGAATGTAATACCTTGAAAACTTAGGTGAAGATAGAGACTAACATGTTTGTCATGATATTATAAGGTTATAATATTGTCTATAAGATGGTGTAGAGGCTGTAGATAAGAGTTAAGGTTCATTGGAAGTCAAACGTCAGGGGACAACCAAGACGTTCGACGACTAAGTCACCAATGTACCTCAGATGTAGTTTTATGTGTTTATGTATGATTCATGATCTTATATTGTCCTTAAATTTGTTTATATTGTGTATATTGGCAGTGTGTAAAGTTTCGTGAAGTTTGGAGGTCAAAATCTCAAGAACGTCCATGACGTTCGAAAGATGCACCTTAAAATGTCCTGGTGTGTCTATGTATTTTTCTTCATGGTTTACGTGTTTGTTTTGGATGAAAATCATGTCCTAGATCCTAAATTCGTATATGTACATGTTTGGGTTGGAAACTTTTGGGTACGACTCTATGTAGGACCCACAAGGGTCCCTAGAGGAGGACCCCAACTAGGAGCTCAACATTGTAAGGCAGTGCCAAAAAATGATCAGTCAACAAGGAGAAGGCCTGTCAAAGGGTCTTATCGATGGAGACTGAATGTGTGAAAGTTGAGATAAAGCAGGAGTGAACCACGAGACCCTATCGACGGGGTGTGGTCTCAACCACGGACCGTCGATGGTGGGGCGTCGATGGTGCCGTGAGTTGCTGCCAATTTTTTCGGTTATGACTTGGGGGTTTTGGGAAATTCACCCCAAGAATTATTTAACACAGGGGCGGTTGTTTTAGTTTTTTACGGGTACAATAAGAGTATATAAGTGATTAAACTCGCATTTAAACCCTAGCATCTAAATCAAAACTTTTTCCCTCCTAAAGTTTCTCCAAAAACCTCCATGAGAGTTCAAATTGAAAATGAAGCTTAAAGATGGATCTGAAATGGAGTTTCTTATTCAATTATAAATGGGTTCTTTAGTGGATTTTCTTCTTCTACTCTAAGTCTTGGGTTCTTGCACAAAATGTTATAAAACATTAAGATGTGATGTAATTGATCTTTAATCTATGTTTTCCAATGAAATTCTCCATGAACTCTTGATCTTCTCAAGTCTCTAAATTTCACTAAAATATGGGTGAATTAATTATGCTTAGATATTCATGAATTCATGTATAGATTGTTATAGGCTTTTGATTCATGTAAATATTATCTATGTATGGTGTATAGTCTCTTTCAATTTTAATAATTGTGTAGTCAATACTTTTATATCTATTTCATGCTATGATTATTGAATTTATATTGACAAAATGCTTATAGATTCTACTGTAGTTTTCTATGGGATATTGAATGATGTCAGAATTGTATTCCATTATATATCTAATTGGTTTTACATTGATAAACCTATATTGAATTGACTTATATTTCATTGAGAATTATAGTTTATGTATTGAATTGATATTAATGGTCATGGGTGAGGGCCTTATTGAATTGAATTGGATAATTTAACTTTGGAATAAAGTGGTGATATCATGTGGGTAGTATGCTGCCCTAACTTTCTGAATATTATGTATGGATATTGTAGTTTAGCTGTTGAATTATGTGTGATTGGTATGGTCCATTTATGGTGGAGATGGTATGTGAATTGATGTGGTATTCTCGGCGTTGTTTTAAGTATTATCATGATCACGACCTTTTTGGCACTACTTAAAGTAATATGATGATTTGTGTAGTTGATTATATGAAGTATGACCATATCTACCTATAAACGAAGTATTGTGAAGTATGTGTTATTTTATTGATGCTATTTAGGTAATTATTTTAGACTAATGACTATGTGTTGAGTTTAGTGATAGAGTTGAATGCGTGATTGATCCTAATTGGCAATATGAGTCTAAGATGACTATATTTTTGAGTACATTGTAGTGTATAGGATGAACTTATTATCATAACGGTTGTTCCGCTGTACTTCTCGAAAGCTGTAATTGTATCCTTCATGTAATGAATGATGGACTTAAGGTTGATTTTCTTGAACGACATTATATCTAACATGAGGAAATTCATGAAGACCTTTTTGTCGCCATTGTGAGGTATCCCTATTTGACCTTTATTTGGTAGGGTAAACGTAATTGGGTTATGAACTTGATATGAAAACCCTTTGTATGAACCTTAATGTGAAGAAATCTAAGAGATCAAAGTCTAGCACCGAGTGAGTATGGTAAGGGAAGTAGTTCTAATTAGATTCTGAGGCTAGAATACAAAGTAATCCCTTCATATGCCTTAACCATGTGCCTAGATGGGATGTGTCGATGTTCTACCATTGCAAAGTAGAACACCCACCATCGGAGTAGATTACATCTCCGGATTCCATGCTTTGCTACCATGATATATGTCAATTATTGCATATTCTCATCATATGGGGTAGTTACTAACATTAGAGATGTTCTATCAAGTTTAGGTGGTGGTATGGAACATTATCTAGATATTGCACAATAGGCTTTAAAGGTGTTATTTGGAGTCCCTAGGTCTTCTCCAAGATAATTACTTGAACGTCCTCTATGTGATGATTGTACCTTAATGAAATAATGAATGTAATGACTTGATTTGACGAAATATGTTTAATGAATAAGTACTTATCTAGAGCAGTTAAGGGTTGTCTATTAAGGTCTGAAAGGGGCATAGGAATGGTCACTTCTTGTCTTACCAAGATAAGTCTTAAGAATGACTTATGTTAGGGAAGATGGTTGTTTATGTGGACATGATCAAAACATAGGTAATCTTAAGGATTACTTAGGTAATCTTGAAGAGGTCAATAGTGGATCTTATCTTCTTGAGTTAGTTGAGTAGGTCTCGTAATAACCTTTGAAAAGGAGAATGTTATGTTTGATGTATGTCATGATATTAAGTGAGAATCATTCTATCTTAGGTAGTCTATAGGATCCCTTGTGTGTGTGTGAGAAAGGAATTGTGTGGGCAGTGACTCCACACTCACTCAAGTGAATCTTGGAATCACCTTTGGTGGAAGAATCTCTTGTTGATGTGCTTGATGTAGTGTAAGTGTATGTGTCTCATTATAAGTAGTCTTATGGTTAAAACATTGGTTTGAGAGGGTGTATGGGAGGTCTCTGTTGGTTTGACATAAGTGAGTCTTACGATAACTTTCAGTGGGTTGAGTACTTGCTACAAGATGTCAAATATAAGGCTAAGCACTTCACTGTAACAGTGATGGAACATCAGTGTACAGTAAAGTAGTTCACTGGAAAGTGGGCACAAAAATGTGAATAATTCATGTTAAATGAATTATTTGAAGTGTTAAATGTTGTTCTTATGATTCTAGTATGATGTTTTAAACGAAATTCATGTTAAACATGCTATTTACTGAATGTCCATTTTTCATGGTTTTTGCATGATTTTCATACTTAGTACATCTAATGTACTAACCCCTTCTTTTCCCTTTTTGAGTAAAGTGTACGGAATTGATAGACTTTATATTCCATGGAGGATGGATTGGTTTCTAAGGGTTGAAGATGATTTATTGGTGTATCCTCATCGGTTTGAAAACAATAACCACATGTTCCGTTATGTCAGAAGTCTTTATTTTAATGTCTTGTATGGACTTAGTTCCAAGTATTGTATACTCCACAATTTAGATTGTTAAACGAGATGTTATAATGGTTTAATATTTTAATTTAAAGTCTTATTCTTGGGTAATGATTATGAAAAAAGTACTTCGTGTGTAAATAAAGTTTTAAATTCTTATTCATTTTATAATGTTTATTATGCAATGAATAATAATAGTAGCTGATATAAAACTTTTTGAAGTCTAATTTGCCATGTGATGACTCAAGGATACTCTAAATTCTAGGGTGTACTTGAGGGTCGTGAATGAAACATCTAAATATACCGAAAAGACTCTACAAATTTTCCAAGGTTCACAAAATACTTGGATTGAATTTACTAATCACCCCAAGCAAAGGCATATTTTTTACAGGTTTTTACGGCAATACCCATTGACTCCTTAATGACGGACCATTTGTCAAAAGACTCCTTATTTATGGGGGTTTGTTGATTAGGAATAAAAACCTCAAAATCTTCATAATTGCAAGTCCAATCGATGGACTAACTCGACGATCCGTTGATTGGTCTACTGGTTGTCGATTGGTTCGTTTATGGACACTGTCTAGGTAGTTTTGGGTCTAAGTATAGGGCCCTTATATAGGTCCTTTCGTGTGTCCTAGGTGGGTTCATACCCATACATTAAAGACATAAATTAATTCGTCTAATTCTTAGGAACATCCAACACCGATTTCAATTAAAACGAACATGTAAAACTCGCTAAAACACAAAAGGACAAACAAGCACATTCTAATGCACACCTTCCAAACGTCATAGACGTTCTCGAACATTTGACCTCCAAACATAACAAAACCTCACACACTGACTAAGGACATAGCACAAAATTAACTTAAGAAATTCACAAAGCTCTAGTTCACCTTAGTTCACTTTAGGGTCTTACAAGGCCTTAGGGACTTACTCCCTCAAATATCATATATCTCAAAGGTATCTAAGATGAGAATGTCCTTTCATGATAGACCCTACATCATGTGAGAATGTACTTGCATATAAGCATATCTTATTCATACTATAGTCTAGTTTAGAGTATAATTGAGTAATACCTTTAGAGAGACTCACTTATTCATTAGACCACAATTACATATTTCATTCATATGTGCATGTGTGTGTACATGTATGTGAGATCTACCTTCACATAAGCACTTTTAGGAAAACATGTTCATAAATTCATTATTAATATATTTTACATGAATATAAATAGGTAATGATGCATAAACGATCTATCCTTTCCTTAGTCATCATTGCTTTATCCTACTCATAGATATGCATGAAGCGTTTGTGTTAACTGCAAAATATAATTTCATAATGGATGTAACATATAATTTAGGTAGCCACCCTCTAAAAATCATAACACTTGTACAACATTGCTCAAGTATGATGTCATACACACATGCATAACATTAAGGACTATAGACTACACACACTCACATTACACCATAGGAGACAAAAGCATATACAAATTAGAATAGAAGACTCCTAGAATAATTTGATCACACGTTCTTATTGGGATTTTATATGTTTGGGTCATTTTACAAAAATATTCATCATAATTAGGCATATAGACCACACCTAACCATTCATGCAACTAATTTGGAGGACTATTCATATACTTCACATAATATTAATCCACTTGGGACATGTTATTAAAATCAAGGCTAAATCCTTCATCTTCCAAAACATGAAAATCATCATATAAATTCATATTTCATATAATTCCTTCAAGGCCATGATCATAATGCACAAACATGTACAAAAATATAAAGACCGCCATCATAAGTGGATTATATCACTCATTACAATTCAATGTACATTCTAGGCTAATTAGAAGGAAAATAGGTCAAATTACCAAATACCCAATCTAATGATCATCTTTGGTTATTCCTCCACAATTCATATTAAATTGATATAGATAGTAATATCAATAAGCTAATCAATACAATGTATTCACAATTCTATAAACATCAAATCTAGATCACAAAACAAACATTATAGGCCAATATAAGTAACTAGAAGGATCATGGGATCTTCATAAAGTTTGATTGAAAATCATAATTAAAATAATGATTAAACGTAAATCCATCATAAGAATCACTTTGAAATCAATTTGACAAGGAAACCATGGCTAGATTTAGAATTGGTAATTTTGGTCTTTGAATTACTTTTGAAAATTATTGATTGAGCTCCTTAGATGAATGGATAACGAAGAATGAAGGATCACCATACCTTATTGAAAGAAGACTCGTGAAGAATTGGATAAGAAACCATAGTAATCCAGCCGGTAGCTTTATCTTGTGTTTTGGTCTCCCATGGAGTCTTAGGGAGAATTTGGAAGAGATGAGAGTTTTGGGATTTTGATCTCTTTATTGGGTGTAGGGGTTTTTGACGTGGGAAATAGGTTAAATATGCCTTAAAAGATGTCTATAAACCTCACCCAAATTTAACAAAAAAACCCAAAACTTATTTGTACTTTTAGACATGTCAAACTCAACTTTAATTTTCGGAATCATCGACGGGGAACAAGTCCGCAATGAGGAGCGGTTCCCGCATGTTTTTTAGAAATAACTTCTGAGCACTTGAATCTCCATTGTGTCCATGACGCCGACCCACTTTTTGAACTATGGAGGACCAAGTGCTCGATGAGGACCTATTTTATCAAGGAACAATAATTGCTTCCTTATGGAGTGTGTTGGCCCAAGGTCGGGTCCTCCTCAAGGACCCTTTGGTTGGTCATTGGGGAGTTTTGCCTGAACATTTCCACCTAAAATAATTTTGTGTACATTTTAGGAACCTATCATATCACTTTGAACTCTAAAAACACATAAAACATGAAGAAACACACTAAGACATGCAAGCACGTTTCAACGCAAAACATTCAAACGTGTTGGATGTTTTTGGACGTTTGACCTCCAATCTTAGCACAATGCGTTTTAACACTCTAATTAGTCATTTAAGGACTTAATAATATCTTAATCAACATGTTAGTCTATAATTTAATCTAGCTTATTTTGAGGGTGTAACAATACTCCGCCACTAGGAATCATTCGTCCTCAAATGACTCTTGAAACATTTACACACTTTCAAGGACTCAATGAGTCTAATAGCAGCTTAAAACACTTCAACATGTTATAAAACAATAGTCAATGCACCAAACATACAAAGAAACACTAATTTCATACAATCATGCAACCAAAGCAACATAATCAAACATGGAGTACTTCTACAATTCTTTCCATGTATACATATCTCTTCATATTCATTTCGATTTGGAGAAACTACCTTCTCCGACATAAGGCATATTCATTATTTCACCACAAGATTTAACTTACTATGAATTTGAATTCCACACTTAGGCACATACTTCAACTTCTGTGAAAATTTTGAACAATTCATTTAGTAGCACAAGAATCCTAAATATTGTATATTAACTACAATCTTATAGTCTAGACATAATACCATCAAAGTCATATAAGAAATAACCATGCTTAGATTTCTTAAATGAGGAACTACCTTCTCCTAGTCAAAACCTAAACACAAGGCATCATAGAGTTCATATGAAAGCAGTGCATAGAGTTTAATTCATATTTAAGGTTGATTTCCTTACTCTAAAAAACATTATGCTTATACTTCCTCACTTATAAACAACATGGTAGGTCACACCAAGCACATCACAACATTAGGAAATGAATTTACAGTTTTCTATTTGTAGGACATCAATAGCTTTCATAAACATGCATCATTTAGAGAAATTGATTACAATTTATAGGTACACAAACAAATATAGTCTAGACAAACAGTCACTCCTAAAGAGTTATCTAATAGTAACACTTCCCAAACCTCAATAGTCACACATTTTTCAAAGGAACTCATCTTATTTAAAATATACGAGACTCAACTTCTCGTTGTGAGGCTTAGGAACCACACTTAAAGTGACATAAATAATGCTCACTAAGCTATATCATGAGATCAAAATTCACATTTATCATATAAGGATGCACAACAACATGAGCAACATGCAATTTCTTAAAAATTCCTTTTCATGCAATAATAATTTTTCATAACATGCATAACACAGTGTCAATTAAGACATGATAAGATATGGAGAATATGCAAGTTATCCTTTTATGGAAGACTGCGATCATGAACAAGCTACTTAGGGACTCTTTGGTTTCAAGATTGAGTAATAATAAAAGGAAAAGATATGGTTGTATA
The DNA here is from genome assembly GCA_027705065.1 of Solanum peruvianum. Classification (NCBI taxonomy): domain Eukaryota; kingdom Viridiplantae; phylum Streptophyta; class Magnoliopsida; order Solanales; family Solanaceae; genus Solanum; species Solanum peruvianum. The sequence continues at coordinate 27,205,113 of JAKWJD010001763.1, forward strand.
CAACATTACTACTCAAAGCATCCTCCCACACTTATGATAAACCCATTTAATACCAATTCATCTCAACTCTATGGGAATTTTACTTAAAACACTTATTAACTAAGAACGTCATCCCCCTCTAAAGATCTAAGATTATGAACACCTTTTTTACCATCACTTCATAATGATCTTTAACCTAGAGAACTTGAAGGGAAATCAACATATGGACATCAAGGGCACTAAAAATCTTACCATCTATACACATTATTCCCTACCTGGGCTAATCCAAATGACATCATGCCCTTAAATATGAAGGTCGAGGCATAACATACTTAACAAGTTTAAACACATTAATTTATAAGTAAACTTAAGGTCATATACTTCATTTTATTATATAAGGACTCTTTTATTTACTACAACCTTATTCATAACCCATTAGTACATATCATAGGTAAACCTCCCTCAAAACCCCTTTACAAGATTACTTGTGTAATGTACGCATAGGGTCCAATACCTCAAAATATATTATGTAAAGTCACATAGAATCCATAAGTGCGATTCACATGCATAGTCATAACTCATATACTGACATAGCAAAGTCACTTATCATGCATTCATACAATTCATATACAACATAAATCTTTACTTCATAAGAGGCTCCAATTCTATCCTTTCTTGAAGTCATCTAGTACAATGCATATATAGGGTCCATATTCCTACCTATGATAAGTACACTTCTTAATGAATTTAGATTAGAATTCATATTCTTATCTTAGTTAAATTAATAACCTTCGGTTGACATAGCCAGAAACCGACTAGACCATGTGAGTTACATGGAATATAGTGTTAAACTCCCACATAGAAAAGTGAGGGTTAACATTTGCATAAGGTTTAACCATTTGTAAATAGCTATGTAGCTGGATCAATTAAGATAGAGTCCTATGTGGGCACATAGTTAAGGGTCTAGGAGATTTTTGCTAGAGACCTTGACTTACTGAATGCGAAGGTTCCATCTAATGAGACAACACATATCTTGGGAATCTGGACTTACTAACATAAAGAAACCCATGTGGGAGGCCGGACTTACTAACGTGAGACCTCCATCTCAATTTTATGACATTTCGGTGCTAAGCAATAAACTACCTATTTAAATATCATTAAGACTTTAGATAACATTATTTCCTAACGATCACCTTAAGGACATACTCCCTCATATATCATATAGATCAAAAGTATCTGAGATGTGATTGTCCTTTTATCATAGAACCTACATTATGTAAGTATGTCCTTTCACATAATCATATCATATTCATATTATAGTCTAGTTTAGAGTATAATTGAGTAATACCTTTAAAGAGATTCACTTATTCATTAAACCATAGCTACATATTTCATTCATATGTGCATGTGTGTGTACATACATGTGAAATCAAAGCAAAACTTTCTGACGTCTTTTCTGTTCATGGATGTTTGGCCACCAAAAACTCACAAGCATTAAAAACTACCTATAAATAATATTATAAACAGTTTTATTACTATAAAACCTTATGAAACACTTGTTAGGGTGTATTTTTACCTAAGCCATTTTAGAGGTGTTACACAAATGATAGAAATACTTCAAAGATAACATTACTATTGTCTTAGAAGAATCTGGAATCACCACTTATGTTTCTAAATTGGAGATTAGGAACCTACCCAGTGTGATCTAGATGCTGAGAATCTTACCCTACATCAAGAGAAGATGTATGACACAGTATGCATCAGTACTTGAAAGGTACTAGGCATGCCGGATAGAGTAAAGTTGAACTAACAAATAACTTAACAAGCAACAATCCAAGTACATATTCTTTACATCAAATAGATACTGGATACACAACTTACTAAATGCAATGACAAAATGGTAGCATTTTGAGATTGAATAGTGACAATATAGATGTGTGGTAACCGCATTGGAGTCTGACTGAACTGTAGGAGCTACTAATAACCGATAATAAAAGCACTAAGGAAAGTATGGAGTCTGGTGTATATGTTGCATTGATATTACCCAATATATCATACAACAGATACAAAGACATGAGTGGCGTGATTACTAAATGATGCCCGTTGAGGGCAAATACAACCTACTTAGCTCGTTCTTCTAGGACTTTATGTGTGACCAATCCTAGTCCAACTCGGTATTATGCTACTCCCAATAGAATAAATGATTAAAATATTATGATTGAATTATTGTAATATAATGCCATATTTAAAATTTACTTGCAAACTGAGAATGCACATAAATATATCGAATATGACACATTCAAGACTCAGGCATGTAGCATTGGAAAAGCTGAAATATCTAACATATCATATGTTATTCAAGAAAAAAGAAATACATTTGTACGGTTGTTAAATTTATGAATTAATTATGTCACAACATGATAATCTAATTTGAAACATATAAATAATTCATTCATGATAACCTTCTTATGTTCTAGAAACCCTAGATCAAGTAATCATAAGAGGTAAGAAATTTGACTGAAATATAGAGACCTAATGGATCAAAGGAGACTACTAGTGAAATCTCACATACCTAGTTACAAATTCAACGGAGAAATATTTCTAGTTAAATACTAGAACTGATCTAATCTTATTTTGTTCTTGAACTAGGGTTCTGTCACCTCTTTCATCTCTCTAGGTTCTGTTTTTCTATGTTTTGATGAAAGATCTGATTTAGGTAATCTCTAGTTAATTTCTAGGCTAAAACTAACAAAAACCACGTAATTCGGGGTTAAAATAATGAACTTTTGGGGTTGAAATAAATAAGACTAAACCAAAAGACCCCTTACATAAAGGTGTGGATCGGCTAACCACGACCATCTTCGTGGACCATCAAAGGGACCACATAACCTTGAAGTCGATCATGGTCTTTACTAAGTCCAAGAATTGGGCCTCTGATACACGATCCCTCACTACAACCGGTGTGGAGTACAACACACTGTGAAGGTCCCCGTAATCCCAACTTGGGCAAAGGTCTGGTTCACTACTAGTTAATCCTCATGGACTCTCCCAAGATTCGTCATAAAAACCTTTGACCGTGAAAGCATTCGTAGTTTCCACTTGGGCATGGTGTATGAGGGCCTGCACATGGGGGGACTACTGTCGGACTTCCACTGGCCCTCGAACCGTCTATGTTAAGGATCACAAACTCTGAAATCCCGTGAAGTGTCCCAATGTCTGATGCCTCAGCTGGTGAAATCTAGTTATCGACAACGGGCAAGTCTACAGACCATGGCCCCTGTCATGGTCTCTGAACCCTATCGTGGTTCCTTCGGGTGAGTTTTTTTAAAAACAAATGTGGATCAGTTATTTGAGGTGTTACAATGTCAAGACCGGCAAGTACACCCTAGAATAAGGGAGCACACTTGAGTCGTAACAAGACATACTTGAACCATCAGGATCTTGTACAAGCCTCTTAAATATCATTCGTTACATAAGATATGAAAACTAGTGAGGATTTAAAACTTTTCACATGAATAATAATAAGAAACTCTTTTAAATGTACTAAGATTGATGTCGTTGTCACAAGCCAGCTTAAATACACAACTTAAGTATCTTAGGGTAACGACCCTTTACATTGAAATAACATACATATTAAGTCTTATAAAAGTCTTATTGAATAAATAAACATAGACTATGTCTTCGAATATATGAAGACATACCGAGTCTTGAGATAGTTAACTTGCTAAGATTGCCTTTTAAACATCCAGTAGTACAAAGTATGACATTATGTGAAAACACATGTAAGAGGGACACTTAAGTAGAAATAAAGCTTTCATGATGTTTAATAAAACCTTCATAAATATGGCCGTGAAAAAAAATATAAATCCTTATTTAGAAGATAAGATAAAACTTCTATAATTTAACACCGAAAAACACCTTATAGTAAACTCGAGATCCTTTACAGTGAACTCTTTTTCGTTTAAACTTAAAGTGAACCCTTTCTTATTTAAACTGACAGTGAACTCATGTCTCTTGAAGTTTTCCCTGCACAAAATTATCTAAGACTCACTAAGGTAAGACATGAAGAAATTACCCAAACAATCCCTTGACTGCACATCCAAGTGATTGTCAAGACTACCAATCATAGGCTTACTTCACAAGGGTAACAAGCCAACAGTCAACATCAAAAACACTAAAGAACATAAATACATTTAAGGACTTCAGATAAGAACACTTCTTCAAGGAAACCCCCAAGTTAGACAGTGCAATGGAAGAGTATCATCACATACTACTACTCTCACCTAGTACTCGTTGAATATATCCTTAGATTAAGCACACCACATTCATCATTCATAACCTTCATTATAAAAGACATAATATTTAATATGATTTCCTTACATTATAAATTAAGTCACATAACTTCATTTACATTACATAATGGCCCATTTAGTCATTCATATAAGGACACACCAAGAATCCCTCGAAGTGCCTACTTGTGCAATCAATAGATAGTTTCCCATATAACCACCACCCTAAGTATTACACCCTTTAGAATACTTCGTTCATTATATTCTTTTGCGGGGCCTAGCTTTAATCGACATGGACGATGAGATCTACACATGGATTCCTAGTATTAAGCCCTACCAGATGTAGGATACCTCGAAGTTTAATGAAGATTCAATGGTGAAATATCCCCTTTGCATCCCCCAAAACACTTCCCTAGCTTCGTCTTCGATGGTGTCTTCCAATAAAGAGAGAAAGAAAATAGAAGGAAGAGGATTTGTTTTTTGAATTGTAATTAATCTAATGGGGTTATGTTTTTTATATTGGGGGTTAATTAACTTAATTAGGCTCCCTTTATCACCTAGATAACCACCTAACCACTTAATAAATTCAATGAAGCTAAGTTAAAACTTGTAGGATAATTGTAGCCCCATCGACGAGACCACGATCGACGGATTATTGGTCCATCGACGGGCAGGCTTCCCTCCATACTGCACAACCGTAGTTTGTGTCTGAGACTTATGCAACTGAGGGCTTCAAACATTATTCTTAGTGTAAGGTTGGAAATGAGACCACCTCGATTCATACATGGATCATCGCCTGCATCTCGTGGTTACACACTACCCAGGCATTGTTAACACCAACGTGCAAGGGTCCTCTTCAAGGGCCCTTGGTTGGTCCTTGGGGAGTCGTATTCAGATGTTTGGAAACACGAATCGACTCTTATCATGTTATACATACTTCCCCCATATTTCATGCATTTTCGACTCCTTAAAGCTAGTCAAATAGGCTAAGGCGCGCTAGTATCTCTTTGAACAAACATATGTATACCATGGACGTGCTTGGTCGGTTTGGTTTTTAAAAATGCTAAATGACATATATTCATTAGAATTGACTTAAAAACGGTGTCTATACTTAATGACACCCATATTATTCTTTATGTCTCGACTTCGATTTTCGAAGTATTACAAACCCCTTCTTCAAATCCTCTCGGTGCTAAGCATAACTCCCCACAGGGTCTTAAACATTCATTACTAAAGGTTAAGGGTAACTATTAACACAACATTTCAACTCACGAAGGGTATCACTCTTCCAACCTAACTTAGAAAGCTCGTGGGAATAGTGAGGTTTCTACTAAACATTTCAACTAAACACACAAAGAGTGTTCACCCTAAAACTGCCCTTTTCATGCTATATAGGTAGTAGGGATGGTCAAAACACTTAATCTCAACTTACGAAGAATGTCTACCCTAAAATGCCCCATTCACATTCATAAACTTCATTCATTCATTCAAAATTTGTGAAAGAGAGAGTACATGTGAGCACATCCTTCACATAATCACCGTTTTCATAACTTGACTCCTAAACATGTTCATACTCACATTAATCACTTTTCACACACTAACATGCTTTACATATACATATACTTCAGTTAGATATAATATCTACAAAATATACATTTCAAGCTTCATAAGGAATGTCAACATCATCATTATCACTTTACTTCACACAATAATCTTTCAAGGCCATATTAATAAAACACACATAAATACATATTCATATACTTCAAGGAATCACTGCCAATAAAGGTGGACAACACCACTAAAGAGCCTTTCACAATAAAACCTACACGATATAAAAAAACTTATCATTCATCCAAGATCTTGTCACCCTTTTTCAATTTCTCCACTAATTCATCATCAAATAGCCCTTAAGGCAGTTGCTAATCACAATATAACCATAAAGAAAACCATAGTTCTAACATTATACACTCATGTTCATTAGACCCATTTTAATAAGCTAAAAGTTTGAAATATGCATAAGCATACTTGCATTGAAGTTTTGACATTAAATAACCAACTAACACTAGAAGCCATTTACTGGAATACTTAAATGTTTTCATGCAAAGACCCATGGTTAGAGTTAAAGATAGGAGAAGATGGGGTTTAAAACCCTTTTTGAAATCTCTTTGAATTGACTCCTTGAATGAAACAAAGTTCAAGTATGAAGTACCATACCTCAATGATAGGAAACCCTCTAAATTTTGATGAAAAAAACGTCCACAACCTTCCCGTTTTTCCCTTCCTTGAAATCTAGCTTTTATGGAGTTTGGGAGAGTTCTTTCTTGAGGGAGAGTTTTGAATTTTTTAAAATGAAGTCTTGTCAAGGTCTAGGACTATAAACAAACTTCAAATACCCTAAAGACCCAAAAATAATTTGCCATGGTTCACAGAATACTTGGGGTGTATTTACCAAAACACACCAAGCCTTGGCAGAATTTCCTCCAACTTTACAATGATCATCAACTGACCCCTAACTACGGGGCGTTACTTGGTCGACGGCCCGTCCTTCTGGGGCGATTATTGGGCCTGAGGCTGGTCACATGTTTGTTATGATTCTACCACTAAGCGTGTATAATATCCCTTAGCGGCAAGGCATCGTTCAGCCTACTGGCCAAAGGTGAGGAGCAACGATAGAGGCAGTCTTGGCGGTTTTCTGGCCAAGTATTGATTCCTATTCTTGGACACCTTTTGGATCCTACATGGACTTGTAGGCGGACGTTCAACCCCTATACATTGTCACCTACATATTAGGGTCCACTCACAAATTTTCAAGCAAAACGACCACGTAAAACTTGCCAAAACATACAGGAACACAAAAGCACATTCCCAACAAAATCTTTCGAACGTCATAGAAGTTCTTGGACGTTTGACTTTCAAACATCATCAAACATTAGAAACTGACTCAAAACATCATTATTAATAATTTTAACACATAATTAAGTCATGATACACATGTGAATCTCTAGTTTTATGTATTTCGTATAAGGGACATCACCTTTTCCCCCACTTCGAACAATATTCGTCCTCAAATTACACTAAACACTTTTAAGGGCATCAAGGACTCAACAAGAACTATATAACACAATACATTATGGTCATAATATTCAAGTTCAATGCACAAAATTCACATGGAACACAAACTTCATATCATCAAGCATTCTCAAATAACACAAACAAATTGGAACTAGTTCCACAATTGAAAGCACACTTTTATCTCTCCATTTGAGGAGGAACTACGTCATCAAAAATTAGGCATGCTCGTATACATCATTTATACACACATTGAAACAATTCATCATGAAAATAATGTTTTTGTCAAATCTTAATTTCTTACAGTGAATACTAAATCTTCATAGTGAAGCATGCATAATAGTTCAATAATTCATATTTTATGCAATTTATTATTAAGGCATGACAATTTCAGAGGCATTATCATGTAAACTCATCTTACAACATAAACATAACCTCATGGAATGCACAATGCAAGGAGAACAATGAAATTGATTTCAACTAGATTTTTACAAACCATGCAACAAGATACTATGACATTGTAACTATCAAGATTCAATATGAATAAAAAGGAAATGATAAAGACCTGATCTACATTTCTACTCAACTCATAATCCCACATTTAGGGAAAAATAAATTCTAACAAATCAAGACAACCTTAAAGAATCATGAAACATGGGGTCCTTCTGTCAAATCCAGAGACCATACCCTAGAAGTTATGGCACTCTTGGTGTGCAACCGGCGTACTTGACCTCTGGGTGGTCTTATACAAGCCCTTTCGTAGCGTTCATGGCATATTCGTAGCGAAAAGTAGTGCGTAATTAAAATTTTTACAAACATTATCATAGTCATTTAAATCTCTTTCATAAAAAAACTCATAGGAAATACTAAGTCTCATTTCATCTAATCTTAGACACAAGAGAACTTGGGACATGATCCATACACAATAGAAGTCTAGTACTACTAAGTCCATTACACAACTTCAATAAGTGGAATAAAATAAATCTATGCCCCCATATCAAATGAATACATACATAAAATCAAATTGAATGATGCTACGATTAAGTCTTGTTGATCAAATTCTCCTCACCTGCCAACAACTACAAAGATAAATAAAAACATGAAATTAGTACAACCACATGCACTAAGTCTTTCATAATGCATAAATATTATGAAAATTGACATTTACTAGAAATATGCATCTTTTGATTTAAATATCATAACATAATCATAAGAACAACATTTATCAACTTAGAAGCACATAAGCAATAACTTAATCAAATTATCACATTTTAAAGAGCAAAATTACAGTAAGCAATATCATAGTTATAGTGAACTCTATTCTCTTCATCTTATACACAATCTAGCATATGATTCCTCCACTAAAACTTATCCTAAGAGTCACTTAAGCAACACAAAGAGAGACTACCCATACGCCCCCTCTAAGCATGCCTAAATGATACTCAAGACTACTTATAATGAGACACATACATTTAAAATACACAAAAACACACAACATCTATAATATGGCATTCTCTTTACAAAATCTATCAAAATAGTTACTTAAGTACTCATAGAAGAGAACACCCATAAACCCTCTTCAAGGTTACCTAAATAATCCTTAAGACTTCCTACATTTATCTCATGCCTAAAGAATCAACCAACTTCCCTAACTAGAGTCATTCTCAAGACTTCCCCATATAAGACATGAAGAGATTTATCCTTTATTCCCTATTCACATTTTAACTAAGGAATCCTTAAGTAACTCTAGATTAGGTACTCATTCATTTACATGATTTCTAACATAAGTCATTATTTCATTAGTTCATTAAGATACATTCATCACATAGAGGATTTCATATAATGGTCTTGGAGAAGACCTAGGGACTCTCACTAACATCTTCAAACCCTATTATGCACTGTCTAGATAGTGTCCCATATGACCACCTTAACTTCATAGAACTTATTTAATTCTAATAAGTATCTCACATGATGAGAATAGACAATAACCGACGTATGTCATGGTAGCAAGAAATGGAATCTGGAGTTGTAACCTACTCCGATGGAGGGTGTTGTACTTGCCAATTGTTGAACTTGGACACATCTCATGTAGGAACATGGTTAAGGAATATGAAGGACTTACTTTGTATTCTAGCGTCATCCTTTAACTAGATTTACTTCCCTTACCATACTCACTCGGTTCTAGCCTCTGTTCTCATTTGAGTAATTCCCATTAATGGTTCATACAAAGGATTTCCATATCTAATTCATAACTCAATTACATTTACCCTACAAAAGAGGTCCCCTAGGGATGCCTTACAATGGCGACAAGAAGCTCATAATGACTTTCATAAGGATTGATATAATGTCATTCTAGCCAACAAACCTTATGTCCATCATTAATTACAAGAAGGATACCATTACGACTTTCGACTTCAAGGTTCATAATCTTATCACTAGGTTCAAGGCTTCACATAAAGGACCCTCTTATTAATGTTGAAGGTCTCATATAATTTACACATTCAATAATAAGAGTTATCATCCTAATTCAATGCATCTCATATTCACTTCAATACATGCATCAAGTAAGGAACACAAGTCTACCAACACAAGATACAACATACTCTAATTTATTACATATAGCATATCATTCTTATAAGCACTTAGGAATGATCCTTATCATCTTTATGTAAACTATTCATTACTATAATATCATCAATATAACCATTATAGACTCATATAGTCATGTAAAAACCACCATGTATCATATTTAAGCCTACACACATGAACACATAGTCATAGTCTAAAATGATCACCTAACAATTTCAATAGAAAAAACCACATACTTTCAAATTCCTTCACATAAATGTAGATAGATCACACATCATATAGTAAACTACACAAATGATCATATTACTTCAAGTAGTTTCCAAAAAGTTCATGATTATCATAATGAATAAAGTAATGCCTACAAGGCCACATCATTCACATAACAGTACCACCATAAGTGGGTCATACTAATTACAACATAATTCAAGATCTAAATTACATAAACTAAATATAATTAGGGTATCAATACCACCAATCCATTCACTCCACTTTAATCCATGTCTAAATCATCCAATTCAATTCCAATCGCCATGAACATTTATTCAATTCATAAATCATAATACTAAATGAATCTACGTAAGTTCAATATAGATTTATCAATATAATAATCCTATAAATCAATTTATTACATGTCTTACATCATTAAATAGACCATAGAAAACTACACAAGAATTCATCAACATTAAGACAATATCAAGTAACCCATATAGTAGTCAATAACTAGGGTTCATCAATTACATGGGTTCATAGGTTAATCAATTTAAAATCATATAATTTAAAATAATATAATCAATACATAATGATTCAAAACATTTAATGGAAGAACCCATGGGAATATAATAAAATTGTATAAGTTCATTTTTGAAAACATTAGAAAACTTCTTTGAACTTGGGGTCCATGATGAATAGAATTTCAGGGATAAAAAACCATAACTCAATGATTCTATACATCCAATTTTATGAATAATCACAACTCAAATATCCAATCCAAACTCTTCCTTTAGTTTTGGCTTCAATGGAGTTCTAGGGAATTTCTAATGAATTCTAGATTTTTATTTTTAAGATTGAATTCTCCTAATTGTTGAAGGCTTATAAACATGTTTAAAATACCAAAAATACCCTTTAGGAACCTCCCAAAGTCTTATTTGGAAGTGGGGTGAATTTAGAACTTCACCCCTACACTTTTCACTGAACTGCGTAGGAAGGTAGTCCACTACCAACGGCACAAACGACCCAACCAACGGACCGTTCTGTTGGTCTGTCGTTTGGGACTGTGGCTGGTCCTTGGCACTACCTCTCCCACTCCTAACTTTCAAACTATCCCCATCACATGCAGGGGCATCAACTGAACCACTTGGCGTTGATTTCCTCCATATGTTTGTCTGGTATTTAACAACTTGGGCACTCATGAAGGGTCCTTCCTGAAGGACCCTTGGTTGGTCCTTGGGGACTTTCTCCGGAACGTTTCCAACCCGAATATGCTCCTCTATAATTTAGGACCTCCAACATTAATATCATAAAAAATAAACAGGTAAAACTTGATGAAACATTCTTAGATACACATTGTCGTTTAAAGTCAAACCATTCAAACGTCATGGACGTTCTTTTAAGTTTGACCTCCAAACGGAAAGAAACTTGACACAATGCCTACATACACCATAATAAGTCATTTAAGGACCTGATAAAATCGTTAATCACACATACAAATGTATAAACACATATGAGGCGCATGGGTGACTTTGTCATCGAACATCTTAGTCGTCCCTTGACGTGTGATTTCCAATGCACCTAAGCACTTAGACCCTGCCTGAATAACACAATATATACCATTTTAAGACCTCAGACCATCATGAAAACAATGTTAGGCTCTAGCTTCACCTTTGTCATTTTCGGGATCTTACAATCTCCCCCACTTGGACAACATTTGTCCTCGAATGACACTTCCCACTCTCCGAACACTTCCAAGAATAGAGTTCAACTAGAAACTCAAAAACATACCACATAACACATAGTAAAATATAAAACATCAATTCCACACAATCAAGAGTACAACAACACAACAAGAAACTAGAAGATTTTAGAACTCAGTATGATATAAAACTCAGATCCTTCTTTCCAAATAGCAACAACTTATTTCATATTCATTATTATACTTATATACATCAGTTCTAACCAAATTACAATAATTTTCAACTTAAGAATGAATTATTCAATTTCTCAAAATGCTTATAGTGAGCAGGGAGTCCTTAGAGTGAATTGTTTAATTTTTTAATCATAACTCCATGAACTGCAGAATAAAATAAATCAATGAAATTCAATTTCAATAAGACTCCTTAACACCATGCATATGCAACATGCTTCTATGACATTGTAGAGCATCTACTAACCACACTCCCCCACTTAGAAGGAACCCATAACACTAAACGAACACTAGACTTACCATCATCATCATAAACCTCATCCGGCTTTGATACCCTTGGAAAACCACAAAAAAAGAGTAATCATAACTTTTACTCTATGACATGACATACGAGTAGAAAACAAGGTAAACACAATCGTCTTATAGCCTCTCGCCCAGAGATGTGTCGCGACTCACACCGATCATCTATACTCTAATAGACGTGAATTGATGGCACTTTTTGATTTCTAATACTAATTTCAAAATCTATGCTCTAATACCAATCTTGTCACATCGTGAGACCACACCCTAGAAGATATGGCACTATCGGATTGCAACCGGCGTACTTGACCTCTACGAGGTCTTATACAATTCTATCGCATCATTCATAGCATATACATATTGAAAAGTAATGTTGAATTAAAAAAATTCATAAAGATTTCCATGCTCTTTAAAATCTCTTTCATAATAAAAACTCATAGGAAATACTAAGTCTCATTTCATCAAATCTTCGACACAAGAGTACTTGGGACACGACCCATACACCTTAGAAATGTAGTACTACTTATTCTATTACAATAATTCAATAAGAGGAATAAAAGATATATAAGCCCTCGCGTAAAATAAGGACATACTTCAACTTCACTTGAATGATGTGACGATCCAAGTCTTTCTTCCATAATTCTCCTCACCTACCAACATCTATAGAGATAGATAAAAATATGGAATTAGTACAACCACATGTACTATGTATGGCATAATGCATAAAAATCATGAAAATATATATTTATTGCAAATATGAATCTTTTGATTTAATTATTATCATATAATCATAAGAACAACATTAATAAACTTAATCACATAAGAAATCACTTATTCAAATTAGCATATTTTTAGTATCAACATTACAGTAGGCAATATCACTGTTACAGTAAACTCTATTAACTTCATATTAGACACCTTCTAGAATATAATTCCCCCACTAAAAAACTATCGTAACACTTAGTTAAGCAACACAAATTGAGACCGTCCGTACACCCTATCTAAGCATGCCTAAAGGATCTTCAATACTACTATTAATGAGACACATACATTTAAAAGACACTAAAACAACTAACATGTATAATATGACATTCTCCTTACCAAGGCTATCAAAAGACTTACTTAAGTACTCTTACAAAAGAACGCCCATACACTCTCTTCAAGGTTACCTAATAATCCTTAATACATCTTAATTTTAGATCATTCATAAAAATCAACCAACTTCTCTTTCCCTAGATAAGACATGAAGAGATCATCCCTTATGCCCTCTTCACATTTCAACTAAGGAATTCTTAAGTCACTCAAGATTAGGTATCTCATTATTTTACATGCTTTCTAACATAAGCCACTATTTCATTAGTTCATTAAAACACTTTTATCACATAGAGGACATTCAAGTAATGGTCTTGGAAAAGACCTAGGGACTCTCACCAACATCTTCAAAGCTTATTACGCAATGTCTGGAAAGCATCCATACTGCCACCTAAACATCATAGCACTTCTGTAACGATAATATGTATCAAACATGATTAGAATAGTCAATAACCGACATAGACCATGGTAGAAAGACATAGAATCTGGAGTTGTAACCCACTTTGATTAAGGGTGTTCTACTTGGCAATGGTAGAACTTGGACACATTCACGTAGGCACATGGTTAAGGAATATGAAGGGCTTATTTTGTATTCTAGATCCATCCATTAACAAGAACTACTTCCCTTTCCATACTAACTCGTTCCTAGACTTTGTTCTCATGGAGTAATTCACAATAAAGGTTCATGCAAAGGGGTTCCATATCAATTTCATAACCCAATTACACGTACCCTACAAAAGAGATGGCCTAGGGATGCCTTACAATGGCGAAAAAAAGATCATAATGACTTTCCTAAGGATTGATATGATGTCTTTTCATCCAACCAACCTTAAGTCCATCATTCATTACAAGAACGATATCATTACGACTTCCGTATTCAAGGTTCATAACCTTACCACAAGGTTCAAGGTTTCACATAAAAAACATCTTAACAAATTTCATGGTCTCATATGATTACACATTCAAGACTAAGAGGATTTATCATCCTAAGTCAATACATCTAATATTCACATTCATACAGGCATCAACTAAGGGACACGTCTACGAAGACAAGACACAACATACTTTATTTATTGAATATAGCATACCATTCTTTGAAACACTTAGGAATGACCCTTATCATCTCTTTGTCATTTTATTCATCACTATAAAATCATAAACATAACCATTATAGACTCATATTGTCAAGTAGGAATGACCATGCATTAACTCTAAGATACACACATGAACACATAGTCATAGTCTAACATGATCACCTAACAACTTCAATGAACGAAAGCACATACTTTTACATTACTTCACATGAATATAGTTATTATCAAACATCACATAATTAAATACACAAATTATAATATTATTTCATGCAGTTGCAGACAAGGAAATGATCATTATAATACATAAAGTAATGCCGCCAAGGCCACATCATGCACATAACAGTGCCACAATAGGTGGACCATACCAATAACAATATAATTCAATAGATAAATCACATACAATAATGATAATTATGGAAGTGTACCACCAATTAATTCTCTCTACTTCAATCCATGCGTAAATCATTCAATATAATACAAGTAGGCCCTTACCCATGTCCATGAACATCAATTCAATGCATAAATCATAATACTTAGTATAGGTTAATTCAATATATATTTATATATGTAATAGAAACTATAGACCAATTAAATACAATTATTACATCATTCAATAGCCCATAGAAAACTACACTAGATTTAATAAGCATTTAGACAATATCAAGTAACCCATAAAGTAGTAAAAAACTTGGATCACAAATTACATTATTTCATAGGTGAATTGAGTAAAAATCATCTAATCAACAACAATATAATCAATACATATTTATTCAAAACCTTTAATGTAAGAACCAATGGATAGACAATAAAATTGTACAAGTTCATATTTTAAAACTTTAGAAAACTTCATTGAATTTTGGCTCCTTGATGAATAGAGTGTAAAGAATCAAAAAAACATACCTCAATGATGCTAATACTCCAATTTGATGAACAATTACAACTCAAACCTGTAATCCAAGCTCTTTCGTAAGTTTTGGTTTCAATGGAGTTCTAGGGAATTTAAAGGGGATTTTGGGTTTGTATTTATAAGAATGAATTCTCGTAAGGGTTAAACACTTATAAACATATCTAAAATACCCAAAAGACCCTTTAGAAACTGCCCAAAGTCTTATTTTGGAAGTAGTCTGAATTTAAAACTTCACCCCTAGACTTTACAGTGAACTGCGCAGAAAGGCAGTCCACCACCAACGGACCAATCAACGGACTTTCGCCTAACCAAAAGACCATTGTGTTTTACATGGTTTGGTACTGTTGCTGGTCCTTGGATGAACCTCTCCCATGCCTAATTGTAAACCCACACCGCTCACCTACGGGGCATCAAGTGACCCACTGAGCGTCTATTGCTTCCGTAGGTTGGAATGGTTTTTGACAGCTTGGGCACTCATGAAGGCTCCTTAGTCAAGGACCCTTGGTTGGTCCATCGGGACATTCACCCTGACGTTTCCAACCCAAATATGCTCGTATATGATTTTAGGACCTCCCACATGAATTTCATAAAAAATAAACATGTAAAACTTGATGAGACATTCTTAGACACACAAGTCGTTAAAGTCAAACCTTTCAAACGTCAAGGACGTTCTTTTACCTTTAACCTCCAACGGGAAAGAAACATTTAACAATGCCTATATACATCATAATAACTCATTTAAGGACCTGATAAACTCGTGAATTAAACATAAATATATATAAACATATATGAGGCACATAGGTGACTTAGTCGTGGAACGTCTTAGTCGTCCCTTGACATTTGATTTCCAATGCACCTAAGCACTTAGACACTTCCTCAATAACAAATTATATAAAATTTTAGGACCTTAGAACTTCATTAAAACCATGTAAGGATCTAGCTTCAACTTTATCATTTTCAAGATCTTATGATATCCACCACTTGGACAACATTCGTCCTCGAATGACACTTGTCAGTCTCCGAACACTTCCAAAAAAAAGAATCAACTAGAAACTCAACTCCAAACCACAAAAAACATAGTCAATGATAAAAAATCAATTTCAAACAATCAAGAGTATCACAATACAACAAGAAAATAGAAGAAGATTATATAACTTATCATGTTATAAAACTGACATCCTTAATTCCAAATAGCAAAAACTTACTTTTATTAATTATTATGCTCATACACATCAGTTATAACAACAATATAACAATTTTGAACCAAAGAATGATCTAGTCAATTCTAAAAATTCGTATAGTGAGCAGGCATTCCTTATAGTGAATTGTCCAAAAATTTCGAAAATGCAATTTTAGGCAATTGATGATAGAAACATCCGAATATGAAAGATAAAATCACCTAGTAACATCTTACAACATAATCATAACTTCATTAAATGTACAATGCAAGAAATCAATGAAATGTATTTTCAATTACACTCTAAACACTATGCACGTGCAACATGCTTCTATGACTTTTTATCCTTTCTACTACCCATATGCCCCTACTTAGAAGGAAATGATAACACTAAAGGAACACAAGACTTACCATCATCATCATCATCACCCTCATCTGCCTTTGATACTCTTGGAAAGCCATAAGAAAAGAGTACTCATAGTTTTTACTGTACGTCATGATATAGGAGAACAAAAGAAGGGACACTCGATTCTTCTATAGCCGCTCGCCCATAGATGTATAGCGACTCACACCGATGGTCGCAACTCTAATAGACGTTACTTGATGAGACTTTTTGATTCCTAATATTACTTTGATAATCTATACTCTTATACCAAGATTATCACATCCCGAGACCACATCCTAGGACATAAGGAACACTCAGAGTGCAACCGGAATACTTGACCTCTAGGAGGTCTTATCCAAGCCCTTTCATATTGTTCATCGCATATACATAGTAAAAAGTAGTGCGGAATTACAACATTTCACAATCATTTTCATAGTCTTTAAAATCTCTTTCATTAAAAATCTCATTGGAAATACTAAGTCTTATTTCATCAAATCTTACACATAAGAGTACTTGGGACATGACCCATACACAATAGAAATATAGTACTACTAAGTCTATTACAATACTTCAATAGAGGAATAAAAGACATCTATTCCCTCAAGTCCAATGAGGACATATTTCAACTTCACTTGAATGATTCTACGATCCAAGTCTTGATTCCCAAATGCTCCTCACGTACCAACCCTTATAGAGATAGATAAAAGCATGGAATTAGTACAAGCACATGTACTAAGTATGACATAATGCATAAAAATCATGAAAACGGACATTAATTGGAAATATGCATCCTTTGATATAAATATCATAATATAATCATAAGAACACCATTTATCAACTTAGAAGAACATAAGAAATCACTTAATCAAATAATCACATTTTTAGGATCCACACTACAGTAAGCAAAATCGCTGTTACACTGAACTTCTTCACTGTTATAGTGAACTCTATCCACTTCATCTTCGACACCTTTTTGCATTTAATTCCCCCACTAAAAGTTATCCTAAGACTCACTTAAGCAACACAAACAGAGACCGCTCATACGTCCTCACTAAGCATGCCTAAATGATACTCAAGACTACTTAAAATGAGACAAATACATTTACAAGAAAAAAAACACATAAATTGTATAATATGGATTAAGGCGTAAAATCATGAGAAACAAATTTTTATGAGAAATATGTTCCTTTTTATTAAAACGTCATATTAAAAGTATATGAACCACATTAAAACAGCAAGCATTACCATTAGAACACATTACTAATTATATATAATTTTTTAAGAACCTTAGAGTAAGCTTACAGTGACTTCATTGTAACTTTAGTGTAAATTCCAATAAAATTCACACCTTACAATATATCATCAAGAACACCTACAAAACGTGTAAACATTAGATCCTCCTCCCAAAGGTGATTCTAAAGTTCACTTTAGTGAGTTATGAAGCGACCACCCACATAATCCTTCACACACACCTAAGAGATCCTTTAGAGTACCTAGGATAAGATCATTCTAATTACAAAACATATATATATATATATATATATACATATATATATATATATATATATATATATATATATATATATATATATATATATATATATATATATATATATATATATGACATTCTCCTCCCAAAAGTTATCAATACACTTACTTAAGTAATTCAAGAAGAGAACACCCATACACCCTCTCCAAGACCACCGAAATGATTCTTAAGACTACCTATGTTTCGATAATGTCTACTTATTCAATTTACTTCCCTATCTAAAGACATTCTTAAGACTTCCCTAGGCAAGACATGAAGATACCATCCTTTATGCCCCCTTCACACCTTACCTGGGCAACCCATAAACTATTCAAGATAATTACTTACTAATTAACACACTTTCTACTTATCTTAAGTCATTATCTTCATTATTTCACTTAATAGATATTCAACATATCTCAAGTAATAGTCTTCGGAAAAGACTTAGGGACTCACTCACCAACATCTTCTAAACCTAATAGTGCTCTGTCTATATAATGCCCATACCACCACCTAATTCATAGAACTTCTCCAACACTAATAGGTATCCATACGATAAAAATAGGCAATAATCGACATAGAACATACTAGGTATGAATGAAATTCATAATTATGAACCGACTCCGATGGATGTTTGTTCTAAGGGGTAATGGTATAACTAGGATACATCCCATGTATGCACATGTTTAAGGAATATGAAGGGTTTCTTTGTTCTCTAATGTCATCTTATATAGAGCAACTTCCCAAACAAAACTCATTCGGTGCTAGCCTTTGTTCTCCTTGAGTACTTCATTAAAGGAATACATGAAGAGGTTCCAATATCTAGTTCACAACTCTATCACATTACACCTTGCCAAAGAGGGTCATCTAAGGCTACCTACAATGGTCAAGAGATTAAACAAATGAATTTCCTAAGGATCATTTCATTCCAATTATAGGCAATCAACCTTAAGTCCACTAGTCACACGAGAAGGATACATTACAATTTTGAACATCAATGATATCATAACCTTACAACTACGTTGAATGTTCCACATAAAGGACCTTCTTAATAATGTTCAAGGACACATGTAAATCACACATACAAGGATAATATGTTTTAGCATACTAAGTGAAGAAGTGATATTCACTTTATACGTGTATCAAGTAAGGGACACAAGTCTAACAAAGCAAGACACTTACTTCACATATAACATATCATTCTAGAATTATATAGGCCAAACCAAAATCATCTAAAGATCACTGTATTTATTACTATAATATCATCAACGTTTGTATCACAAGTATCATAAAATCCATCAAGAAACTTCTTATATTAACACCAAGTAAGCCACATAATGACTACACTATAGTATACTAGAGAAACACATCATCACCTAGATAAACTCATGCATTGACTCCACATAAACAAATAAGTCGTGAACACATTTATAGTATCCACATATTAATTTATAACATGATAAAGCCATAATACATAATGTAATGCCAACGAGGCCACATTGATTCACAATTCATAAAGTAATTTTGCTAAGGCCACATTAATCACAACTATAGCACATAGCATTGCAACCATAAGTTGACCATACAAATCATAAACATAATTCAAGACCTGAATTACATAATATAAATAGACTGAGGGCAACATACCACAAATCCACTACCACCACTGCAATCTATAGCCAAATCATCCAACACAATACCGAAAGGCCCTTACCCATGGCCATGATCACCAATACAATTCAATACATACAATAGACAATGAATCAAAGATTATACAACATGGATTTAAGAATTTAGGGCAGCATACTAACAATTCTTACATGATTATATAATAATTCAATACCCAAATAAAATTACATTAGAATTAAATACCATAAAGACTTGTCAAGTCACCCATAATGTAGTCATACACAATGGTTTATGAATTACATGGGTTCATATAGTAATTAGGTTAAAACCATCAAATTAACATAAAATAAATCAATATATAATCATTCAAAATGATTTTCAAGAAGCCATACATACATACATACATACATACATACATACATACATACATATATATATATATATATATATATATATATATATATATATATATATATATATATAAAAATTGTACTATTTCATCTTTAATAAACTTTGGAAATCACTTTGATGTTTGTCTACTTAAAGAAAAGAGATACAAGGATGACAACCATAACTCAATTGATGCTAGACCACGAATTTGATGTAGAATTGATGTAGAATCACCAAATAATCTTCAATCAAAGCTTTATCTTGAATTTTGACTTCAATGGTAATCTAGAGACTTTTCTCAGAGATTTTGGGCATTTATTTGAAAAATGATTTCATCTAGGTAGTTTAGGACATATAAACTCACTGTAAATATCCAAAACACCCTTAGGTAACCTCCCAAACATTTATTTGGATGTGGGGTGAATTTACATATTCACCCCTACACTTTATAATGAACCAGCGTAGGTTTCAGACCTAAACGATGTCTGCCCATCGACGAGGCTAGGTCCACAAATGGACCGACTTGGATTTTCGTCCATGGGATCAGTGACTGGAAAAAGGGATCTTATATCCCTAGTCTAAGTCACAATTGAAGCCACTACCGACGGGGCGTCGACCATCTTACTGGGTGTCGATTTCCCTCTATAGGTGGGACTGCCTTAAGAAGATTTGGCTCACATGAATGGTCCTCCTTAAGGATCCCTTTGTTTGTCTTTGGGGAATATTTCCAGACGTTTCCAACTAATATATGATACTATACGTGTTTAGAACCTCTCACATCAATTTCATCCAAAACAAACACATAAAACTTGACAAAACACGCTAAGACAAAACACGCTAAGGTTATTTCAAGGAAAACCTTTCGAACGTCTTGGACATTCTTGGACGTTTGACCTCTAAACTTATTAAAACTTTAACCATTGCCTCCTAACCTCATCATAAATCTTTTTATGACTTTAAAATATTAAGACACAAGCATTAGGATCTAGTTCCACCTAAGTCATTTTAGAGGTGTTACATTGGTGGTACCCCGACCTCAAGTCAATTTTAGAAAAGTAAATGGTCCATTGAAGTTTATCAAACAAAACATCAATCCGAGGGAAAGGATACAAGTTATTCATGTTGACCTCATTAAGTTTAACATAATCAATACACATCCTAATGGACCCATCCTTCCTCTACAAAAACTATACTAGAGCACCCCGTGGAGAAATACTATGTTAAATGAAACCTTTGTCTAGTAAATTGTTGAGTTGAGCCTTCAACATTATTAATTCAGCCAGAGCCATCAGATGAGGAGGAATTGAAATGGGATTCGTATCCGATAATAAGTCAATACAAAAATTAATTTCCCATTCGGGAGGAATTCCGGGCAAGTCATCGGGAAAGATTTTCGGAAAGTCCTTCACTACGGAGACCAACTCTATAGGAGGGATTTTGGACTCAAGATCTTTAAACTTCATAATATGGTAAAGACAACCTTCCGAGATCATTTTACAAGATTTTAAACAAGATATGATACGATCTCTACGAATTGAGTTACCCCTCTTCTTCTCTGATATGAGTTTATTAGGAAAATTGAACTTGACTACCCTTGCTTTACAATCAATGGAAGCAAAACAAGAATGATCCAATCCATTCAAAAAATTACATCAAAATCAACCATATTAATTTCTACTAATCCACCCATATAACTTTATTGTGCAATGATATAGGACAACACTTAAAGACTCTTCTAGCCACAACGGAGTCATCCACCGGGGTAGGTACCGAAAAAGATTTTAGCAACACATAGGGAAGGACCTCAAACTTTCTAGATACTAGAGAAGTCAAAAATTATAAAGTAGAACCGGGATCTAGGAAAGCATGAAAATAAATAAAGAATACTTGTAAAATACTGGTGACCACATCGGGAGATTCTTCTTGCTCACTCCTAGAGTAGAAAGGATAGAATGGTTCCTCTTTAGAGCATCGGAACTAGAACCGCTTGATTGATCTTGAATACTCCCCTTCTCTTGACTCCTCACATTGGCAAAATCCCTAAAATTATTGTAACTTTTGCCACACCAAAAGAAATTTTCCGTCCCAACTAGACACTCACCCCAATGGTTTTTACAACACTTGGATTATGTATATTTCTTGCTAGGTTAATTCCTGCTTCTTCCCTTTTGGGACTTAAAGTTACACACTTTCTCCTCGTTAGCCTTGGATTATTTGGAAGGAACTTTATTGTAAACCGTCATCTTGAACCGAGGCTTGTCTTGAATCTCAAGCCTACCCTTGGAAGTAACTCCCTCAAAAAAGTTGGCTCTCTTAAACTCCCTATTCTTCCTCTTGAGTATTGTCTCCTAGACTTTTTGAGCATGCACCATCAATCGAGAAATATCCATGTTTTTATGGAACATGCAAAACGACACTCTACAATAAAATAATCGGACACTACCATAACAAAGCGACTCATCTCAACCCTTAGGTTAAACACCAAAAACGGTTCATATTTTGACAACTTAGTGAACTTCAAGGAGTACTCTTGCACACTCATACCTCCTTTACATATCTTGATGAATTCCTTTAGTTTGGCCTCCTTTTTCTCCCTTGGGAATAAAGTATCCAAAAAAGACCTTCTAAATGCCTTCCAAGTTATAGGACCCACTCTCAGAGCCCGATTGTGTATCCATTGGTTATACTATGATTCAGCCACATCCTTGAGTTTATAGGAAGGTACCTCGACATTTTCATTCAAATTCAACCACATGGCATACAAGATTTTATAGGTCTCATCGAGCAAGTATTGAGGATCCTCATTCAACTTCGACCGTAAGAATATAGGAGGGTTAATCCTTTTGAAGTCCCTCAAGCGAAAAGCCATGGTACTAGCATATTTTTGAACACATGGTCCAAGTACCTGATTTTCCTGAGTCGTCATGGCTTAAGCTTTAGTAACTACCATTTGTGCTTTGGTAGTTATAGCTTGAGACAAAGTCTGCAAGAACGACCTTTTCTATCAATCCATCGTAGGTGGAGGAATGATCAGACCTTGGTCACCTTTAGGAGATTGAACTTCTTGTGGAGGAGCTTAGTTTTCTTATGGAAGAACTCATGCATTAGCTAAATACTCCTCCACTCTCCTCTTATTTTTTTATCTCGTATTCATCTCTTATATCCATAATAAAAGGATTAGAAGGATAAAGTATACATAGAATTTCAACTCTAATGTCTTGATTTTTAAGATTATCTACAAGTGAGAATTCCTAAGCATCACATAGCCTATCATTCATAAGTGAAGCACGCTTCACAACCAACAACAAGACTCTATGTAGACGTTATTTAGTGATAAATCAATCTAAGTTTTCTTTAACCTAATTATCTAATACAAAAATTGTCATGATCGGGGAGAACCCTCTAAACGTAACCAGCATCGTCGTGCTCGAAGAGGACTTAGACATGCCTCTTTAACTTCGTCATAACATAACATAGTTAAAATATGGAAAATTTATTCTTTTTACATATTGAGGTGTACATACACCTCTCACATATCATATATGGAGTTTAGTTATACTCGTATGCACAATGAAACTTATTTTCATTATTTTTTACTTTAGAGTTTTATGTGTCTAGATATTATTTTTATAATAGTTTTGATCGACAGACCGTAGTTGGTGACATTCGAAGTGCAGCTAAGGCTTTGGGAGAAGTTCAGGGAAATTTGACAAAGTGTGGAACCACGACAATGAATGACGCTCAGTCGATTGATCAATACACCGTAGTTGTAAACCGTCGATAGGTTTTGCAAATGTTCCAATATCTAAATTTTCAAGATTCTACGTATGGAGCGATGATAGAGAATCTACAAACCATAGATGGATCCACGGACCGCACTACTGGTCCATCATTTTATTCATATTATACTGTTACAATGAACTCTATTCACTTCATCTTAGACACCTATTAGCATATAATTCCCCCACTAAAAGCTATCCTAAGACTTACTTAAGAAAAAACAAAGAGAGACCGCCTATACACCCTCCTTAAGCATGCAAAAATGATGCTCAAGATTACTTATAATGAGACACATACATTTACAAGACACCAAAACACATAACATGTATAGATGACATTCTCCCTACCAAGGCTATCAAAGGACTTACTTAAGTACTCCGAGAAGAGAACTCTCTTACACACTTTTCTAGGTTACCTAAATAATCATTAAGACTTCCTAAGTTTAGATCATGCGTAAAGAATCAACCAACTTCCCTAACTGGAGTCATTCCCTAGATTTCCCTAGATACGACATGAAGATGTCATCCCTTATGCCCTCTTCAAACTTTAATTATGGAATCCTGAGGTCACTCTAGATTCGGTACTCATTCATGTACATGCTTTCTCACATAAGCCATTATTTCATTAGTTCATTAAGAGACATTAATTACATAAAGGACATTCAAGTAATTGTTTTGGTAAAGACCTAGGGAATCTCACTAACATCTTCAAAGCCTATTGTTCAATGTCTTGATAGTGTTCCATGCCACAGCCTAAACTTCATAGAACTTCTCTAATGCTAATAGGTAACCCACATGATGAGAGTATGCAATAACCAACATAAACCATGCTAGCAAGACATGGAATCCAAAACGATAACCTACTCCGATAGAGGGTTTCTACTTGCCAATGGTAGAATTTGGACACATCCCATGTGGGCACATGGTTAAGGAATACGAAGGACTTACTTTGTATTCTAGCCTCATCCTTTAACTAGAACTACTTTCCTTACCATACTCACTTAGTGCTAGCCTTTGGTCTCATGTAGTAATTCCCATTAAAGGTTCATACAAAGGGGTTCCATATCAAGTTCATAACCAAATTACATTTACCCTACCAAATAGGTTGCTAGGGTTGACTTACAATGGAGACAACAATCTCATAATGACTTTCCTAAGGATTTAAATGATGGATTTTTATAAGAAAAAACTTAAGTCTATCATTTATTACAAGAAGGATACCATTACGGCTTTCGATTTCAAGGTTTATAACCTTACCACTAGGTTAAAAGTTTCATATAAAAGACCCTCTTAACAACATTCAAAGTCTCATATAATTTATACATTTAAGACTAAGGATTTATCATCCTAAGTCAAGACATCTCTTATTCACATTCATACAGGCATCAAGTAAGGGACACAAGACTACCAAGACAAGACAAAACATACTTTACTTTATTATATATATTATATCATTATTTGAAACACTTATGAATGAGCCTTATCATCTTTATGTCATCCTATTCATTAATATAACATCATAAATATAACAATTATAGACTAATATAGTCAAGTAGAAACAATCATGCATCAACTCTAATACAACACAGATGAACACACAATAATTGTCTAACATGATCACCTAACAACTTCAATATAAGAAACCATATAATTTCTCATTACTTCACATGTAGGTAGATATTATCACACTTTACATAATAAACTACACAAATAATTATATTACTTCAAGTAGTTGCCAAAAAGTCCATGATAATCATAATACAGAAAGTAACGTCGACAAGGCCATATCGTGCACATCAGCGCCACCATAAGTGGGACATACCAATTACAACATAATTCAAGAGCTAAATTAAATAAAATAAGGAGACTTATGGAAGCGTACCACCAATCCATTCTCTCCACTTCAATCCATGTGTAAGTTATCTAACTCAATATCAATCGTCCCTTACCATAGTCATGAACATCTATTAAATGCATAAATCAAAATACTCAATAAATATAGGTTAATTCAATATATATTTATCAATAAAATACAACCTATACATCAGTTGAATACAATTCTTAATCATTTAATAGCCGATGGAAAACTACACTAGAATTCATAAGCATTAAGACAATATCAAGTAACCCATAAAGTAGTCAATAACTAGGGTTCATCAATAATATAGGTTCATAGGTTAATTGATTTATAATAATCTAATTAAAAAATATAATCAATAAATATTTATTCAAAACCTTTAATGGAAGAACCCATGGATAAACCATAAAATTGGACAAGTTCATCTTTGAAAACTTGAGAAAACTTGTTTGAATTAGAGTTCTGAAGAATAGAGTTTCAAGGATCAAAATCATACCTCAATTATGCTAATACGACAATTTGATAAAGAATCACCACTCAAATCTCTAATCCAAGATCTTCCTTCAGTTTTGGCTTCAATGGAGTTCTAGGGTATTTCCAAGGGATTTTGCGTTTTTATTTTGAAGAATGAATCCTCCTAAGTTATAATGTCTTAGAAACATGTTGAAAATACCCAAAACACCCTTTAGGAACCGACCAAAGTCTTATTTGAAAGTGGAATGAATTTAAAACTTAAACCCTAGATTGTATAGTGAACATGCGCAGGAAGGCAGTCCACCACCAACGGACCAGCCGACGGACATTCACCGAACCATTGAACTGTTCTATTTGTATGTTGTTTGGTACTGTGGCTGGTCCTTCACAGCACCTATCCAACGCCTAAGTTTCAACCTAAGACCCCTCACCTACGAGGAGTTTACTGACCCCTTGGGCGTCGATTGCTTCCGTAGGTCGGCTGGTTTTTGACAGCTTGGGCACTCGTGAAGGTTCCTTCCTCAAGGACCGTTGGTTGGTACTTAGGAACTTTCACACATACGTTTCCAACCCAACTATGCTTGTATACGAATTTAGGACCTCCCATATTAATTTCATCAAAAACAAACACGTAAAACTCGACAAGCATGCTTTGGCAATCAAGGTCGTTTCAAGGCAAATATTTCAAAAGTCATGGACGTTCTTAAATGTTTGACCTCCAAACTTCACAAAACTTGACACACTGCCTATATAGACAACAATAACTCATTTAATTACCTTATAATATCATTAATAACAGATAGAAACATATACACACATGTGAGGCATATAGGTGACTTAGTCGTCGTACGTCTTAGTCATCCCTTGAGGTTTGACTTCCTATGCACCTAAAATCTTAGACACTGCCTCATACAACACATTATATACTATGTTAGTACCTTATACCATCATGGAAACAATGTTAGGTGCTAGCTTCCCCTTTGTTATTTTTGGGATCTTACAATCTCCCCACTTGGATAAAATTCATCTTTGATGACACTTGTCACTCTTCAAACACTTCCAAGAATAGATATTCAACTACCAACTCAAAACCATACAAAGTAATACATATTCAAGGAGAAAACATCAATTTCACACAATAAAGAGTATCACAACACAACAAGCAACTAGAAGAATATTCTATAACTTATCATGCTATAAAACTCACATCTTTCATTCCAAATAGAAAAAAACATATTTTATATTCATTAATATGCTCATATTAATCACTTCTTCAACATTTCAACAATTTTTAACCAAATATTGAATTAGTCAATTTCTCAAAATTCTTACAAGTGAGAGCAAGCAGTCCTTACAGTAAACTATGCATTTTGTTTCAAAAATTCAACTTTTAGGCAATTAATGATAGAAATACGCTAATATGCAAGATAAAATCACATAAACATATCTTACAACATAATCATAACTTCATGAAATGCGCAATGCAAAATCAACGCAATTCCATTTCAATAAGACTCTTAAAAACCATGCACATGCAACATGTTTCTATTACTTTCTAGTCTATCAACTAACCATACACTTCCACTTAGAAGGAACTGATAACACTAAAGGAACACAAGACTTACCATTAGCATCATCACCCTCATCAGGATTTTATCTTTTTGTAAAACCATAAGAAAAGAGTACTCATATATTTTAATCTGCGGCAAGACATAAGAGTAGAAAAGAGGGGAAACTCTATCGTCCTATAGCCTCTCGCCCATAGATGTGTCGCGACTAACACCGATGGTCGCTTTTCTACTACACGTGACTTGATGAGAGTTTTGATTCTTAACACTACTTCCATAACCTATTCTCTAATACAAGCACTCTCGGATCTCCAAAAGGAATACTTGATCTTTCGAAAGTCTTATACAAGCCTGTCGTATCGTTCATCACATATACATAGTGAAAAATAATGTGGGATTAAAACTTTTCACAAACATTTTAATAGTCTTTAAAATCTCTTTCATAAAAAAACTCATAGGAAAAACAAAGCCTCATTTCATCAAATCTTAGACACAAGAGTACTTGGGACATGGCCTATACGCAATAGAAATATAATACTACTAAGTCTATTACGATACTTCAATAAGGGTTAGAAAAGACAGCTATGTCGTCGAGTCAAATGAGGACATACTTCAACTTCAATTGAGTGATGCTATGGTCCAAGTCTTGATTCCCAAATGCACCTCACCTACTAACAACTATACAGATTGATAAAAGCATGGAATTAGTACAACAACATGTACTAAGTATGGCATAACGCATAAAAATCATGAACATCGACATTTATTGGAAATATGCATCTTTTAATTTAAATATCATAATATAATCATAAGAACAACATTTATCAACTTAGTAGAACATAAGAAATCACTTAATCAAATTATCACATTTTTAGGATCCACATTACAGTAAGCTATCCTAGGACTCACTTAAGCAACACAAAGAGAGACCGCACATACGACCTCTCTAAGCATTCCTAAATGATCCTGAAGACTACTAATAATAAGACACATACTTTTACAAGACACCAAAACACATACCATGTATAATATTACATTCTCCTTTCCAAGAATATCTAATGACTTACTTATGTACTCATAGAGGAGAACTCCCATACACCCTCGTCATGTCTACCTAAATAATCCTTAAAATTTCCTCTATTTAGATCATTTCTAAAGAATCAACCAACCTCCCTAACTAGAGTCGTTCTCAATACTTGCCTAGATAAGAGATAAAGAGATCATCCCTTATGCCCCCTTCAGACTTTAACTAAGGAATCCTTAAGTCATTGTACATTAGGTACTCATTCATTTACATGATTTCTAACATAAGCCATTATTTCCTTAGTTCATTAAGAGACATTCATCAAATAGAGGACATTCAAGTAATGGTCTTGGAGAAGACCTAGGGACTCTCACTAACATCTTCAAAGCCTATTTGTGAAATTTCTAGATAGTTTTCCATACTACCGCATAAACTTCATAGAACTTACCTAATGCTAATAGGTAACCCACATAATTACAATAGGCAATAAACGACATACAACATTGTAGAAAGACATGGAATCCGTAGTTGTAACCTACTCCGATGAAGGGAGTTCTAGTTGCAAATGGTAGAACTTGGACATATCCCATGAAGACACATGGTTAAGGAATATGAATGTCTTACTTTGTATTCTAGTCTCATACGTTAATTAAAGTTACTTCTGTTACTATACTCAATCAGTGTTAGCCTTTGTTCTCATGGAGTAATTCACATTAAAGGTTCATACAAAGGGGTTTCATATAAAATTTATCACCTAATTACATTTACCCTACCAAAGAGGTCCTCTAGTGCTGACTTACAATGTAGAAAAGAAGCTCATAATGACTTTACTAAGGATTGATATGATATCGTTCCAGCCAAAAAAATTTAAGTCTATCTTCATTACAACAAAGATACCATTACGACTTTCGACTTCAAGGTTCATAACCTTACCACTAAGTTCAAGGTTTCACATAAAGAACCCTATTAAAAACATTCAAGGTTTCATATCATTTCAACAATCAATACTAATAGGATTTAGCATCCTAAGTCAGGATATCTCATATTCATATACATACAGGCATCAAGTTTGGGGCACAAGTCAACCGAGACAAGACACAACATACTTTACATTATTACGTATAGCATATCATTCTTTGAAGCACTTAGGAATGTACCTTATCATTTTTATATTATACTATTAATTACTATAACATCAACAATATAACCACTATAAATTCATAAAGTCAAGTAGGAACAACCATGCATCAACTCTAAGACTAAACACATGAACGCATAGTCATAGTCTAACATGATCACCTAACAACTTCAATAGAAGAAACCACATACTTTCACAGTACTTCACATGTAGGTAGATATGATCACACATCATATAGTCAACTACACAAATCATCATATTACTACAAGTAGTTGCCGACAAGGAAATGATAATCATAATATATTATGCTATGTCGAAAAGGCCACATCACGCAATCATCGCCACCATAAGTAGGCCATAACAATCGCAACATAATTAAAGATCTAAAGTACATAGAATAAACACAATTAGGGAGGCATACCACAAATCCATTCTCTCCATTTCAATCCATTTCTAAATCATTCAACTTAATACCAATAGGCCCTTACCCATGGCCATGAACATCAATTCAATGCATAAATACCAATACTCAATGAATCTCGGTTAATTAAATATATATTTATAAATCTAATAAAAACTATCATCAATTTAATACAATTCTTACATCATTCAATAACCCATAGAAAACAACACTATAATTCATAAGCATTAATACAATATCAAGTAACCCATAAAGTAGTCAAAAACTAGGGTTCATCAATTACATAGGTTCACAGGTTAATTGAGTTAAGATCATCTAATCAAAAAAATTAATCAATATATAATTATTCAAAACCTTAAATGCAAGAACCCATGGACTATAATTAAAATTTGACAAGTTCATGTTTGAAAACATTAGAAAAATTCTTTTCATTTGGGATCCTTGATAAATAGAGTTTTAAGGATCAAAAACGATAACTTAATAATGCTAATCCTCCAATTTGAGGAAGAATCACCAGAGGAATCTTCAATCCAAGATCTTCCTCGTGTTTTGGCTTCAATGGAGTTCTAACGAATTTCTAAGGGATTTTAGGTTTTATTTTGAATAATGATTTTTCCTATGGTTTAAAGGCTTAAAATAATGTTTAAAATACCCAAAACACCCTTTAGAAACCTCCCAAAGTCATATTTGGAAGTGGGGTGAATTTACAACTTCACCCTAGACTTTAGAGCGAATTGCGCAGCAAGGCAGTTTACCACCAATGACCAATCGACGAACAGTCACCCAACCCACGGACCGTTCTCCTTGTCCGTGGTTTGGGACTATGTCTAGTCATTGGTATAATCTCTCCCACGCCTAAGTTTCAACCTACTCCCCTAACCTATGGAGCGGCGACTGACACACTAGGCGTCGATTGTCTCCGTAGGTTGGGCTGGTTTTTGACATCTTTTGCACTCATGAAGGATCCTTTCTCAACGTACCTAGGTTGGTCCTTGGGGACTTTTACCCGGACGTTTCCAAGCCGAATATGCTTGTATACTAACACGTAAAACCCGACGAAACGTGCTTAGACACATAATGTAGTTTCAAGGCAAACCTTTTGAATGTCATGGACGTTCATGGACGTTTGACCTTCAAACTTCACAAAACATGACACACTGCCTATATACACCATAATAACTCATTAATTACCTTATAAAGTCATGAATCCCACATAAACAGATAAAAACATATGAGACACATAGGTGACTTAGTCATGGAATGTATTAGTCGTCCATTTACATTTGACTTCCAATGATCCTAAACTCTTAGACATTGTATCATAGCACATTATGTACCATTTTGAGACCTTATACCATCATGAAAACCATGTTAGGCTCTAGATTCACCTATTTCATTTTCGGGATCTTACAATCTCCGCTACTTGGACAACATTCATCATCGTATGATACTTGCCTCTCTCCGAATACTTCCAAGAATAGAGATTCAACTAGCAACTCAAAACAATACCACATATTCAAGGAGAAAACATCAATTTCACACAATCAAGAGTATCACAACGCAACAAAACAGTAAAAGAAAATTTTATAACTCATCATGCTATAAAACTTACATCGTTCATTCCAAATAGAAAAAAAACATATTTTGTATTCATTATTATTCTCATATACATCAGTTCTAACCAAATTACAAAAATTTTCAACCAAATAACGAATTAGTCAATTTCCCAAAATTCTTATAGTGAGGAGGTAGTTCTTACATTGAATTGTGCAAAATTTTCAAAAATGCAACTTTTAAGCAATTTTGATAGAAACATGCTAATATGAAAGATAAAATCACATACACACATATTACAAAACAATAATAACTTCATGACAAAACTCATAGTAAATAATAAGTCTCATTTAATCAAATCCTAGACACAAGAGTACTTGCGACACGATCCATACACAATAGAAATATAGTACTTCTAAGTCTATTGTAATACTTCAATAAGAGGAAAAAAGGAGTCATTCTTCAACTTCACTTGAATGATGCTACTATCCAAATCATTCTTCTCAAATGCTCCTCACCTACAAGCCACTATAGATATAGATAAAAGTATGGAATTAGTACAACCACATTTACTAACTATTACATAATGCATAAAATCATGAAAATGGACATTTATTGGAAATATGCATCTTCTGATTTAAATATAATAATATATTCATAAAAACAACATTTATCAATTTAGAAGCACGTAAGAAATCACATAATCAAATTATCGCATTTCTAGGATTATATCACAGTAAGCAATATCATTATCAGAGTGAACTTATTCACTGTTTCAGTGAACTCTATTAACTTAATTTTAGACACCTTCTAGCAAATAATTCCCCCACTAAAATCTATCCTAATACTCACTTAAGCAACACAAAGAGAAACCGCCCATACACCCTCTCTAAGAATCCCTTAATGATCCTCAAAACTTTTTGTGATGAGACATATATATTTACAAGACACCAAAACACATACCATGTATAACATGACATTCTCCTTACCAAGGATATCAAAATACTTACTAAAGTAGTCCTTGAAGAAAACTCTCATACACGCTCTTCAATGTTACCTTAATAATCCTTATGACTTCTTATGTACATATCAAAGCTAAAGAATCAACCAACTTCCCTAACTAGAGTTATTCTCAAGACTTCCCTAGATAACAAATGAAGACATCATCCCTTATGCCCTCTTCACAAATTAACTAAGAAATATTTAATTCACTCTATATTAGATATATGCTTTCTAACATAATCAATTATTTCATTAGTTCATTAAGAGACACTCATCACTGTCACGACCCAAAACCGAGCCGCGACTGGCACACACATTTACCCTTCTATGTGAGCGAACCAACCAATCTAACCCTTAACATTTCAATGTATATCAACAGAAAATAATGCGGAAGACTTAAACTCATTAATAAAAACAATTCAAAACTATCATTATTATCCCCAAAATCTGGAAGTCATCATCACAAGAACATCTATCTCAATTTACTAAACTAAGAATGTCTAAGAACAAAAATAACTAAAAAGCTAGTCCATGCCGGAAGTTCAAGGCATCAAGACATGAAGAGGAAGATCCAGTCCAAGCTAGAAGCATTAGCTCACCCTGAAATCCGTTATACTGATGACTGGCTAGAATTACTGTTGAGTTGAAGACGACGGCTCGTTTGCTGCACTCTACAAATAACAGAGAAGAAAACATACAAGTAGGGGTCAGTACAAAACACGGGTACTGAGTAGATATCATCGGCCAACTCAAAATAGAAAACAGTATATATCAGTTAATATCATAAATCAACTATAAAACTCAACATGTAGCAACAACAAGTACTACAATCATCAACAATTACCGTCATGTTCACACATGAGGACTCAAGCCTCAATACCATACTCATTTGGGAATTGGTTTCATTAGATTGAGTATATTTATCATCTTTCAAGATTCATTATCTTTCTTCCTCTTGTGTCCGTACGTGACACTCCAATCCCCTACTACTATGTGTCGGTACGTGACACTCCGATCCCCTAATACTACGTGTCGGTTCGTGACACCCGATCCCCTAATAATATGTGTCGGTACGTGACACTCTGATCCCCTAATTCTACGTGTCGGTTCGTGACACCCGATCCCCTAATAATATGTGTCGGTACGTGACACTCCGATCGCCTAATTCTATGTGTCGGTTCGTGACACCCGTCCCACTAATACTATGTGTCGGAACGTGACACTCCGATCCACTAATACTATGTGTCGGAACGTGACACTCCGATCCACTAATACTATGTGTCGGAACGTGACACTCCGATCCACTAATCTCATTCTATCAATTCATCAAGCCTTCTCTATACCAAGGCATCATCAATCCCATTACTTTAATTCATCAAGCCTCTTTTGTACCAAGGCATCATCATTAATAACGTAGATTAGAATTTCTTTCAAGAATGGGATTCAATAGTTTCATCATGCTTATTTTATCACAATCACATAATCATATTCATGCAAGCATACAATTAAGCATATAGACAGGTTTACAATACTACCAATACATATCATTCGCTATTAAGAGTCTACTACGAATAGCATGAAAACCATAACCTACCTCCACCAAAGATTTTGATCAAGCAAGCAATTTCCCAAGCCTTGTTTCTCTCTTCTCGTTCGTTCGACCCTCTCTCTCTCTCTTTCTCTTTGTTCTTTCTATTTTCTTTATTCAAACCCTCTTTCTTTTACCCTAATTAACATATAATTAAGAATAAAAGGTGGCAATAGTAACCCACTAATTAACTTAAGGTTACCTCTTTTAACCCCCAAGTAATTAGACTTATTAATATTAACCCTCTAACTTTATAACTAAAGAAGGAATAGTCCAAAACGTCCCTTAAAACGTGTAAAGAAATCCGACCCAGACTGGGATTACGCAACCTGTGACAGGCCGTCGTGCCTGCGACGGTCCGTCCTGCAGGTCGTCGCCAAGTTCAGAGACCCAAATTTCCACCAAGGGTCTGTGACGGTCCGTCCTGCAAGTTCGTCACGAAGTTCAGAGAGTCGATTTTCGGTACCCAATTTCAGAATTTCTAAGTGTTTTGAAACGAGACCCTGCGACGGTCCGTCGTGCCCATGACGGTCCGTCATGGGGTCCGTCGCCTCAGCCAATTTTCCAGAAATAAAACCTGCTGCTCAAAACGACTCAACAGGTCGTTACAATCACATAGAGGGCATTCCAGTTATGGTCTTGGAGAAGATCTATGGACTCTCACTAACATCTTTAAAACCTATTGTGCAATGTCTAGATAGTGTTCCATATCACGAGCTAAACTTTATAAAACTTCTCTAATTCTAGTAGGTATACTAGATGAAGAGGATATGCAATAACCTACATTGACCATGGTTGCAAGGCATGGAAGCTGAGTTGCAACCTACTCCGATGTAGGGTGTTCTACTTGCCAATGGTAGAACTTGGACAGATCCTATGTAGGCAAATGGTTAACGTATATAAATGGGTTACTTTGTATTCTAGCCTCATCCTCTAACTAGAACTACTTTCCTTACTAAACTCAAAGGTTCATACAAAGGGGTTCCATATTAAGTTCATAATCGAATTACATTTAACCTATAAAAGAGGTATCCGATGGCTGCCTTAAAATAGCGACAAGAAGCTCGTAATGACTTTCTTAATGATTGATATGATGCCATTCCAGCCAACCAACCTTAAGTGCATCATTCATTACAAGAAGGATACCATTATGGCTTTCACTTTAAGGTTCATAACCTTACCACTAGGTTCAAGGTTTCACATAATGGACTAAGTGGCTTCAGCTATGCCAATACATCTCATATTCACATTCATACATGCATCATGTAAGGGACAGAACTCTACCAAGTGAGGACACAACATACCGTACTTTATGCATATATGATATTATTCTTTGAAGCACTTAGAAATGACCCGTATCATATTTATGTCATCCTATTTATTACAATAACATCATCAATATAACCATTATAGACTCATATAGGCATGTATGAACAACCATGCATCAACTCTAAGACTACACACATGAACACATAGTTATAGTCTAACATGATTACCTAACAACTTCAATATAAAAACCACATACTTTCACATTACTTCACATGTAGGTATGATCACATTTCACATAATCAACAACAAATATCATCATATTAATTCAAGTAGTTTCCGACATGTCCATGATCATCATAATACATAAAGTAACGCAGACAAGGCCACATCATGCATAGAACACCGCCACCATATGTGGGCCATACCAACCACAGCATAATTCATGATCTAAAATTACATAAAATAAATAGAAATTGGGTAGAGTAACTCCAATCCATTCTCTCCACTACAATCCGTGTAAAAATCATCCAATTCAATACCAATAGGCCCTTACCCATGGACATGAACTTCAATCAATGCTTAAATCATAATACTCATAGGTTCATTCAATATATATTTATCAATCTAATACAAATTATACATCAATTGAATATAATTCTTACATCATTCAATATCAAATAGAAAACTACACTAGAATGCATAAGCATTAAGACATTATCAAGTAACCAATAAAGTAGTAAAAATCAAGGGTTCATCAATTGCATAGGTTCATAGGTTAATTAATTTCAAATCATCTAATTAATAAAAATATAATCAATACATAATGATTCCAAACCTTTGATGCAAGTACTCATGGATAGATCATTAAATTGGACAAGATCATCTTTGAAAACTTTAGAAAACTTATTTGTATTTGGGTTCTGATGAATAAAGTTTCAAGGATCATAAAACATACATCAATGATGCTAATCATCCAATTTGATGAACAATCACCACTCAAATATCCATTCCAAGAACTTCCTTGAGTTTTGGCTTCAATGGAATTCTAGGGAATTTCTAAGGGATTTTGGGTTTTCATATTAAAGAATGAATTTTCTTAAGTGTTAAAGGCTAAAAAAATATTTTAGAAATACCGAAAAGACACTTTAGGAACATCCCAAAGTCTTTTTTGGAAGTGATGCGAATTTACACCTTCACCCCTAGAATTTACAGTGAAGTGCACAGGAAGTCAATCCACTACAAACGGACCAATCGTCGGACAGTCACCCAACCAATGGATCGTTTTGTTGTTCCGTAGTTTTGGACTGTGGCTGGTCCTTGGCAGAACCTCTCCCACGCCTAAGTTTCAACCTACTAACCTCACCTATGGGTGTCGCAGACCCACTGGGCATCGATTGTCTCTTTAGGTTGGGCTCATTTTTTATAGCTTGGGAACTCATGAAGGGTCCTTCCTCAAGGACCCTTGGTTGGTCCTAGGGAACTTTTACCTGGACGTTTCCAAACTGAATATCCTCGTATATGATTTTAGGACCTCCCACATGAATTTATTCCAAAATGAACACGTAAAATCGATGAAACATGCTTAGACACACAAGGTCGTTCCAAGGCAATCCTTTAAAACATCATGGATGTTTTTGGACGTTTGAATTCCAAGCTTCATGAAACCTGAAACAATGTCTATATACACCACAATAACTCATTTAAGGACCTTATAAACTCATGAATGACACATACATACATATAAATATATATGAGGCACATAGCTGACTTAATCGTCAAACTTCTTAGTCGTCTCGTGATATTTGACTTCAATGCTCCTAAAATCTTAGACCCTGCCTCAAAAACAAATTATATACAATTTTAGGACCTTAAACCATCATGAGACACACGTTAGTCTCTAGCTTAAGCTAAGTCATTTTAAGGATATTAGTCTTTCATTACAGATTAGTTTCACTACACATTCTCATCTCTTCTTGTTAGGATGCTTACTAAGTATCTTCAAGGTCTCATACCTCATAATCACACTATACCTCTCATAAGGTGGGAAATAATACTAACCTAACTCATGAATATCGAGAATAACCATCAACCTCACTAGTATAGCATAACACCCTCCTCTTAAGATTCAACATTAGACAAACTCTCTTAGACATCACCTCATTCAAGTCATAGGAACCACATATCTCAAACTCATGGAATAGACTCCCTGTTT
Source organism: Solanum peruvianum (assembly GCA_027705065.1). Taxonomy (NCBI): domain Eukaryota; kingdom Viridiplantae; phylum Streptophyta; class Magnoliopsida; order Solanales; family Solanaceae; genus Solanum; species Solanum peruvianum. The sequence continues at coordinate 27,243,568 of JAKWJD010001763.1, forward strand.
CTCTTTCAACCCATGAGGTAGATTCATTTGGGAACCAACAATCTTGCTGTATCGACTCCACCATTTTCTCGATAAACATACTATCATTCCTTCTTAGAGTAAAACTCCACATGAACTTCCATACAAGAACAAGGACAACTATGAAACATTATCCACACAAGAGGGCAACCCTTAATTCTTACAAAATCACCATATTCCTTCAACACTTCTCAAATTTACACCTTAATTTTCTTCTTTCATTGTACATCATTTTCCCAAAAATAACATTCAAACTTTATAACTCTTATCATGCTATAACTACAGAACTATACAACTAAACATAATAATACCTTTAATCACATAAATAACACATAGACATAGATGGCATCACATCACAATATTCAAAATCCACCTTATCATACACTTTCCTAGTTATAAGAACGTAATAACAATCGAAACTCACCATTTTCTCCCTCCAAACATTCAATATTACCCATTCGAAACAATCACAACTAGAACACTACCGGACAAGGGAAACAAGAGAGAGATCATATAGAGTTTATGTTAGATCACGAAAGTGACCTAGGTGAACTAGAGCCTAACATGTTTTTCATGATTTTATAAGGTCCTAAAATGGTCTATAAGGTGGTATTGATGCAGTGTCTAAGAGTTTTGGTGCATTGGAAGTCAAACCTCGAGGGATGACTAAGACATTCGATGAGTAAGTGATATATGTGCCTAATATGAGGTTTTATATGTTTATATGTGATTCATGTGGTTATAAGTTCTTTAAATGAGTTATTATGGTGTATATAGTTAGTTTATCAAGTTTCGTGAAGTTTGGAGTTCAAACATCGAAGAACATTTATGACATTCGAAAGATGTGCCTCGAAATGAACTTGTGTGTGAGCATGTTTCATCAAGTTTTACATGTTCGTTTTGGGTGAAATTCATTTGAGAGGTCCTAAACTCATATAAAAGAATGTTTTGATTTGAAACGTCCGGGAAAATATCTTCAAGGACCATCTAAGGGTCCTTGAGGAACGATTCTTCATGATGCCCAAGATAGCCCAACCACCGGTTGGCAATCGACGCCCAGTGAGTCAGTTGACGCCCCGTTAATGGTGGTTCATAAATTAAAAGTTGTTCATGGGGGAGGAGAGACCAAAAACAAGTCTATGTCCCAGACCACGGACCAAAAAGACGATCTGTTGGTCAAGGGATGGGCCACCGATGGGTAACTGTCGATTGGGTATTTCCCTGCGTGTAGTTCACTTTTATGCGAGAGGTGAAAGTGTAAATTCACCCCCATATACAAATTTAAAGTTTGGAGGTTCCTTAAGGGTTTATTGGGTATTTTAGACATGTATATGTCTTTAACACTTAGAAAAATTCATTCTTCCAAATCAAAATTCCAAAATCCTTCAGAAATTCCTTAAGACTCCATTAAAGACAAAACTGAAGTAAGAGCTTGGATTTGATATTTATGTCACGATCGAAATCTTGATCACAGACGAGACCAGCGTCATTGATATCTCAGAGGTCACAGACAAGCCTACATGCGTCATTCTTACTTCATCTAGGTTAATTTTAACGGAAAATTGGAGCGTTTTGTTTTCTTATTTCATGCTAAACTTTTTAAACTTAACATCATAGGCTTTCACAAATCAACTAATATCGATATAATCAAATGAAAGCAAAAATTTATAATTGCATTAAATGTATTCTTGCCGAAACGGTACCAATACAATGTCTGAAATAAAAGTGGAAAGAAACACTAGTGGAACATGCTTCACTAGCTATATCCTACATCTAATCTAGATAATAACTGTAGACATCCTCGAATGTATGAGGTCCTAGCAAGTCCGGATGAAAGCTCCACGTCCGAATAGCTGCAACGTCAACCTGTATGCTCTAGCGTCCACCTTGCCTGCACCTAAAAATATAGACTTTTGTGGGATTAGTTGACACTTGTACTAATTATGGGTATATTCAAGCACACACCAAAGACATGCATGATTAAGAATATATCTTTCCTAACAACATGATATATGGAAAGTCAAGTCATTAGACTTGCCAAATTTGGATTAGGAAAGTTAGGGGACTTGCCAAATTTGGATTAGGAAAATCATGCCATGAGAGTAACATGCATCATCATATGTATCATGTTGCACACAACACATAATATATTACAGATATCACATAACATATTACATATAGCACATAACATATTGCGTATACCACATTACATCTTTCATATCATTCATTCATACGCCATGAGACTTTGGGATCATGTACATGACATCAAGACGTCCTAAAAATGAGGGCCCAATATTTGGGACCTCAACTAGGTATCCTTCTTTAGCAAACACAGAGTCTACTTCATTCATTCATACGTACTTCACTCCAGAGATTCAGAAGCTAGTGTAGCCACCAGCTATACCTAAGATGTACTGTAAGAATTTCATCGGGTGCACTCTGCAATGATCAAGAATGACAGAGTGTCTCCCCCACACAGAAAAGAGGTGGAATCACAGGCCAAAATGACCCAAAACATGCTACCGTACATGGGAATTGAACCTCACCAGATCCCTATATTGGCAGTATAGGTTCGAAGAATAGGAGATATAAGGAGACCCTTACCCAACATACCGGACAGTCTCATCTCATTAGAGTTACGTGAACCTCCGCTCCTTCCCCAAAGAAGGCATCACCGCTCATAGCTATTCTATCGGTGCTTAGTATGAAGTTCCATTACATTCAAATCGTACGTCACGACAGCTGGGTTCTATTAGGAGGACATCATAGCTTAATAGATGATTTGTCATCTCATCATTAATATTAGGTGTGTTAATCTCAATTCTTTTATTAGAGTGTTCATAGAGACTGGTCTCTTCATTAAGTTTACACTCACATAGGTGTGTACGTTTTGGTAACACTTACTTAGGCTCATTTGAGATTTCTCTCAGCCTTTACATTAGCCTCATATCATGTTGTCACAACAATCATTAGTATTAGCACATTTGCTCTTTATAATTACTCACCCCTTTTTACGTGAACGTTCATTTCATCATATGCCAATGCACTTGGCCATTAAGTGTGTTTCACACCCTTACTTAACCCTTCTAGGTTTTCATCATTTCATTGTTCATATAATCATTTCATTACATACATCATAGGTTCACTTGCTTCTAATATATGCTAGACTTATGGGTCTATACATACAAGCCACGAGGCTTCAATAATAATTCATTTAAGTGATTCATATCTTCCTAAGATTATGTGGTAGGAGACATATGCATCATGTAAGTATGCTAAGATCTCGATTCCGATATATGTAGGCAAATTATTCTTGAACATTTAGTTTATGTATGACTTATGTATCAATATGGAATTTGGGCAAGGGAACCCGGTTTCGAATCCCTTGGACAACACTTACATTTTTCATTTATTTTATTTTGGTCTACATGGCTTGGGGACCTAAGATCAAGCCCCAACACCTTCATTTTATTTTAATTTCTTTTCTTTAAATTTTCTCTTTCTTGGACGAGGGGTTGTGGGATCGAACCCCCACAGACCATATTATTTTAATTCTTTCTCCTCGACTTTTTTGAGTTGACCATGAGGGTCTGGGTTTGAATCCCCACAACCTCACATTATTTTTTCTTTAATCCCTAAATACGCCTAGAGGTCGTTGTTTCTATTCCCACAAGCCTCAACATTTATTTTCTTTTAATTTCCTTAAGTCTGTCTGAGAGCTTGTAGATTTGAACCCCACTCCTCTCATTTCTTATTTTAATGATTTAATTTTCCAGCCAAGACCATGGTTCGAATCCCCTTGACCATAATACTTTTAACTCACTTATTTTCATGGTTTTTAACATCGTGAGATCACAGGTTCGACCCTCAGTGACCTCATTATATTTCTTCATTTTTCATAACAATTAAAATATTTTAACTTGGCCGAAATTCATCAACTTATGGTTAGAAATTTTGTAATTTTTCAGCATCTTTTCCATCAAGTTACACATTACTTCTTAGGGAAATTTCATCATTCATTTATAACGTTTTGGGTGCATTTTTATGGATTCGATTAGCCAAGAGTTTATCACTAAATTGAGCAACATTACACTTCATATGAACATCAAGATTTACATAAACATTTGTACATAAAATACAGAGAACTAACATGCCATTTCAAGTCCTAATCCGTAAACAATAGTCATGGAAATACACCCAAATGCACGTAAGTCATATATTTGGGGAAAAAAAGATTGTCACTCATAAGATTCCAAACACATATTCACCACGAAAACACATTACATGCCTAATATCTACCAGAAAATATACCCAACCTATGAATCAATCGGAGCTAGAGACAGGGACATACAACGGGGAACAATCCTAGTTTTCTAATTAGAATATGCTGAACCTTAAGGGGTCTCTTGGAAAAGGGAAAACAGCGAAGAGAACCCATACATTTTATGAAGTTCAAAACTTGAAGTTGTTTCCTGAACCGTCTCAAACACTCACTTGCAAAATCAAGTTTCAATATCAAACTTTTGACGGAAAACCCTCCCTTTGACTAACATACTTTGCTTAGCGTTTGATTTTATTTTTCGTTGTGAGTTCTTCAAATGTAAAGAACTTTGGTAAATTTTATGCTCTTGTACGTTATTTCGGTAGAGGGAACTTAAAAGAGAATGATATAGACGTGAGAGAGAGATAAGCGTCAGCGATGAGAGTTTTCTTAGGCTTAGGAGTCTAGTTTAGGACTTAGTCAAATAAGGTTTTATTTAATGGTAAGAATATGATTTCTCTTTTATTTTTAATCATACAACAAATAATAAATATTAATAATTACATTAATTTACCAAATTAAATAAAGAAACAATTTAAATCATCGCTTCCACCTATGTTCGAAACCAGGTGGAGCAAGACTTCACTCCAAGAGTCAATTTTCGGCCCTCTTTCCCCAAAATTCCCCTCCACCTTATTTTAGGGTAATTACGATACTAACCTTAGCTTGGAACAAGACCATTTTACCCCTAGACCCTCCAAACTTATGATTTCCACTTTTTGGAAGTTCGGTAAAGACTCATACGAGTAAATCTTCATATTCGGGAGCCCTACATGGCTGTACACAACCTTTCCTAGCTCAAATAACTCCCCAAGTTAGTTGGGTTGGCTGTCGTAAGGGTTCAGAGGTCTGGTTCTACGTGCATCAATACGTGTGAACCCGGTCTATTCGTAGGCATTCTAAACACATTCAGGACACATTAAGCATTACTTATCTTATCCATTTTTAGGGTTGTTACAATTTGAGTGGTGATTACTCATAAATTTGAATATTAACATCATTGATGTATGTTTTTTGATTCTTCAAACTCTGTTCATCAAGGAGCCCAAATTCAAAGAAGTTTTCTAAAGTTTTTCAAAGATGAATTGTCCAATTTCATGATCTATCCATGGGTTCTTGTATAAAAGGTTTTTAATCATTGAATATTGATTGAATTGTTGTTAATTAGATTATTTTAAATAATAATCGATGAACACATGTAACTGATGAACCCTAGTTTTTGACTACTTTATGGGTTACTTGATATGGCCTTAATGCTTCTGAATTATGGTTTAGTTCTGTATGGGCTATCAAATGATAAAACAATTGCATTTAACTGATGTATAGGTTGTATTATATTGATAAATATATGTGTAATTAACCTAGTTTCCTTCATTATTATTACATGGCCATGGGTAAGGGCCTTATGATATTTAATTGGATTATTTAGCATTGGATTAAAGTGTTGAGGATGTAGTGGTAGTACACTGAACTACTTACCCTTTTTTATGTTAATTAGACTTTAATTATGTTGTGATTACTATGGTCCACTTATGGTGACGGTGTTATGTGATTTATGTGGCCTTGTCAATGTTATTTTTAATTACTATGATTATTATGGCCTTGTCGGCAACAAGTTATAGTCATATGATGATTTGTGTAGTGGATTATGTAAAGTATGATAATATGTAAATATATGTGATGTAATGTGAAAGTATATGCTTCTTATGTTGAAGTTTTTAGGTGATCATGATAGACAATGACTATGTGTTCATGTGTGTAGTCTTCGAGTTAATATAGGATTATTCCTACATGACTATATGGTTTATAAGGGTGATATTGCTGATGTTCTAGTAATGAATAAGATGACATAAAGATGATAATGTTTGTTCCTATGTGCTTCTAGAATGACATGTAATATGTCCTAAAGTAAAGAATGATGTGTCTTGTTTAGATAGACTTAAGTCTCTCTTCTTGATACATGTATGAAGTGAATATGTGATGTATTGACTTAGGATGCTAAATAATAGTAGTCTTGAATGTATGAATTATATGTGAGACCTTGAATGATGATAACATGATCCTCTATGTGAAACCTTGAACCTAGTGGTAAGGTTATGAACCTTGAAATAGAAAGTCGTAATGATATCCTTCTTGTAATGAATGATGGAATTAAGGTTGATTGTATGGAAAGACATCATATAAATCCTTAGGAAAATCATGGTGATATTATTGTTTTCATTGTAAGGCATACCTAGGGGACCTTTTTGTAGGATTAATGTAATTGGGTTATGAACTTGATATGGAACCCTTTGTATGAACCTTAATGTGTCTCTATGACGACAAAGGCTAGGACCTAGTGAGTATGGTAAGGGAAGTAGTTCTGGTTAAAGTATGAGGCTATAATACAAAGTAATACCTTCATATTCCTTAACCATGTGCCTACATAGGCCCAGTCCTACCATTGGCAAGTAGAACATCTTAATCAGAGTAGGATAGAACTCCGGATTTCATGTTTCGCTACCATGGTCTATGTCGGTTATTGTCTATATTCTCATCATGTGGGATGCCTATTAGCATAAGTGAGGTTCTATGAAGTTTAGGTAGTTGTATGGGACGCTATCTAGACAATGCATAATAGGCTTTGAAGATGTTTGTAAGAATCCCTAGGTCCTGTCCAAGACCATTACTTAAAAATGTCCTATATGTGATCAACGTTTTCTAATGAACTAATGATTTATACTACAAAGTATGAAAATGAATGAGTAAGGAATCTAGAGACACTTAAGGATTCCTTAGTTAAAGCGTGAATAGGGCATAATGGATTATCTCTTCATGTCTTATCTAGGGAAGTATTGAGAATGACTCTAGTTAGGAAAGTTGGTTGATTCTCCTGGCATGATCAAAACTTGGGTAGTCTTAAGGATTATATAGGAAACCTTGAAGATAGTGTATGGGTGTTATATTCTAGGAGTACATTAGTAAGTATTTTGATAACCTTGGTAAAGAGAATGTCATATTTTATCCATGTTATGTGTTTTGTGTATTGTAAGTCTGTATGTGCCTCATTATGAGTAGTCATGAGGATCGTCTAAATATGCTTAGAGAGGGTGTATGGGGGTATCTCTTTGTATGACTTAAATGAGTGTTAGGACAGATTTTAGTTGGATGATTACATGCTATAAAGTGTAAGGAAGAAGTAGGCAACTTTACTGTAATAGTGAAGAAATACAATGTCCAGTGAGTTTAGGTCACTATAATGTGTCTCCTACAAATGTGACAATTGTTCTAACCGATTTCTTATGTGTTTCTAAGTTTTTAAATGTTGTTCTTATGATTATGTTATGATATTTAAATCAAAAGATGCATATTTCCAATAAATGTCTATTTTCATGATTTTTATGCATTATGTCATACTTAGTAGATGTGGTTGTACTAATTCTATTCTTTTATCTATCTCTATAGTAGTTGGTAAGTGAGGAGAATTTGGGAATCATACTTGGATCGTAACATCCTTAAAGTGAAGTTGAAGTATTTCCTCATTTGACTCGAGGGCGTAGATGTCTTTTAATTTTATTATTGAAGTCTTGTAATAGAATTAAGTATTTCTATACTCGTATTATATGGGTCGTGTCCTAAATACTCTTGTGTCTACGGTTTGATGAGATTGAGACTTAGTATTTCCTTCGAGACTTATATGAAAGAGTTTTTTAAGACTATGAACTGTTTTGTGAAAAGTTTTAATTCCACACTACTTTTCACTATGTATATGCGATGAACGTTATGAAATGGCTTGTATAAGACCTCCGAGAGGTCGAGTATGCCGGTTGTGACCTAAAGAATTCCCTAACTTTTAGGGTTTCATTGAGGGTCATTACAAGCTTGGTATCAGAGCATAGGATGTGAAAGTAGTCTTATGAATCAAAAAGTCTTATCAAGTCAGGTCTAGTAGAGTCTCAACCATCGTTGTGAGTCGTGACACATCAATGGGTGAGAGTCTTTAAGACGATAGAGTTTCCGTTCTTTTCTACTCCTATGATGTGTTATAGAGTAAAATTAATTAGTACTCTTTTCTTATTGTTCTCCTTGTGTTTATAGGAAGATGAATACGAGTTAGACACCGGCTAGGAGGGTTGAGGAGAATGATGTTCATGAGGAGATTTCTCCTCAAGTCGAGCAACTTATGCAAGCTCCATGTCCCTATTGTGGAAGAAGGTAATGATGTTCAGGTGGATCCCCCGAAGTTTTGAGATAGATATATTAGAGAGGCTTTGCTTGCTTCAGCTCGAGCTGTGACTACTAAAGAATTTGAGTATGGTTCCTAGAGTGAATGTTATGGACAGCAGTATGACCTCTAGGTTGAGAGACTTTGTGAGGATTAATCCTCCTCTGTTTCTTGGCTCTAAGGTGGGACAAGATCCTCAAGAGTTCCTTCATGGTATGTATAAGGTGTTGAGTGCTATGCGGGTTAAATATAGGGAGAAGTCGGAGTTGGCTTTGTATCAATTGAGGGATGTTTCTCAAAAATGGTATACTCAATTGAACGACAATAGGTCGATTGAGTCGGGTCCTATTGAGTGGGAAGAATTTTAAAAAAGCTTTTCTTAATAGTACTTTCACCGTGATACAAGAGAGTTTAAGGTAGAGGAGTTTATCAATATCAAGCAAGGCAATATGAATGTTGTGGAGTACTCTTTGAAGTTCTCAATGTTGTCTAGACATGCACCGTGCTTAGTATCAAATCCTAGGGATGAGATGAGTCATTTTGTAACCGGGGTCGCCGACTTGGTGATGGAAGAATGTCGTACATCCATGCTACATGATTATATTACCTTATCTAGACTCATGGTGTTTGCACAATCAATTGAAGAGTCTAACCTTGGTAGGATTACTAGAAACTTGAAAAGAAGTGGGTTAAGTGATCAAGGGCAACCTAGGTTCAAAAAGAAGGTTCAATCTTAAGATGGACTTAGTGCTCATAAGGTGAAATTTGAGAAAGGAGGTAGTTCTCAAAATGTCAAAACTACATGTGTCACTTGTGGGAAGAAATATTATAGTGAGTTTCTAAGGGGTACCAGATGTTTCTTTGGACGTGGAAAAGATGGGCATAAAGGGAGAGATTGTCCTAATAGACATGGTAAGAAAGTTTCTCCTAATGTTCCAAGTCATAGATGATTCTTCAACAAAGAGGCGTTTTTATGCACTCCGGACTAGAGAAGAAAATTTGTATGAGATTGATGATGATGTTAGTAAGTCCTTATAATTCTCTTTTTAGTGTTATGAGTTCCTTCTAAGTGGTAGAGTATGGTTAGTAATTGTGGTAGAAGGTTCTAGAAGTTTATTGCATGTGCATAGTGTTTAGGAGTTTGGTTGAAATTGATTTTCATTAACTTCATGCATTTTGTATTTTATGAAGATATGATCATTTTCTAAAGCTTTTTATATGATGTTACCTTGCATATTATCATGTTTTTATCATAAATTGACTAAAAAATTTTGGAAATTTGACTAATTCATTCTTTGGTCTAAAATTGTTGTAATGTTGTTATAACATATTTGTATAAGTATTCTATTGAATACAAAATGAGTTTTTGTTATTTAGAATGACGGATGTGAGTTTTATGGCATGATGAGTTATAGAAGTTATTCTAGTTTCTTGTGTTTTGTTAATCTTTTGACTATGTGAAATTGATGTTTTATCTAGATATTTATATTATATAATGTGATATATTTTATGTTTTTGATCTTATAGTTGAGTCTCCATTCTTGGAAGTGATATGAGAGTGGCAAGTGTCTTTCGAGGACAAATATTGTCCAAGTGGGGGAGATTGTAAAATTCGAAAAATGATTTAGATGAAATAGAGACTAAAATATTTTTCATGATTGTTTAAGGTCCTAAAATAGCCTATAAGGTTGTATTGAGGCAGTGTCTAGTAATTTAGGTGCATTGGAAGTCAAACGTTAAGGAACGACTAAGACGTTCGACGATTAAATCACCTATATGCCTCATATATGGTTTTAGGTGTTTATATGTGATTAATTAGGTTATGAGGTCCTTAAATGAGTTATTATGGTGTATTTATGCAGTTAGTCAAGTTTCATGGAGTTTGGAGGTCAAACATCCATGAACGTTCATGACGTTCGAAAGATGTGCCTAGAACTGACCTTCTATGTCTAAGTGTGTTTCGTCAAGTTTTACGTATTAGTTTTGGGTGAAATTAATGTTAGAATTCCTAAAATCATATAAGAGAATATTTGGGTTGGAAACGTATGGGCAAACATCCCCAAGGACGATTCAAGGTTAATTGAGAAAGGACTCTTCAAGAAGCCCAAGATAGCCTAACCAACGATTGGTAATCGACGCCCAGTGAGTCAGTTGACGCCCCGTTGGTGGTGGATCGTCTATTGGGAGTTATTCATGGGAGAGGATAGACATAATACAAGCCTCATTATCTGACCACGGACAACCAGGACGGTCCGTTGGTTAAAGGACAGGCCTTCGATGGGCAACCGTCGATTGGGTCTGTCCTTGCGTGAAGTTCACTATTAAGTGAGGGGTGAATGTGTAAATTCATGCCACGTCCAAATTGAAAGTTTTGCGGTTCCTTAAGGGTTTATTGGGTATTCTGGACATGTATATATGTCTTTATCACTTAGAAGAATTCATTCTTCCAAATAAAACCCCAAAAATCCCTTAGAAATTCCTGAAGTCTTCATTAAAGCCAAAAATGAAGGAAGAGCTTGGATTGGAGATTTGAGTGGTGATTCTTCATAAAATTGAAGGATTAACATCATTGAGGTATGGTTTTTAATCCTTGAAACTCTGTTCATCAAGGAGCCCAAATTCGAAGAAGTTTTTGAATGTTTTTCAAAGATGAATCGTCCAATTTCATGATCTATTCATGGGTTCTTGCATTAAAGGTTTGAAATCATTCAATAGTGCTTGAATTGTTGTTAATTATATGATTTTAAATCAAGTAACCTATGAGCCCATTTAATTGATGAACTCTAGTTTTTGACTACTTTATGGGTTACTTGATATGGCCTTAATGCTTATGAACTATGGTGTTGTCACGACCAGTGTCTAGACCCCAGACGAGATCGGCGATGTTGACCTCTCATATGTCGCAGACAGTCGTAATTACGTCATTCTTACTTTGTCTAGATTAATTTTAACGGAAAATTTGGAACTTTTTATTTCTTAACATATATACTATTCATTCTATTAGATTTATAATTGTTTACCATCTACCATCTAACATCAAAATCATCAAATGAAAGAACTAGTTTAATATAGCAATAAATGTATACTTGCCAAAATGGCACCAATACAATATCTGGACAAAACGGAAAGAGACGCTAGTGAAACATAATCCACTAGCTCAATCCCATAACTAAGATAGAATATAATGGGCAAGCAGCCTCGAAAGCATGAGGGCCTACCAAGTCTGGATGAATGCTCCGCATCCGGATAGTTTCAGCTTCAACCTATAGCTCTAGCGTTCACCTATGCCTGCACCTAAAATTGTAGAGTTATATATTATAAGTAGCCACTTGTACTAAGTATGGCTATATGCAAGCATACACCAAGTACGTGCATGAGTAAGAATAGCTCTTTCCTAATAACATGATTATGGAAAGTCAAGTATGTGCACTTGCCAAATTGGGATTAGGAAAGTTAGTGAGCTTTCCAAATTTTGATTAGGAAAGTGAGAGAACTTCCCAAATTTGGATTAGGAAAGTCATGCCATGAGAGTAACATGCATCATCATACTTATCATATTGCACAAATCATATAACATCTCGCACATTGTGCATAACATATTGCAAACAACACATAAAATTATTGATATTATTCGTTCATATGCCATAAGACCTTGGAATCATGGACTTGACATCAAGATTTCAAGAAAATGAGGGCTCCACATATGGAACCTCAACTAGGGATCCTTCTTCACCAAACAAAGAGTTTGCTTCATTCGTTCATACGCACTTCATTTCATTTCATTCATAAGCTGTGAACACCAGCGATACCGAGGATGTAGTGTAAGACTTTCATCGGGTTCTCTGTGCAATGATCAAGAATGACCTAGTGTCATTACTTGAGTCTAGCTCACCTCTTGATTATTATATCCTAACACCTTTGGTATCATTCATTTCATTATGTGCATCATTTGAGGCTAGCCTCATTCATTAATGGGGATCTTTAACTTTAATCGACATACATCATGTGAGCATTATGAAAACCAGTTTCTCCCCCACAATGAAAAGAGGTGGAATCACCGGCCAAAGTGACCCAAAACATGCTAGCGTACATGGTAATTGAACCCCGCAAGATCCATATATTGGTAGTAAAGCTTCGAGACTAGGAGATATAAGGAGACCCATACCCGGTATGCCAGACAGTCTCATCTCATGAAAGTTACGTGAACCTCCTCCCTTCGCGAAAGAAGGCATCACCGCTCACAGCTAGTCTATCAGTGCTCAGTATGTTCCATTACATTCAACTTATACGTCATGGAAGTTGGCTTCTAGTATGAGGACATCATACCTCAATATATGATTTGTCATCTCATCATTAGTATTAAGTGTGTTAATCTCAATACTTTCATTAGAGTGTTCATAGAGACTGTTTCTTTATTAACATTACACTCTCATAGGTGAGTACGATTTGGTAACATTTACTTAGTCTCATTGATATTGCTCTCATTTTTTTCCTTAGCCTCATGTCATGTCGTCACCACATTCATTAACATTCGCACATTTTTCCTTTATAATTACTCACCCCTTTTTATGTGAATGTTCATTTCATCATATGCCAACGCACTTGGCCATTTAGTGTGTTAATACTGTTACTTAACCCTTCTAGGGTTACATCATTTCATTACATACATCTTAGGTTCACTTATTTTTTAACATATGCAAGACATATGGGTCTATACATACAAGATATGAGGCTTCATTCATCGTTCATTTAAGTGATTCATATCTTCCTAAGATTATGTGGTACAAGAGTTATGCATCTTGTATGTATGGCAAGATCTCGATTTTGATCTAAGTAGGCATCATTATTCTTGAATATTTAATTCACGTATGGCTTATGTATCAATACAGAATTTTGGAAAGGGAACCCAATTTGGAATCCCTTAGAGAACACTTATTTTTTTTAATTTATTGTATTTTGGTCCACACGGCTTAGGGACCCAAGATCAAGCCCCAACACCTTCATTTTAATTTTCCCTTAGTTTTTCTCTTCTTTTTTTTCTTAATGGAATTGAGAGGATTTGGGATCGAACCCCCACAACCTCATTTTCTTTTAATTTCTTTTCTTTAAACTCTGTCCGTTGGCCGAGGGATTGTTGGTCCCATTTCTTTTATTTCATTTTTCTTTGACTATAATTCGCTGCCTAGAGGTCGTGGGTTCGATTCCCACGCCTCACATTTCTTTTTGTTAATTTTTTTTGTACTTTATTTTTCAGCCAGCACACCTGAGATCGAATCCCCTTGACCCCCATTTCCCTTTTGCAATTTTAAGGCATTATGCGGGTGAAATCGCGGGTTCGAATCCTGGTGACCTCAATTCATTTTTCACTCAATTAATTTTCTAGATTTGTTCATCTACATTTAGCCTAAGCTAAACATGTAAGTTTCTGGAAATTTGGTCACATTTCAGCTCACTTTCATCAATAATTTCACTTGAACTCATAGTGTAATTTGTAGACCATTTAACACGTTTTGCGGTGCATTTTTCATAGATTCGTTTAGCCAAGAGATTGTTAATTAAATCAGCCACATTCCATCCTTTATGAACATCACGATTTACATAGGTTTATGCACGTAAATTAACAACCATAACGTTACACATTTTTGGAGCCTCAAGCCGAGACCCTAGTCATAGTCACATTCTTGCACACACATGCACATAGTTGCAAAAACACATAGGTTATCTTTCATACGATTTCAAATGCACAACATAAACATAAACATCATGAAAATACAACATACATCTAAATCTATCAGCAATCATACCATACCTAAGAATCATTGGAAGCTAGTGATAGGGACATGCAATGGCGAACAACCCTAGTTTTCGGACTGAATAATCTGAACCTTAAGGGGTCTCTTGGGAAAGGGACCAAGAGAGAAGAGAACTCATACGTTTTTTGACGTTAAACCCTAGACTTTATTCCGAAAAACATCACCCAAGATCACGTCAAAGTCCCCTCAATGTCAATACCACTCGACAGACAACCTCCCTTTGCCTAACGTGTGATTAACGTTTGTTTTCTTGTTATTTCGTGTGAGTTCTTCAACTGTGAAGAACTTGGTTTATTTTTATGTTCTTGAAAATTACTTTATCATAGATAGATCGTCAATAAGAGTGATAGAGGCGTGAGAGAGAGAGAGAGATGAGCGTGGGAGAGAAGAGTTTTCTTAGGGTTAGGAGTCTACTTTAGAACTTAGTCAAATAAGGTTTTATTTAATTATTATTAAAAATCTGATTTCCTTTCATTTTAAATAAGATAATAAATAATGAATATAAATTAATTTCATTAATTTACTAACTTAAATTCAAAAAAAAATTAATTCATTGCTTACCTAGGTTCGAACCCGGGTGAAGCAAGACTTCACTTCATGGTCCAATTTTTGGCCCTATCTCCCAAAATACCCCTCCACCTTATTAATTAAATAATTAATTATATATTTAGGATAATTACATTACTACCCTTAGCTTGTAAAAAGACCATTCCCCCCTAGACCCTCCAAACCTAAGATTTTCCCTTTTTAAGTCCGGTAAAGACTCATTTGAGTAAATCTTCATATTCGAGAGCCCTACATGGCTGGAACCAACCTTTCTAGCTCAACTAACTCCCGAAGTTAGCTTTATTTTCCGTAGAAAGGGTTCAGAGTTCTGTTTCTACGCACATCAATCTGTGTGAACCCGGTCTAATCGTAGCCTTTCTAAACACAATAAGCATTACTTATCTTATACATTTTTAGGGTTGTTACAGGTGTAGTTTTGTATGGTTATCTAATGATGTAAGAATTGTATTTATTTGATGTATAGGTTGTATTAGATTGATAAATATATGTTTAATTAACCTAGTTTCATTCAGTATTATGATTTATGCATTAATTTAATGTTCATGGTCATGGGTAAGGGCCTAATGATATTGAATTGGATGATTTAGCATTGGATTGAAGTGTTGAGAAAAGAGTGGTTTTACGCTGCCTTATTTTCCTTTTGTTTTATTTTGATTAGACTTCAATTATGTTGTAATTGGTATGGTCCACTTATGGTTGCGGTGTTATGTGATTGATGTGGCCTTGTCGACGTTATTTTAAGTATTATGATGATTTTGACCTTGTCAGCAACTACGTGAAGTAATGTGATGATTTGTGTAGTTGATTATGTGAAGTATGATGATATCTAGATATCTGTGAAGTAATGTTAAAAACATATGTTTCTTATATGGAATTTTTTAGCTGATCATGATAGACCAACTTAGGGGGAGAGGTGAAGATATTCCCACGATGGCATTTCGGAATAGATATTTTCATTATGAGATCTTAGTAATGTCCTTTGGTCACACTAATGCTCCAGCGGTGTTTATGAACCTAATAAATAGGGTGTTTGGAAGTTACCTTGATTATTTGTCTTTGTCTTTATTGATGTTATCTTCGTATATTTGAAAAATGAGGGTGAACAGATGGATCATTTGAAAGTGGTGTTTCAAATGCTTAAGGAACACCAAATTTTTTTCAAAGTATAGAAAATGTGAGTTTTTGTTGAGTTCGGTAGCTTTTTTTGGTCATATCATCTCTAGTGAAAATGTGGAGGTTTATCCAAGTAGGACCGAAGCGGTGAAAAATTGGCCTAGACCTTTGGATCCTACAGATATTAGGAGCTTTTATGGCTAGACGGTTATTATGGAAGGTTTGTCGATGGTTCAAATCCATTGCATCCCCTTTGAAAACTTGACTCAAAAGAATGTGGAATTTGAGTTGTTGGGGGCACGCGAAAAGAGCTTCCAAATGTTGAAGGATAGGCTTATTTCCACTCCGGTATTGACTCTACCGGAGGGTACTAAGGGGTTTGTTGTCTATTGTGATGCATCCTGAATCAGATTGGGGTGTGTTCTTATGCAACATGGCAAAGATATAGCCTATGCTTCTGGGTGACTCAATGTTCATGAGAAGAATTATCCGACTAATGATCTTGAGTCAGCAGCCGTGGTATTTTCGTTGAAAATATGTAGGCATTATCTTTACGGGGTTAATGTTGATGACTATACGGACCATAAATGTCTCCAATACGTATTCACTCAAGGGAGTTGAATCTCCAGCAACAAAGATGGTAAGAGTTGTTGAAAGATTGTGAAATAAGTGTTCTCTATCACCCTGACAAGGCTAATGTGGTAGCGGATGCTCTAAGTCAATTGTCCATTGGAATTGTGTCCCACGTGGAAGAATCCAAGAGAGACCTAGTGAAAGATGTTCATAGGTTTGCTCGTTTTGGTGTAAGGTTGGAAGATTCCCCTAATGGTGTCTTTGTGGTCCACCATAACTTTGAATAGTCTCTGGTGGTTGACATGAAGTCTAAGAAAACATTAATATACCTAATAGACCCTAAAATATCTTCCAAGGTTCTTAAAATACTTTAGGTGAATTTACCAAACACCCCAAGTCATTACAGGAAAGTGACAGCTTTTGGCAGTCTTCACAGACGGCTCAACCAACGGACCGTTTTTCCATCAACGACTGTTGGTGGGGGGGTCATTGGTTGGGAAATATCCTCATGCAAGATCAGGCTAGCCTGTCTTGCAGGTCCAGTCAACGCCCCTTGTCGATAGACCGTTTGTTGACAAACTGACGGTCCCTTGGGTCGTCGTTTGCCACTGCTTGGCAGCTTCTTGCCAAGAGATGGGTTCCTCTTCTAGGTCCTCGATGGGTCCTAGATGTTGTCTTACCAAGACATTAAACCCTTAACATAGTCTTCTAGGTCTTAGGAGCATCCTACATAAATTTGAAAAAAAAACGAACACTTAAAACTCACTCAAACACAAGAGAACACACTTGAAGTTTCTAAGGGATATCTTCTGAACGTCATGGACATTCTTGGATGTTCGATCTCCAAAATACAACAAACTTCACACACTGACTAAGGGCATAAATTTAACTCACTTCACCCAAAGGGTTCATCCAAAAAAAAAATTCAAAAAGATGATTTCATATATGTTTCTTACTAATATGAATTTGATCTTCTAAATTATATTCTATATGGCTTCTTTTGATTATTATTCTTATATTATGATGTATTATGATTCAAGTATGCTATTTCTTGATGATTTAACCTAGTTTATCAAATATGTCATGTAATTGACCCAAGTCCCTAACCCTATGTTATGAACTAGTGTTTAATTGAGTTGTAGTGATGCAATTGACTTCATTATTGTGTTAATTAATATTTATTGATGTTATTACACCTATTAGTGTATGTAATTAACATTTTTAATTGTAAGAACATAATGATGGCTTTTCAAGGAGATAGAATCCTTCATGTCTTTAACATTTACGTTCATTATGTTGAATTTTACGTGGTGATGAAGTTCAATTGAAGTATGTCTCGTAATTAGATTTAGTAAGTGTGGTATGATGATGAAATTTAAATGTCTTTATTATGTGATTGTGAGATTATGCTTAAGATGTAATGACATAAGGTTGGTTATGCAGTACCGATGTGCCTTATTATGATATAATGATGTTGATGTGCTAATCTGACATATGAGGGTTGTGATGAAAGGTGTTATCATGAAATTACTATTGAGCTAATTATTATGACTATACAAAGATCTATTCTCCTATGACCTAAACTAAGTTATAATTGTTAAAGATTGACATTTCAAAAAGGGACTCTTGCTTAACACTAAATAAAATAATTGTTAGAAATGTCCCTTCCCACATAGGGAAGGTAGGTTCACTATTGTACTCATGATATTTGAGACTATAATGTATATAGCATAAAGAGGATCCAAAACACATCTCTTGATTCTTGAACTATGTTGGCTCCACAGGAATACTAGCTAGTGGATCCACCTACATGCTATGTTCATGTTTTAGTACTACCTTGTCAAGTAGTCCACTTTATTTCGGTGTAGGGTTTCTGACACCGGATTCCACATTTAGCTCTTGTGGTCTATGTCAGTTATGGAAAGTGTTCCCAAAAGTAACATGAAGTAGTAAAGTGGACTTTAACTAAGATGAGTTAGGTGGTTTGATTTAGTCTGGGTAGAGGTATGGTACTCTACCTATACATTGCACTAGTTGGCCTTGAGGGAAGTCTTAGGAGGATGTTCTTGTGTTCTTATTCTCTTATAAAGTGAGTGAAATGCATGGGTTGACTTTATATGTTTTATGATACTATATGGTGTTGGTTTCATGTATGAACATGGTAACGGTCTCTATTGCTAAATATGATGACGACTACTCTTGATGTTGTTATGTGATGGTAGGCATTGCTTATATCCTTGGTTGGGTTTACTTGGTTTAGCAAGGTTATGGGGATTTACTTGGTCATTGCACTTGTAGACTTGATTGTGGGTTATGAGTGAGGGTCTTTTATATGTTGTTATATTATAAACTTTTGAACATGCTTTGTGTTGTAACATGATGTTATAGTTGCTTTGTCTATGATTTGAGTATACTATTATACATGTTTACTCCGTTATACTTGATGATGTTGGTTTTATGTTGAATATGCTATTGACTTAAATAATATATGTTTACTGTCTTATATGTGTTGGTTAATTGGCATAAGGCTTTTCAAAGTAACTTGGCATGGTTTAGAACAAATGTCCCTTTTAACATGATTTACATATTGTGAGTGCATATGTTTCCATATTTAGTACAAGTGATGTGCTAACCCCTATTTCTCCCTATTACCCCAATATTTTAGGTTCCGGCCGTTGAAGGATTCATGACCAATTCGCAAGGAATGCTTGGATCATTTCTCCAAGTGTGGGTATGTCCTCAAGTTCAGAGGATGATGCCTTTTCTAACTCTACTTATGTTACATTGTTATAGTCTAAAGGCAATCATTTCATTCGTGTTACTTAAGATTTTGTAACCCTTAATTCCCATTTATACATTTCTATAAGCGCTATTCACGTATTTTTCTATTTTTTTAGATGGTTTAATATAAGAGATCCCTATTAAGACTATATTGTCTATATTTTACATATATGTGCAATAAAAGTAGAAGCCTATGTAAGCTTCCTATTTGAGGAGTCTATGTAAACTCCCTATATATATATTATGTGTATGCGAGACGTCTATGCTAACCTCACGATGTACATGTTGACAAAAAGTTCTAATTTTCTACACTCTTTAACCTATGAATGTAATGATGAATGATAAGAGGCTAGTATTGGTCCTCTTCGAAGACGACGACGCCGATTACGTGTAGGGGGTACTTCCCGGATGTGACATTGTGCTCAATCAAATTCTAGTACCATGGCTTCCCGCTTGAGGGAATTCACTATAAAGTTATTAAATATCCCCAAGACTTCATTGATGAGGTCTACATGAGTTTCTATGCTATGGGGTTTACTTAGAATGAAAATGCCAAACTAGCTTCCTACAAACTCAAGGATATAACTCCAACATGGTACACCGAATGGACATATAATAGGTCCTTGAGAGCGGGTCCTATATCTTGGGAGGTTTTAGAAGGGCTTTCAATAATAATTTCGTTCCTAAGGAAAAAAGGGAGGTGAAAGTGGAGGAAATCATTAACCTTCGTCATGAAGGTATGAGTGTGCAAGAGTAATCCTTTAAGTTAACTAAATTATCCAAGTATGCAACTTCCTTGGTATTTAATCCTAGGGATGAGATAAGTCTCCTTCTAACGGGAGTTTTCGAGGACTTAGTTGAAGAGTGTCGTTCGGATATGCTCTATGAAAAGATGGATATCTCTCAGTTTATGTTCATGCACAACAAGTTAAAGAGACTAGACTCAAGATGAAGAAGGAATAGGGAGTTTAAAAGGGCCAAGTCTGATAAGGGAGGTACTTCCTAGGGTAGTCTTGAGACTCAAGACAAACCCAGGTTCAAGAAAAGTGTTTGAAACAAAGTTCCTTCCAATTTCCATAAGTCAAGAAGGATAGGGTATCTAACCCTATTTCCCAAAAGGCAAGAAGTGGAAATTCACCTAGAAAAAAACCTAGTTGTGCTAAGTTTGGTAAGAAGCATTGTCTGAGTGTTTAGTTGGGAGGGAAAATCGCTTTGGCTGTGGCAAGAGTGGACATAAGGTTAGAGATTGTCAAATGAGAAGACTCAAGAGAATGGGAGTGGTAAAGATCAAGCAACCAGTCCTAGTTTCGATGCTCCAAAGATGACCCACTTCTTTGCTCTCCACTGTAGGGGTGCGCAACAGAAATCTCCTGAAGTGGCCAAAAGTATGTTACAAATCTTGTCAATTGATGTTTATTCTTTAATTGATCTCTGTGCTACATTATCATTTGTAACTCCTCTAGTATCTAAGATGTTTGATGTTCTACAAGATGTTTTGATTGAACCATTTTCAGATACAACACCGGCGGGTGACTCCATTGTGGCTAGAAGAGTCCCTAGGAGTTGTACTATATATCTTTTTCCTATAGAGTTACATGGGTGGATTTGGTAAACTTCATATGGTTGATTTTGATGTTCTTTTGGGAATGGATTGGTTCCATGCTTGTTTTGCTTCCATTAATTGTAGAACAAGGGTAGTGAAGTTCAATTGTCCTAATGAACCTATCTTAAAGTGGAATGGGGTAAGTTAATTCCTAGAGGTCTTATAATCTCTTGTTTAAAAGCTTGTAAAAAGATCTTTAAAGGGTGTCGTTACCATATTTTAAGAGTCTAAGATCTTGAGTTCTAAATTCCTCCTATAGAGTTCGTCACTGTAGTGAAGGACTTTCAGGAAGTCTTTAATGATGACTTGCCCGAAATTCCTCCCAAACGGGAAATATATTTTGGTATTGAGTTGTTTCTTGGTATGAATACCATTTAAATCCCTTCTTACTGAATGCCTCTGGCGGATTTAAAAAAGGGTCAAAGCTCCAACTCAAAGACTTATTAGTAGACAAGGTTTAATTCAGACTATTATTTCACCATGGGGATCTCCAGTGTCCTGTCCCTCGATTTAACGACTTGTTTGATCAACTCCAAGGGGCATGATACTTTTGTAAGATTTAATTGATATCAGGGTATAACAAATTTAGGGTGAGAATTGAGGATGTACCTAAAACGGAATTTCGAATTAGGAATTGTCACTATGAGTTCCTAGTAATATACTTTGGTCTCACGAATGCCACGACTGCTTAAATGGGCCTTAATAAACACCAACAATCTTCAAATATAGTAAGTATGAGTTTCCGTTGAGATCGGTGGCGTTTCATCGTCATATTATCGCATGTGAGGGTATAGAGGTTGATCAAAAGAAAATAGAGGCAGTTAAGAATTGGCCTAGACCATTGACTCCAATCGACGTTAGAAGTTTCTTGGGTTTAGCCGGGTACTACGGGAAGTTTGTGGATGGCTTTAGGTGTCACACCCGGGGAGCACCCCCTAGAGGTAATCGGCGTCGTTGTTCTTGCTGGAGGACTAAGACTAACCTTTTAGGATTCAACATTACAATTCATACGTTAAAAAGTGCAGAAAATTAAAGTTTTCATATATAACTACATAGTAAGGTGTACATAGATTTGTCGCATACTACATGTGGAGTTTACATAGACTCCTCGCATATGAAGAATACATACTATTCTCATTAATATACCATATGATACATAATAATTAGTCTAATACTTCGTCTCATATTGAACCATCAAAACATATACAAATTTTGGACATAGCCAATACAAAGTCAACATGCCAATATAGGCTTACACCATTATTCGAATGATAAAGGAATGAATAATGTCTTTATTACAATATAACTCCAAATTTAGAATGTAGAAATTGGATGAGGACCTAGCAACACTACAAGAAAAGAGTCCAAGTTTATCCAATTGGCCTTCTTGGAGCTCAATGGACGGAACCTACAATGTTGGTGATAAAGGGAAGAAATATTTCTTAGTACAAACCACATATACTAAGTATAGTCCCTATGCATAAAATAATCAATGCTTGAGAAAAGCCATAATTTAGTTAAAACCATGATTTATGTTCAATAACTCAACATGCACATATATGGAATATTATAAGTCAACACAACATGATGGTATCCCAACACATAAGCAACCTAAAGCAATAGTTGTGCAATGCCAAGAATAGAACCGCTTAACCTTATCAAAATCTAAGCATCACATTAAGCCACTTACAACATAATTCCATACTTAATCAGAACATTCTTGATTTATAAGGTCATATAAATCTTAACATACATAAAATGTAACAATTTGATCATACAACCAACTACTATAATCATCCCTTAGGATCCCACATATGCAATGAGTAAGCAAAGTCCCAAACCCTCCCTTAGCCTATGTAGTAACCTTTTAGACAACCTTATTAATATCTTACATTCTTAACTTTTTCATTTACCTTATAACCCTACGGAAAATAGTTCAACAACAGACATGAGACCATGTGAGCAACGTGGAATCCGGTGTTCTACTCCGACACTTAAAAGAAACGGTTAGCATTTTCCTAAGGCGTAACAAATATACATAGATATTTAGAGGATCCACTAAGCTATAGTCCTATGTGTGCCTATACTTAAGGTTCAAGAAGATTGTTACTAGAAACCTTGGCTTACTAACGTGGAGGTTTCCATCTCATGAGACAACACCTATCATGGTGATTCGGACTTACTAAATGTGAAGAAACCCATGTGGGAGGACGAAAATACTAAATGTGAGACCTCGATCTCATTTACATGCCCTTTTGATACTACACATTTATTCCCTTTAGTAATCATCATTATTATCATACAATACCACATTAGTCTCTTATAGACCCCTATGTGAACATCTCATCATAATAGCTCATAGGAATTGATAAGTGAGAACTATCCTTTCACTTTAGAAACCAGTTTTACATGTGAGTACACCTTTAACTCAACACGTTATTATAATCATTATACACTACTTTAAATTATATAATAATAATACCCTAACATACTTGAATACTTCATAAACAATTCAATATTATAGGGTGAGGATTACTTACTATCCACATCACAACCACAATTTAAATAACTCATGCTAAATAATTGAACGGACAACGGTCTAAAATACCCTTAAAGTATTGAAAATGGTACAAAATTACCCTTCATCCACCTATTGGCTCCAAAATGCCCTTTTCATCCACCTATTGGCTCCAAAATACCTTTGTCATCCACCTTTGTGTTCAAAATTGACCACTTTTTTAATTGTTTTAAAATTAAACTCTTTAAATATTTTTTAAAATACTTGGCATTCAATTATTAATTATAATTATAATTTATTAATATAATTTATAAACCAACCCACTACCCACTCATTACTAACTAAACCTCACCCAATTAATAATCCTATTATAATATCAAAATCGTCATAAATACTACTAAAACACGATGAAATTATAGATTTCTGAAAATGACATTCAAAATTATTCGAATCCGAATTGGAGCCCCAATTAAATTTAGGTTGAGCCGCTTATTTAGGAGGACACTTTCTTTCAAAAAAGAATTCGAAATTTATGATTAAAGATAAAGAAGTAATACATCCCGAATTGATTCATGCACTTTTTAAAAATATAATTTTATAAATATTTATGATTTATTAAAACTTTAATATATTATTTTGAAAAAAAAAGTTACATATGAAGTAACATCACATAATTGAAACGTAAGAATAATTAAGATGAACATAGTCAGACTTTTAAGTTTATTGGTGATTTTTTTTAGACACTTGAATGTATGATAATTTACTTCTATAATTTGTAAAAACACTTAATTGATGGTAGCTTGCATTAATTATGTGACGGGTTCATTAATTTAGAGGGATTTAATTATTAATGGGGTGGGTAGTGGGTTGATTTATAAATTATACTAATAAGTTAAATTATAACATATAGTTGAGCGCCACGTATTTTAAAAAATATTTAAATAGTTTAAATATAAAACCGTTAAATAAGTAGTCAATTTTGAACCAAAAGGTGGATGACAAGGGTATTTTGGACCCAATAGGTGGGTGGGAAGGGTATTTTGGAGCCAATAAGTGGATGGAGGGTAATTTTGTACCATTTCTAATACTTTGAGGGTATTTTAGGCCCTTTTCCGATAATTGAATTCAAGAAGAGTCAATTGTAACACTCTGAAAGTCTAAGACCTAATGTATATCCTAATATGAGTGTGTAAGGGTTATATTGTATACAAAACATTTATGAATATTAAGAAACAAAATGACAAGAAGCATGGAACACATCTAGAAGCTAGTCTAATTGAACTAGTGAAATGTCCTTTGATTTCAAAAAGGTTTAGAAGTGGTGTATGAGGTCTAAAACTTGTAAAATGACTTTAAATAGGTAAAAATATGTATATATAATGAAAATTTTAAGGTGAAACCCCCCAAAGGTCACCCTAGGGGTCCACGAAGGGACCCTGAACTTTGTCAAGGAAGTTGTATAAGGCAGCAAGAAACTACACATAGGGGAGTGAGTCTGCATCGCGGACTTGGGTGGATTTTTGGAAAAACATAAGTCTGCAACGCGAGTAAGTAGAGGAATCCACTTTATCTAAAATTATTTTAGAAAATCATGCGAGAAGAGCTCCGCGTTGCGGACTTGTTCCCCAATGAAAAGCTAAATTTTGGAATTCAAGTTTGACTTCAATAAAAGGTCAAATTAAGTGAAGGGTATTTTGGATATTTCAAGGGGGTATATATATTGATTTAAAATAAGTTTTCCTTCAAATTCACTAACCTAAATAGAATACCCAAATAAAAACCCAACAGCTCTCCCCTCTTTCTAGTTTCTCTCTCTATTCATCCTCCATTGAAGGATGAAGAAATCTTGAAGAAGAAGACCAATTTCTCTAGTATTTCACTTAAATTTCATTGATTAATATTCATTAATGTATGTTTTATTCACTCTTGCGATTCCTTTGAGGTCCTTATAAAGTTGATTTCTAAAACACCAATTCCAAGGGTTTTCCAATTCTCATGGGTTTTCTTCTATACTTCCAATTGATGATAAATTGTTATTGCCTATGACTAATTAATTGTATATTGTTTGTTAATTGATTTTAATTATGAAATGTCATGTAGATCGTGTCCCTTTCCTCAATTCCCCAAATCTTGGATCTTGCTTATGAATTGATTAAATTAAAGAATGTTTTAATTGTTAGACTTGTTTTATCTATTCTAATTCATTCATGGAGTTCCTAGGGTAATGTATTGTTGGTATTGGATCAACTTCTTCAAGAATTCATGATTATCTTATTCCCCTAAGCCTAGTTTATGAATTAAAGTTAATTGGGATAGTGATGATGGAATTGATCTAGATATTGTGTTAATTACTATTGTATGATGATGTTATACCCATTAATGGGTTGAATTGGATGGTTGATGGTAAAACCAGAGATTATGATTTGTGGGGGAGACTTGGTAAGTCTTTTATCTCAACTCTTCACTTCAATTATGGTTACTTGAGATTAACTGATGATGTTGTATTGAAGTGTACCTTATATTAATATTGATACGGTTTGTATGATTTTGAATTGTAATGTCTTTATTATAGTTTGCTAGGTGTTGACTAAGATGTAATTGTTATAACGATGGTGATGACTTACCAATGTTCCTTATCTTGATGTGATTATATAAATGTGCTAACCTCATATGTATGAATCGTAATGAAAGGAAACTACTCATACAATTCTTATTGAGCTATGATGATGGTTATCTAAGGGATAGACCCTATGACCTATACTAAGCTATGATTGTTAATAAGGGCTTATAGACATTTCAATACAGGACTCTAGATAAGCATCAACTGAACTAGCGTGAGGATTGTCCCTTCCCACATAGGGAAGGTAGGATCACTAATGTACTTATAAGATTGGACACTAATTTGCATGTAGCATAAAGAGGGTCCCAACTGTATTTCTTGAACTATGTTTCCCCCATAGGAATACTAGCAAGTCGATCCACGTAGTTGTTATTTTCATGTTTTGGTACTGCCTTGACAAGTAGTCCACCTTCTTTTGGTGTAGATTTACTTGACACCAGATTCCACATTAGCTTATGTGGTCTATGTCGGTTAAGGCAAGATGTTCCCACAAGGTAAAAAAATGAAAGTAATAAATTAACTCTAACCGGGATGATCTAAAAGGTTTAGCTTAGTCTAGATAGGGGTATGGGACTCGACGTACACATTTCTATAGTTTACCTTGAAGGGATTCTTAGGAGGATGTTTTTATGTAAGTATATGCATATATATGTAAATGATATGCATATGATGATCATACATGATTGATGGCACCTTAAGATGTTGAATTCACTTGTGAATATATGTTTGGTGTATATTTCTAAAGTATGATGTTACGTACTCTTAATGATATGATATGTGATGTTGGACATTGGTTATGGTTCTAGGTAGCTTTACTTGATAAAGTAAGGTTATAGGGCTTTGCTTAGTCATTGCACAAGTAGACTTAATGAGGGTCATGAGTAATGGTTTAACTTTATCATAATGTGATGAACTCTTATCTATGCTTGTTGATGTTATAACTTCATGATAAAGATGTCTTTATTATGTGTTCAATTTTGTTGTATAAAGTCTTCATTTAAAGTTATGTGTATTGGCTTATATTGGTTTTTCTTAATTGTTCATAAGGCTTTCCATATGTAAAATAGAATGCTATAATAAAATGTCCTCCTTAGAATGATTTCAATACGTGCATATACTCATACTTAGTATAAGTGTATACTAACCCATCTCTTATATTTACTACAAATGTAGGATCCAACCGTTCAGCTTAAAGAAGGCCTTTTAAAGACTACCAAGATATTCCCCATGAGTTCAGTAGGTTCTGCTATCTGAGGACAATGCCTTTATCATGCTATTAATGTTGTTCTAGTACAAGACTCTTCGTTCTTTCTTTTTCATTTCAAGAAGATTGTTGTATATCTTATATGAGGCTCTTTGTTGTAATGAATATGGTTATACCCAATAATTGAATTTGTTGATATATAGTTTAATATGAGACATATTATAGACTTCTTATGGTCTTATGTTCCTATACTATGCATGTGAAATAAAAGTAGAAGACTATGTATTCTTCTTATACAAAGGGTGTATGTATGCTCTCTCTCTATATATTATGTATAAGCAAGAGGTTTAAGTAAACCTTACTGTAGAAGTAATCTAAAAATTTTAAATTTTCCGCTTTTTTAACCTATGAATGTAATGATGAATTCTAAGAGGCTAGTTTTAGTCCTCTTCGAGGACGACGACGCCCATAACGTCTAGGGGGTGATCCAAGGATGTGACAAAGTTTGCATTAGAGCTTGAGGTTGAACAGCTTTAGGAATGATGTATCATTAAACTATATCTATGAATATTCTTATTCATAATTGTGAAGCGCGCCACACTTATGAATGAGGAACTATGTGATGATTAAGAAACTCTCATCTTCTTCTAATCCTATAAAATGCCTCTAAAGTCTACTTTATGATTTCTTTCACCTAAACGTTGTATGATGGTTATAGGTATGAATACCCGAAGTGCAACAGCAAGAAGGGACGAGTAATACATTGCTAATGTGGGAGCACAAGACAACCAAGTGTCTCCACTTGAACAAGTTGCTATGGATGATCAAGTTCTGGTTGATCCTACTCAATTGCATATGGGGATATAAGGGAACCTTTATCCAAATGTCCCAAGCCATTACTACACAAGCACAATCTGTCATCACACAAGCACAAGCCACAACGGCCCAAGCTAATCGGGAGGTGGTACCCCGAGCATGTAAGACTCCAAAGAAGACCTAGGTTAAATAGATCATAAAATTTTGGTATTGATGTTATAAGGTACTAAATATTTCTAATATGTAGTATAGAGTCAGTAGCTAAAATATCAGAGGTGTTGGAACTTAAACGTCAAGGGACGACTAAGACATTTGACGACTAAGTCACCTAAATGTCTAAAATGTGGTTCTATGTGTTTAGGTGTTTTTTATGATGTTTTAAGGTTCTTAATAGAGTTAATATATCATTTATAGGAATTTTTTAAAGTTTCGTGAAGTTTGGAGGTCAAACGACCAAGAACGTCCCAGGTGTTCGAAAGATATGTCGTGAGTCGACCTAGTACATCTAGGCGAGTTTCGTCGAGTTTTACATGTTAGTTTTTGATGAAATTCATGTGATACATGTTAAAATTATAGAAAATTGTATTTGTTTCAGAAATTTTTGGGAATTTATACCCGAGGACCATCTAAGGGTCCTTGAGTAAAAACCCAAAACTGTTGGTATGAGAGACTTAGAAAGACCCCAAACGACGGAGCAGTCGATGGCTCGTAGGCCTGTTGACGCCCCTTTAAAAGGTCCCGTTGTGAGGTACTTAACCATGAGCGAAGATAGGAATCTTGGCAATCCACTATTGCCAACTACAGAGGCCTCTGATGGCCCGTCGTGGCTGTGACGCTCCGTCAAGGGCAGGCGTCGCACGCACCTGTCGTCCTGTGCAGGCTGCTGCCAAGTTAGGGGTGAATTGGTAAATTCACCATACTTCTAAAATAAGTCATGGATGGTTATTTAAGTTTTATTTGGGTATTTTAATTATGTATATAAAGGGTTATAACATTGAAGACTTCATTCTTCAAAATCATAAACCCAAAACTCTAACAAAATATCCCAAAACCTCCATTGAAGTCCAACTTTAAGAGGCTGCTTGGTGAGGGGTTTTTGTGTCAAAATTATTCATCATAGTGTATAATTATCATCCTTGAGTTATGGATTTTGATCCTTGAAATTCATTTGATCAAGGATCCCAACTCTCAACATGTTTTTCAAAGTTTTCTAAAGTGAATTGTCCAATTTTATCATTCTACCATGGGTTCTTGCATAAATAATTTCTAAACATTGAATTATGATCTAATTGATATTGTATTTATAATTTTAACATAGATTACCTATGAACCCATGTAAATTGATGATCCATAGATTTTTACTACAATCTGGGTTACTTCATATTAAGTTAATATTGTTAAATTGTTATGTAGTTTCTTATTGGCTTTCTAATGATATAAGAATTGTATTCAATTGATAGATAAGTGATCTTAGATTGTTAAACCTAGATTGAAATGATATAGATTTCATTGGATTTTATGATTATTGCTTGAATTGTTCATTATGGCCAGGGTAAGGGCCTTGTGATGTTAAAATGGTCTATTTAGCATTGAATTGAAGTGTGGATAAGGGAGTAAAGGTATTCTGACCAGTTTTCCTTAATTTTATATTATTTATATTTGATTCTATTGTGATTGGTATGGTCCACTTATGGTGGCGGTGTTATGTGTTTTACTTGCAATTGATGTGGCCTTCTCGGCATTACTTTATGCAATATTATGAGCATGGCCTTATTGGAAACTACTTGAAGTTATGTGGATAGTTTTATTATGTGAAGCATGAAATAATCTATCTACATGTGAATTTATATAGTCATATACGTATGTTTCTACTTATCTTGCCTTAAGTGATCATCTTAGAGTACTACTTTGACATTACGATTATAGTTTTAGGTTAAGTCTTGGTTATTCCTAATTGACTTTATGAGTCTGTGTGGAGTATATTAATGATGTTATGATGACATATATGATGACTTGAAGATGTTAGGTTGTTTTAGAGGTGTTTCTACAATGACTTGTATTATGTGTTAGAAGTGAAGTATGTGATGTATTGTCTTGATTGACTTTTATCTCTTGCTTGATGTATATATGGTTATGATTATGTTATGTCTTTATTTAGGGTGTTATAACTCTTAGTTTTGAATTTATGAATTACATGCGACTTCAAATGATGTTATGAGAGTCTCTTATGTGCAAACCTTGACTTAAGGGTAAGGTTAAGATTGATTGCAGTGTAAACCATAATGGTATCCTTCAAAGTAAAGAAATGATGGACTTAAGGTTAGTTGGATGGAATGACATGATACAAATCCTTACAAAAGTCATGATGAGCTTCTTGTCGCCATTGTGAGGTAGCCGTAGTGGACCTTCCTTGGTAGGGTAAATATGATTGGGTCATGAACTTGTTATAGAACCCTTTTATATGAACCTAATGTATGAATTACTCTATGAAAAAAAGCTAGAACCGCGTGAGTATGGCCAGGGAAAGTAGTTCTAGTTTAGTATGAGACTAGAATACAAATATGCCCTTCATATTCCTTAACCATGTGCCAACATGAGATGTGTCTAAGTTCTACCATTGGCAAGTAGAACAACCTCATCGGAGTAGGTTAGAATTTTGGATTCCATGTCTAGATATCATGGTCTATGTCGGTTATTTCCTATTATCATCACATGGAATACCTATTAGCATTTGAGGAGTTTATGGAGTTTAGGTGGTGGTGTGGGACTCTATATAGACATTGCACAATAGACTGTGAAGGTGTTATGTGAAGTTCCAAGGTCTTGTCCAAGACCATTATTTGAATGTCCTTTATGTGATGTATGAATCTTAATGAACTAATGACTTTTTTTAAGGAGTATGTACATAAATTAATACCTAATCTAAAGTGAACTGAGGATTCCTTAGCTGAAGTGTGAAGAGGGCATAAGGGATGATCTCTTCATGTCATATCTTTAGAAGTCATGAGGATGACTCTAGTTAGGGACGTTTCTTGATTTTGTGGATATGATTTAAGCCTTAGGTAGTCTTAAGGACTATTTAGGTAATCTCGAAGAGGTCACTATGGACGTTATCTTCTTGATTTACTTAAGTAGGTCTTTTTATAGCCTTTGGAAGGAGAATGTCATATCACCTATGTGTTGATGTATTATGTGATGATTCTATCTTTGGGAGTCTATAGGATCTCTTAAGTGTGTGTGTAAGGGATTGTATGGTCGGTCGCTTCACAACTCACTCAAGTGAGACTTAGAGTTCACCTTTGGTAGAAGAATCATACCTTGATATTTACGATTCCTATGTAAGTATATGTGACTCATTATAGGTAATCATAAGGTCATTTAGGCACATCTAGAGAGGGTGTATGAGCGGTCTCTCTTTGTCTGACTTAAGTGAAATTTAGGATGACTTTATGTGAGGAAATTACATACTAGAAGTATTGTATGTGTTGCTAAATTAATTAATGATGTTATTATGATTTTAAATATGATTTTTAAATAAAAATATGCATATTTCCAATAAATTCCGTTTTCATGATTGTTATGCATAAAACCGTACTTAGTATATGTGGTTGTACTAATTCCATGCTTTTATACATCTATATAGTTTTTGGTAGGTGAGGAGCTTTAAGAAGTGAAGGCTAGGACTTAGAAGACCGTTCAAGAGAAGTTGAAGTATGTCCTCACTTGACACGAGCGGATATATGTCTTTTATGTTTCTTATTTAACTATTGTAATAGACTAAAAATTTCTATATTCATATTTTTAAGTATGGTCCATGTCCCAATATTATTGTGTCTTAAGATGGTGAGATTAAGACTTAGTATTTCCTATTACTTTTATATGAAAGAGATTTTTTAGACTATATTATGTTTTGTGAAAAGTTTTAATTCTGCATTACTTTTCACTATGTATATGCAATGAATTATATGGAAGAGGCTTTTATAAGAACTCCGAGAGTGACGATGCTGTTTACAATCCAAGATTGTACCCTAACTTCTAGGGTATGGTTTTGGTATGTGACAAGCTTGGTATAAGAGCAGAGGATGGTGAAAGCAGTATATGGAATCAAGAACTCTCATCAAGTCATGTTTAGTAGAGTCTTGACGATCCTGTGAGTCGCGACATATCTATGGGCGAGAGGCTATAGGACGATAAAGTTTCCATTCATTTCTACTCCTATGTCATGCGGTAGAGTAAATGTTATGATTATGCTTCTTATTAATTTCCTTGTGTTTTCTAGGAGATGAATACTAGAAGGATGGTCGCTAGAAGGTTGGAAGAGGAGAGGGTGAATGAGGTGGTTCACCCTCAAGTTGAGCAAGTTCCTCAAAGTGGTCATGGAGTTCAAGATGCCCAAGTGCCTCCCCAAGGTGATCCTATTCCTAATGTGGAAGGAGGTATTGAGGTTCCGTATATGTCTAATAGGGATATTAGAGAGGATTTTATTGCTATTGCCCGAGTCGTGACTATGCAAGCTAATTTGAATATAATGCCTAGGGTTGTGGAGAGCACTATGACATCTAGGTTAAGAGATTTTCTGAGGATGAATGCTCCTATCTTTCTTGTCTCTAAGGTAAATGAGGATCCCCAAGAGTTTCTTGATGGAGTGTACAAAGTTTTGAGTGCTATGTGGGTTATATCTAGGGAGAAGGCGGAGTTGGATTCGTACCAATTGAGGGATGTGTCACAAATTTGGTACACTCGATTGAAGGATAGTAGGCTGGAAGGCTCGGGTCCTATTGAATGGGTAAGGAAGCTTTTCTTGGTATGTACTTTCCCCGAGAGAGGAGAGAAATTAAGGTGGAGGAGTTTATCAATCTCAAGCAAGGAAATATGAGTGTTGCGGGGTACTCTTCGAAATTCTCAACTTTGTCTAGGTATGACCCTTCTCTTATGTCCAATCCAAGAGATGAAATGAGTCATTTTTTGACGGGGGTAGCCGACTTAGTGGTGGAAGAATGTCGTACCACTATGTTGCATGATGATATGACCCTAGATAGACTCATGGTGTATGAACAATCAATTGAAAAGTCTAAGCTTAGGAGGATGCCTAGAAGTTTAAAAAGGAGTGGTGCTAGTGATCAAGAGCAAACTAGGTTTATGAAGAAGGTTCAACCCCAAGGAGAATCTAGGGTGCTAAGTTCAAGGTTAACAAAGGAGTTGGTTCAAAGGATGGTAAGCCTACTTGTGCAAATTGTGGCAAGAAAAATTATGATGAGTGTCTATTGGGTATCAGGAGTTGCTTTGGTTGTGGTAAAGAAGGGCACAATGTGATAGATTGTCGTATGATTGCTTCTAGAGGTAAAGAGTGTAAGCAAGTTGATCCTAGTGTTCCAAAAGATGATTCTTCAACAAAGAGGCGATTCTATGCACTCCGTACTAGGGTGGAGAGCCGGATGAGAATAAGAGTGATGATGATGTTGGTAAGTTCTCTTCCTTTTGTTAAGATATGAGTTCCTTCTAAGTGGGGGGGGGGGTATGTTTGTAGATAGGATAGAAGTCCTTGAAATTGTTCCTTGTGCATGATGTTATGAGCTTTGGTTGAAATCAAATTTCATTAACTTCTTACATTGTGTGTTCTATGAATCCATGAATATGTTGTAAGATGTGTTTATATGATGTTACTTTGAATATTATCATGTTTATATCATGAATTGCTTAAAATGTGGATTTTAAAAAAAAATCACTGTTTCATTAAAACTGCATGCTGCCATATTTTTGAGAAAATGACTAATTGATTCGTTTGCCTTAAAATATTGTAATGTGGTTAGAACTAATGTATATGAGTAGGGTATTGAGTATAAAATGAGTTTTTACTATTTGGAATGAAGAATGTGAGTTCTCTACCATAATGAGTTATAGAATTGTTTTCTAGTTTCTTGTTGTGAAATTGATGTTTTCTTGTAATTATCTGTTGTATGGAATGGTTATTAGCTGCTAGTTGAGTCTCTAATCTTTTAAGTGTTTGGAGAGTGGCAAGTGTCACTCGAGGACAAATGTTGTCCAAGTGAGGGAGATTTTACGACCCCAAAGATGACCTAGGTTAACTAGAGACTAACATGTTGGTATTGATGTTCTAAGGCCTAAATATGTCTAATATGTGGTATAGAGGCAGTAGCTAAAATATTAGAGGTGTAAGAACTCAAACATCAAGGGACGACTAAGACGTTTGACGACTAAATCACCTAAATGTCTAAAATGTGGTTCTATGTGTTTCATGATGTTTTACAAATCTTAATAGAGTTAATATATAATGTATAGGAAGTGGTTAAAGTTTCATGAAGTTTGGAGGTCAAACGACCAAGAACGTCCAAGGTGTTCGAAAGATATGCCTTCAGTCAACTTTGTACGTCTAAATGAGTTTCGTCAAGTTTTACGAGTTAGTTTTGGATAAAATTCATGTGATAGCTGTTACACTTATAGAAAATTGTATTTGGGTTGAAAACGTCCAGGAAACTATCCCCGAGGACCATCTAAGGATCCTTGAGGAAGGACCCAAAACTGTTGGCATGGCAGTCCCAGGCAGACCCCAAACGACGGAGCAGTCGACGGCTCGTAGTCCTGTTTACACCCCGTCAAAGGGTACCTTCGTGAGGGACTTAAACATGGTAGAATATATTAACCTTGTCAAGCCAATGTTGCCAACGACGGAGGCCTGTGACAGCCCGTCGTGGCTGTGACGCTCCGTCAAGGGCAGGCGTCGCACGCACCTGTCTGCCTGCGCAGGATGCTGCCAAGTTAGAGGTGAATTGGTAAATTCACCCCACTTGTAAAATAAGTCATGGAAGGTTATTTAAGGGTTATTTGGGTATTTAAATTAACTATATAATGGGCAATCACATGGAAGACTTCATTCTTCAAATTCATAAACCCAAAACTCTTAGAAAACATCCCAAAACCTCCATTGAAGTCCAAATTGAAGAGGGAGAATGGAGAGGGGTTTTGTTATAGAAATTCTTCATAAAAGTAAAGAATTATCATCCTAGAGTTATGGATTTTGATCCTTGAAATTCGTTTTATCAAGGAGCCCAACTCTCTACATGTTTTTCAAAGTTTTCTTAACTGAATTGTCCAATTTCATGATTCTACCATGGGTTCTTGCATAAATG
Source organism: Solanum peruvianum (assembly GCA_027705065.1). Classification (NCBI taxonomy): domain Eukaryota; kingdom Viridiplantae; phylum Streptophyta; class Magnoliopsida; order Solanales; family Solanaceae; genus Solanum; species Solanum peruvianum. Next base: position 27,278,867 of record JAKWJD010001763.1, read on the forward strand.
ATTTCTAAACATTGAATTATGATCTAAATGATATTTTATTGATGATTTTAATATAAATTACCTATGAACCCATATAAATTAATGAACCCTAGATTTTTTACTATATTGTGGGTTACTTGATATTAAGCTAATATTGTTAAATTGTTATGTAGTTTCTTATGGGCTTTCTAATGATATAAGAATTGTAATCATTGATATCTAATTGATCTTAGATTGTTGAAACTAGATTGAATTGATATAGTTTTCATTGTATTTTATGATTATTGCTTGAATTGTTGGTTATGGCCATGGTAAGGGCCTTGTGATGTTAGAATGGTCGATTTAGCATTGATTTGAAGTGTGGATAAGGAAGTAAATTTATGCTGCCTGGTTTTCCTTAATTTGATATTATTTATACTTCGATTCTATTGAGATTGATATTTACAACTTATGGTGGCGGTGTTATGTGTTTTACTTGCAATTGACGTTGCCTTATCGGCGTTACTTTATGCAATATTATGAGCATGGCCTTATTGGAAACTACTTGAATTTATGTTGCTATTTGTATATTTTGATTATGTTAAGCATGAAATTATCTATCTACATGTAAAGTTGTATAGTCATATATGTGTGCTTCTACTTATGTTGTCTTAAGTTATCATGTTAGACTATGACTTTGACATTATGATTATAGTTTTAGGTTATGTCTTGGTTATTTCTAATTGACTTTATGAGTCTGTGTGGAGTATATTAATGATGTTATGATTACATATATGATGACTTGAAGATGTTAGGTTGTTTTATAGGTGTTTCTAGAATGACTTGTATTATGTGTTAAAAGTGAAGTATGTGATGTCTTGTCTTGATTGACTTGTATCTGTTTCTTGATGTATATATGGTTATTAATATGTGAAGTCTTGATTTAGGGTGTTATAAGTCTTAGTCTTGAATGTCTAGAAAAAATGACTTTAACTGATGTTATGAGAGTCTCTTATGTGCAAACCTTGACTTAAGGGTAAGGTTAAGATTGATTGAAATGTAAGCCGTAATCGTATTCTTCAAAGTAAAGGAAAGATGGACTTAAGTTTAGTTGGATACAAAGGAACCATATTAATCCTTAGGAGACTAATCATGAGCTTCTTGCCGCCATTGTGAGGTAGCCCTAGTGGGCCTTCCTTTGTAGGGTAAATGTGATTGGGTTATGAACTTTTTATGGAACCCCTTTATATGAACCTAATGTATAAATTATTCTATGAGAACGAAGGCTAGCACCGAGTGAGTATGGTAAGGGAAAGTAGTTCTAGTTAAGTATGAGACTAGAATACAAATTATGCCCTTCAGATGCTTAACCATGTGCCAACATGAGATGTGTCCAAGTTCTATCATTGGCAAGAAGAACAACCTCATCGGAGTAGGTTACATCTCCGGATTCCATGTGTAGCTATCATGGTGTATGTCAGTTATTGTCTATTTTCATCAATATAGAATACCTATTAGCATATGAGGAGTTCATGGAGTTTAGGTGGTGGTGTGGGAGGCTATCTAGACATTGCACAATAGACTTTGAAGGTGTAACGTAGAGTTCCTAGATCTTGTCCAAGACCATTATTTGAATGTCCTTTATGAAATGTATGAATCTTAATGAACTAATTAACTAATGACTTATGTTAAGGAGTATGTACATAAATGAGTACCTAATCTAAAGTGACATAAGGATTCATTAGCTAACGTTTGAAGAGGGCAAAAGGGATGATTTCTTCATGTTCTATATTTCGAAGTCTTGAGGATGACTCTAGCTAGGGAAGTTGGTTGATTTTGTGGACATAATCTAAGCCTTAGGTAGTCTTGTGGACTATTTAGGTAATCTCGAAGAGGTCACTATGGCGTTATCTTCTTATTTTACTTAAGTAGGTCTTTTGATAGACTTTCGAAGGAGAATGCCATATCACTTGTGTGTTGATGTATTATGTGAGCATGATTCTATCTTAGGGAGTCTATAGGATCTCTTAAGTGTATGTGTAAGGGATTTTATGGGCGGTCGCTTCACAACTCACTCACGTGAGACTTACTGTTCACCTTTGGTAGAAGAATCTTACCTTAATGTTTATGATTTCATTGTAAGTATGTATTTGCATCATTATAGGTAATCTAAAGAGTCATTTAGGCACATATAGAGAGGGAGTATGCGCGGTCTCTCTTTGTGTGATTTAAGTGAATCATAGGATGACTTTATGCATAAAGTCATACTAAGTACATGTGGTTGTACTAATTCCATGATTTTATCTATCTATATAGTTCTTGGTAGGGGAGGAGCTTTGAGAAGTGAAGACTTGGACTTAGAAGATTGTTCAAGAGAAGTTGAAGTATGTCCTCGATTCTCGAGGGAATATATGTATTTTATGTTTCTTATTGAAGTATTTTAATAGACTAAGTATTTTTATATTTGTATTTTGTAGTATGGGCCGTGTCCCACGTATTCTTGTGTCTTAAGATGATGACATTGAGACTTAATATTTCCTATTACATTTATACGAAAGAGATTTTTTACACTATATTATGTTTTGTGAAAATTTTTAATTCCTCACTACTTTTCACTATGTATATGCCATAAATGATATGAAAGAGGCTTGTCTAAAAACTCAGAGAATCTGACGTCGCCGATTACAATCCAAGATTGTACACTAACTTCTAGGGTATGGTTTTGGGATGTGACAGAGCAAAACCATCATGTTGGAACCATGGCCTCCTGTTTGAGAGATTTCACTAAAATGAATTCTCGAACTTTCTATGGGTCCAACGTTGAGGAAGACCTCCATGATTTCATTGATGAAGTCTACAATATTCGCTATGCTATGTAGTTGAGTACAAGTGAGAAAGACGAGTTAGCCACTTACCAACTCAAGGATGTGGCACAAACATGCTACGTCTATTGGAGAGACAATAGGCCTTTATGGGATGGACCGGTGACAAGAGAGATCTTCAAGAAGGTTTTTCTTGATCCGTTCTTCACTACAGAGAAGAGGGAAGACAAAGTGGAGGAATATATCAACATTCTTCAAGAAGGTATGAGTGTACTAGACTACTCCTTGAAATTTACTAAATTGTCAAAGTATGCTCCTTCTTTGGTTTCCTACTCTATGGATGAAATGAGCCTCTTTATGAAGGAGATGTCGGCTGACTTGAAGGAAGAATATTTTTCGGCTATGTTACATGATTATCTGACCATTTATCGTCTCATGGTTAATTCTCAGCAAGTGGAAGAGACAGGGGTTAACAGAAAGAGTAGGGATGCCCAAAGGGAAAAATATTTTGATGGTGCTTCAAGGGGTAGGTTTGACATTAAAGAAAAACTTAAGTTCAGTAAAAGGTTCTCTAATGAAGTTCCTTACAAGTTCCCTAAGTAACTTGATGATAGGGTTTCAAACCCTAAGACTCAAAAGGGAAGGAGTAGTAGTTCCCCAACAAAGAAGCCAACATGTAGAAGGTATGGCAAGAAACATTATGGTGATTGCCTTAAGCGAATGGATAATTGTTTTTGTTATGGTAAAAATGGTCACAAAGTATGATATTTCCCATACCTTATTTGAAATGTCATCTTCACGAAGTATCATACAAACCATACCAAGCAACAATGACATTCATTTAATCAAAGTAAGTAATATGCATACCATCATACAACCCATTCTGTACTATTAACCTATCATCAAGGAATAACATCACAAGCATGAATAAGCCTTTATCATAGCATAATAAGCAAGACAAGTACTCACAAATCCCTATCAAGTCAACAAGTGCAATAACTAAGCAAAGCCCCATAACCTTACTTAATCAAGTAACTCAACAATAAATCAATAACCAATGTATCGACCAATACATGTTCATAATCATAACCATCACCATATGATATCATTCACATGTAAAGTCAACCTACTATCATCATTTACATCATTAGCATATACATACGAAATATAAACTTCCTAAAGCTCCCCTCAAGGCAAACTAAGTGCAAGGTAGGTAGAGTCCCATACCCCTACCCAAGCTAAGTCAAACCTCTTAAGTCACCCAAGTTAGTTTATACTTTATTACTTCATTTTAGTTTAGGGAACACTTGCCTTAACCGACATAGACCATATTATCTAAGTGTGGAATCCGGTGTTGTAAAACCTTACATCGACGGAAGGTTTTCTACCGTCCAAGATTGAACCTAACATTAACCGTAACATCGAGGTGGATCCACTAGCTAGTATTCTATGGTGGGAACATAGTTAAGGAACTTGGGGCTGCCTTGGAAACATCACTCTACACCGTATTTGGTTCATGAGTCTCTCCACCCCGTGAGGACCTTAGTGGACCCTCCTTCCCTATGTGGGAAAGTGCCACCCCCTCTCACACAAGATCACACGCTGCTAAGCTAAGTCCCTTCTTAAAATGTCATTAGTGTCTTTGTTTATCAATGCTAACTTAGTTTAGGTCTTTGGGTCTAGCCCTTGTATAATTATCATCATCATAGATCAATATGAATTTCATGAATATATTCCTCTCATCACAATCCATATAAGTAAGGTCAACAAATTTACATGTTCATTCATAGTAAGGAACATTGGTAGTTATCTACACCCTCATAAACTTTCACCTAAATCAACCTTACAACCATAGAGAAGACATTTCAATTCAACATCGTACCACCCTATCAAACCTAATCAAAGCACACTTTAATACAACATCATGGATCAATCACAATTCACAATAAATTAAAGTAAAATATAGAGGTCACAAGACTTACCAAGTATCCTTCACAATTCATGACAACCCATAACTCAACCCAACTCAGGGAGTAAAATCATCACACAATGATAACCAATAAGATAAAAAGGACAATGTATCTCAATAACACATTACAACACTAGATCATAGCATAAGAGAAGATACAAAGGTCAATTTCACAATATACTCCATAACCTAAATCACATATTAAGAAATAGCATGATAGACCTGTAATTCATCTTAATCTATTCATATCAACACCATAGGATAGTTATTTAATCAAAAATGATGTCAATTGAATCATCATGATACAATATAGGTCAAATCCAATCAAGGGTTAAAGGTATAGGATAATGTTCTACATTTAAGACTAAACCATCAAGAATTATCACAATGAAGTTAAAATACAGGTTAATCTATCCATTACTTCCAAAAAAAAATCATCAACAACTCAATTCATAACTTCAATTTCGAGATTAGATGAAACCCACTTGAAAACTCAAGTTTCTGAAATACTTTGAATGAACCCTTTGAAGAATGAGGTCTCCAAGGTGAATATCTACCATACCTTAACGTTTTGATGAAGATTAGGATATGAAATCGTCCATTTCCATCCCCCAAAATCATTCCTAGCTTAGTATTCAATGGTGTCTTCCAATAGAGAGAGCAAGAAGAGAGACGTAAGAGAGTTTATTTTGTGAGTTGTGTTTAAGACTAATGGAGATTGAGGTCTTTCCCCTAATTAACCACCTAACCCCTTAACTAATTAAATGAATTTAATTTAAAACGTGCAGAGAAACTTGACCCTCATAGACGGAACAATGATCGACGGGCTGTTTGTGAGTTGACAAATTGGCTCTCGTCCGTCCTTCACACTCGACGTTTTGGTGAGATAGTTGTACATGCAAGGTCCTCCCTATTTTCTCTATGTGTGGCACGATGGTTGGCACCGTTGATCCATATACGAGCTGTCATTTGCCTCTCGTTGGTTTACACTGCCAAGGCAGTGTTGCCTCCAACATGCAAGGGTCCTTCTCAAGGGCCCTTGGTTTGTCCTTGGGTAGTCGTACCCGGAAGATTCAACCATGAATCGACTTTAATATGTGTTATACACCCTTCTAAAAAATTTAATACATTTATGACTCCTAAAATCTAGTCATATAGGCTAAGGCACGCTAGTACCTCTTTGGACCAACTTCCGCACGTCATGGACATTCTTGGATGTTTTGATTTCTAAACTTCCTAAATTACCTATATTCATTAATATAGACTTAAAAACAGTTTTTAGACCTCATGGCACCTATGTTAGGCTTTACTACAGGTCTTGGATTTTCGAAGTGTTACATTATCCCCCCCCCCTCCCCCCTTAGGAACATTCGTCCCCGAATAACACAAATTCTTTTTGAAGGAAGGATAGAATCAATACTATCATCCCAACCAATGAACAATATCTGAAACATATATCATATCATTTCATCAAGACAAATTTCAAAACTTTAATTTTTCACCCATAAGGTTAAAACATTGCATCATGAGGCATTTTCTTCTCACAACACACATGAGCTCAACATACTTTAGTTGAGTCAATTAGGACAAAGTTCAACCTATCAACATGCTACATATGATTTCATAAAGACTCACCATTTCAAAATTCACAACATGACTCAAACAAGCAAAATTTCAAAATTTCAAGTTCGAATGCATAGTTCATTGTAAGTCACTGAAACGCCAATTCAAAAATGCACATTTTTTTAAGATTTCACCAAAAATCATAAAACTTCATTTTCTATTCATATTTATATTATTAACAAGAATGACTAACCTTAGTTATTAAGAAGATGTGATAACGGGACTTTATGTCGGCCTCGGCATCCCATGTTGCACCCTTGACTAGGTGATTTTTCCATAGCACTTTTACGGAGACCACCTCTTTATTCCTAAATTTCTTTACTTGCCTATCAAGTATTTGAAGTGGAACCTACTCATGGAGATATTATCCTTGACACCAAACCCTCAATAGGAAGAATGAACGCGGGATCAACGACACACTTTTTTAGCGTAGAGACATGCAAAACCGGATAAACCGAAGCCAACCCACTAGGTAGCCTCAACTCATAGGTAACCTTTCCAACTCTTTACACCACCCCCTTCATAGGTGAAATTTTCAAGTACACCTTATCAACTTCTTCCACTCTAGATCCCTTCTCTTATGATTGTCATAAGACTTTTGCCAACTATAGGTCGTTTGCAAGCGATACCTTATAATATGAACTTTATCCAAAGTCTTATAAATAAAATCGAGACAAAGAATAGAAGATTCACCCACTTGAAACCACCCAATAGGAAACCTACACCTCCTACCATATAAGGCTTAATATGGATCCATGGAAATGGATGAATGAAAGCTATTATTATAAGCAAACTCTACTTAAGGCAAGTGTTTATACCAACTTCCTTTGATGTCTATGACACAAGCTTTAAGCATATCTTCAAGAGTTTGAATAGCACGTTCTGCTTGACCATCCATTTGGTAATGAAAAGCGGTATTCAATTTCACCTAAGTACCTAACCCTTATTGAAATGACCTCCAAAACCTAGATATGAATTGTGCACCCCTATCTGATATGATGGATAACGGAATATCTTGGCGACACACAATATCATCTATGAAGATCTTTGCATAATATTCCACCGAATAAGTAGACTTGACGAGAATAAAATGAGCGGACTTTATCAATCTATAAACCACCACCCATATGGAGTCATATTGTTTTTGAGTCTTAGGCAAACCTACCACAAAATCCATATTGATGTCTTCCCACTTCCAAGTAGGAATTTGGATTTCTTGTAGTTAGCCACCCGACTTTAGATGTTCCACCTTCACTTGTCAGAAATTTGGACACTTAGAAACAAACACTGCTATGTCTTTCTTCAAACCTTTCAACCAAAAAGTTTCCTTAAGGTCATTGTACATCTTTGTGGCACCCGGATGAATAGAATAGCAGGACCCATCGGATTTCTCAAGGATCCAGTCTTTCAATCCATCTACCTTGGGAACACACAATCTCCCTTGGTACCTCAAAACACCATCCCTCCGAAGGAGAATGATTCATTTAGCTTACGAAGAACTGACTCGTTCAATTCCATCAATCGTTGATCAAGGTGTTGTTTAGACTTAACCTCAACCACCAAAGATCACTCAGAGTTATTTTGAGCCAATAAGCAACCACTCGGAGAATCTTTCAACCTCACACCCAACCTAGACAACCTATGAACATCTTTGACTAGGTCTTTCTGGTCTTCGTCTATGTGAGACACACTACCCATAGTCGTACAACTTAGAGCATCCGCAACCACGTTGTCCTTGCTGGGGTGACAGAGGACACTCATGTTGTAATCTTTCAACAATTCTAACCACCATCTTTGTCGAACATTCAATTCCATTTGGGTAAACACATATTGGAGACTATTATGGTCGGTGAAGACATCAACATGGACACCATACAAGTAATTCCTCCATTTTTTCATGGCAAATACCATGGCCGCTAACTCAAGGTCATGAGTTGGATAGTTTCTCTCATGCACCTTAAGTTGTCTAGAGCGTAGGCTATCATCTTTCCATGTTACATAAGCAGACACCCCAAACCCACTTGGGATGCATCACAATACACTACAAAACCCTTTGTACTGTCACAACCAGAAACTAGACGCTAGATGAGACCAGCGTTGTTCACCTCTTAGAGGTCGCAAAGAAGCCTACATACGTCATAGTTACTTCATCGGAAAATTTGAATTTTTTGTTACTTACCATTAATATAAGACTTTCTACTTAAACTCATAAACGTTCACAATCAACCATCTAATTTTAAGATCATCAAATAAAAGAAATATTCCCATACTGCATTAAGTTATACTTGCCAAAATGGACCCAATACAATGTCTGAAACAAAATGTGAAGGAAACGCTAATGGAACATACTCCACTAACTCAAACCTATATCTAAGCTAGAATATAATAGGAAAGCGTCCTCGAAAGAATGAGGGACTACTAAATCTAGATTAATGCTCCACGTCCGGATAGCTACAGCGTCCTACTGTATGTTCTATACTCCGCATGTTCCTGCACTTAAAAGTATAGAGTTGTATGGGATTAGTACACACTTCTACTAAGTATGGGTATATTCAAGCACACACCAAGTACATGCATGATTAAGAAGAGCTCTCTCCTAACGATATGAATTATGGAAAGTAAAGTAAATGGACTTCCCAAATTTGGATTAGGAAAGTCATGCCATGAGAGTAACATGCATCATCATACTTATCATTTTGCAAACAGCACATAACATATTACACATACCATATCACATAGTTCATATCATTCTTTCATATTCCATTAGACCTTTGAATCATGGACTTCACATTAGGACTTCCGAAAATCAGTGCTCAACATATTGGACCTCAACTAGGGAGCCTTTGTTTAGCAAACATAGAGTCTGCTTCATTCATTCGTACTTACTTAATTTTCATTCATTCATATACTAGTGCAAAAACCAGTCATACCTAAGATGTAGATTAAGACTCTCATCGGGTTCGATGTGCAATGACCAAGAATAACCTAGTGTCATTACTTAAGTCTAGCTCACCTCTTGATTATCCTATACTAACACCTTTAGTATCGTTCATTTCATTATGTGTATTCTTTGAGGCTGGCCTCACTATTTCTTTGGGAACTTTAAACTTAACCAACATAGATCATGTGAGCATCATGAAAATCCAGTGTGTAATCCCTACAACGAAAAGAGGTGGAATCACCAGCCAAAGTGAACCAAAACATGCTAGCGTATATAGGGAATTTAACCCTGCTAGATCCCTATATTGGCAATATAGGTCCAAAGAGTAGGAGAAATAAGGAGACCTATACCCTTCATGCCGCACAGTCTCATCTTATGAGAGTTACGTGAACATCTGCCCTTCCCGAAGCTGGATTCTAGCATGAGGACATCATAGCTCATTAGATGATTTCTCGTTTCATCATTAATATTAAGTATGCATTAACTTCAATACTTTCATTAGTGTTCATAGAGACTGGTCTCTTCATTAGCTTTACACTCGCATAGGTGAGTACGTTTTGGTAACATTTAAATAGGCTCATTTAAGATTACTGTCATCTTTAACATTAGCCTCTTATCATATTGTCACCTCATTCATTAACTTTAACACATTTCTTTTTCATAATTACTCACCCCTTCACGTGAATGTTCATTTCATCATATGCTAATGCACTTGGACATTTAGTGTGTTTAACACTCTTACTTAACCCTTCTAGGGTTACATCATTTTATCACATACATCTTAGGCTCACTTACTTTTAAGCTTATGCTAGACTTTTGAGTCCACACATACAATCCATGATGCTTCATTCATAGTTTGTCTAAGTTATTCATGTTCACCCTAGATGATGTGGAACAAGACTTATGCATCTTGTAGATTTGCCAAGGTATTGATTTCGATATTTAGAGACAACATTCACTTAATATTTGTTTAAATATGACTTATCTGTCATTACGGAATTGGGCAAGGAAACCTGATTTCGAATCCCTTGAACAACTTATTTTAAACTTGATCATTGCATTTTTCAGATTTGGGAGACCCTAGTTCAATTCCCATCACCCCTATAATATTCTTTCTTGTTCTCCTCTCCTTTTTCGTTTTAAGGGAAGGATGTTGTGGGTTCAATACCCCACAGGCTCATTATTTTTCTTTTATTTTATCTCTTAACTTTCTCACATATCCAAGAGGTGGTGGGTTGAATCCCCACTCACCATATTTATTTTTCTCCTAACTCTCTCATTCATTCATGTTAGCCTCTTATTATGTTGTCACTATTTTCATTAGAATCATAGTATAATGTAATTAATCACCTCACTACGTGAATGTTCATTTAATTATCTTACCCATTTACTCATGTTCTTACCCAATTCGGATTACTCATAATTGACTAAGTGTTTCATGACAATCTAAGTATATGTTATGTAAGACTTACGCATTTACACATGCCGCCAAGGGACCCAAGTTCAATCCTTAGTGGCTGCATTTTATTTCATTTTAATGTTTCTCACAATTTCAGTCAAGGGACCCAAGTTCGAATCCCTTAGGCAGCACTTTATTTTTAATTATTTGGAGTGCTAGATGGCTTCACTCATTCGGTCAAGACGACCTGGGATCGAATCCCAGTGGCCTCAATTTTTATTATTTTATTTTGGTGTGAGATTTTATGTATCTCACACCCTTGGCCAAGGATCCAAATTCGAATCCCCCTTATCTCACTATTTTCTTTTTCTTTTATTTCTAAGCTTCTTCCAACCTGATCAAGTTCGAATTCCCTCTCACCCCATTTTCTTTTTTTTTATTTTAAGCCTTAATATCTTAGTATCAAGACCTTAAGGTCTCGAGTTCCACCCTCAATGGCAGCATATACTTTTCGTCATTTTTACTAGAGAATAGCCGAAACTATACTCCATTAACATATACCTTTAATTCACTTTCTTTGAATTTAGCTTAGGCGTTTTAGCTTACAGTTTTACATAAACTCTTAACCAATTTGTTAAGGAATTTACTTTTATCTTCTTGTTCATGAACATCACGATTTCATCATCATGTGTTTATGACACAAGAAATGCATAGAACCTAATTCACCACTTTCTTAAAACACAATCTGTAATATGCTTCTCATGATAACTAGCATTATTGTGTACATAAAACATACATACAGTTAGGCACACATAAAATGATCATACGCTGTATGGAAACATCACATTACAAATAATTAGAAACATTCCTAATATTGTCTACCAGCAAACATACCAACGCATGCATCATTTTTCAGAGGATCTAATGACAGAGGCGTGCAACCGGGACAACCTTAGTTTTCTGTTGGAATACATACTGAACCTTAGGGAACTCTTAAGAAAGGGACCAAGATAGAAGAAAACCCATACCTTTTAAGCCTTTACAATTAGCCACAACCACACGTTTCCACCCGCACACAAACTTTTGTTTCAAGCATTGATTCTTGTTCCCAGGTGAAGTTCTTAACGTGATTTCTTAATGAACTTAGGCGTAAAAATTTTTTCTTTTTTCTTTTTAATGAATACCGCCTATAAATCTTTAGAATCAGTAAGATTATTTTATTTTTTCTGTTTTTGAATTGTAAAATAAATCTGAAAAACGTTTTTACAAGAGATAATGAATTAACACTGCACATTCAGTACACTCCTAGTGGAGGTCGTGTACCTCTTTCCTTGGGAGTTTGTTGTTCACTTATTCAACACTATTTAAATGATAAAATTAGATTATAATCTAAATATTAAGTTACTTTAATGCCCTCCTTATTATTATTCTTTAGTGAATGAACGTGAATGTGCAAAGAACAGAATACATCATTAGTGATTATAGTGGCATAGGATTAGGTGAAGTAGTTTAGACTTAGTCAGCTAGGACTCTTTCAAACTTTTAAAATATGTTTTAAGTAATGACATTAATTCCCTTACAAAATCAGATTATAAACCTCAATTTAATCCACCTAAATGTTGCTTCCGTCTGGGTTAAAACCCATGACGTCCCCATCACGAAAATGGGTACCTCCGGGTCGACCCAACCCAAACTGCCTCGTCAATTAATTAATTAATAATTATAATCTGATTTTCCTTTTTCTTATGTCAGTATTTAAATCTTAATTACTTAAATTAATTAACCAATACAAATAATCAAGTTAAATCATTGCTCCCACGTAGGTTCGAACCCGGGTGGAGCAAGATTTTGCTCAATGGGCAATTTTGGCCCTTCCTACCCAAAATACCCCTCCACCTTATTCAGTAAATAATTAGTTAAATATTTAGGGTAATTCGATACGACCCTTATCCTAGAAAAATACCATTTTACCCCTAGACCATCCAAACTTAAGATTTCCCCTTTTTAAGTCCGGTTTAGACTCATCCGAGTAAATCTTCATATTCAGGAGCCCTACATGGATGGACCCAACCTTTCCTAGATCAACTAACTCCCCAAATTAGTTGGCTTGGCTGTCACAAGGGTTAATAGGTCAGGTTCTACACACATCAATCCGTGTGAACCCGATCTAATTGTAGGCATTCTAGACACATTAATCATTACTTAGCATATCCATTTTTAGGGTTGTTACATTATCCGCCCCCCTTAGGAATATTCGTTCCCGAGTCACACTACACATCATTTTAAAATAAAGAGGGTTATTTTCGAAAATATTATAATATACTTGAGACGTTGCTCTTTGTGAATTTCTATTTCAAACTTACTTTTGATAATGTATATCAATCAAGCTTATCATTAGCCTCATATTTGAGATTGAGGAATTTCCTTCTCAATCGCACTTAACCTGATGCACGACATAACTCATATAGCACAAAAATCATGTCCAAGCAATACAAAAACAGCAACATGACATGAAAATATGGATTCATTTTAACTCACATAGTGCAGTTATTACACATACGATTTTGACTTACAACACCAAGTCGACTATTGCACTAAAACTAAGAGTTTCTTATACAAAACCAGCCTTAGGAGGAGTATATCAAACCCTTTAGATAACATGTTATTGGCCTTAAGATTTGAAATTATATGTCTTTGTTGGATTGATCCACGCCATGCCCATTTATAACCTATCTCATTTGGCAACGAAAATCTTACTACCCTGGTTAGATAGTCTATGGTAGCATAACATCTTATTGGCCTTAATCTATTCAATGTTATTTATTGGCGAATATCTGATTTACATATTAGTAGGTTGGGGCACATCCTTGAAACCTACTAGCAGCTTCTCATTAATAGACTAAGGAACTCCTTCCTAAACTAGTCTCATCAAAGCATACAACCTAAAAACACACATAAGTCACATAACTCAGCAACCAACATGATGACTCCAACATATTAACTTCATACTAGTGCATACAACCATACACATGAAAAAACAATTTAGGCTACGCACCCGAGACATCACCAGGGGTGTCTTCCCCTGCACCCCTAGACTTGAGTGCGAAGAATCATTGCCTCCTAGGAGCCTCTTCACTTGGACTATTAGGCTCAACTTTATCTTTGTCTTTTTCTTGACCTCTCCTATTTGGACAATCCTTCATCATGTGACCTGGTTTTCAACAACTGTGACAAGCGTTAGACCCATAAAACACTCTCTTCCATGCAGTTTGCCACACTTCCTAAACAGTGGCCTCTTCTGAGGTGTATCTACTTCACTATTTATATTAACTCTGGATCTCATCTTTATGAAACACCAGAGTTGATGTTATATACACTTTAAAACCATGAAATCAATGTTTCATAAGGTACGATAAGATTAGAAGAAGGGAAAATTTCCTAAGCATTATGCAGTCTCTAATTCAGGACAGTGGCTCACTTCACTACCATGATTTAGAAGTTATTCAATGTGGTTGATGTGAACTTATTACCCTCGGAATTTAACCTAACGCTCTGATACCAATTTTTTCATGACCGGAGTCTAGACCCCAGATGAGACCAGCAACGTTGACCTCTCAAAGGTCGCAGACAAGCCTACATACGTTATCGTTACTTCATCTAGGTTAATTTTAGCGGAAAATTTGAAATTGTTGTTACTTAATATTCATATAAGACATTCTAATTAAACTCATAAAATTTCACAAAACAACCATCTAATTTTAAGTTCATCAAATGAAAGAAATAGTTTCATACTTCATTAAGTGTATCTTGCCAAAATGGCACCAAGACAATGTCTGAAATAAAATGGGAAAGAAACACAAGTGGAACATACTCCACTAACTCAAACCTATATCTAAGCTAGAATATAATGGGAAAGCTTCCTCAAAATAACGAGGGCCTACCGAGTCCGGATAATGCTCCACGTCCGTATATCTACAACGTCGTATTGTAAGCTCTAGCATCCACTTGTGCCTGCACCTAAATGTATCGAGTTGTATGGGATTAGTACACACTTGTACTAAGTATGGGTATATGCAAGCACACGCCAAGGACATGAATGATTAAGAAGAGTTCTCCTAATGATATGAATCATAGAAAGTCAAGTCAGTGGAATTGCCAAATTTAGATCTGGAAAGTTAGTGGACTTGCCAAATTTGGATTAGAAAAGTGAGTGGACTTGCCAAATTTGTGTTAGGAAATTCATGCCATGAGAGTAACATGCATCATCATACTTATCGTTTTGCAAACAGCACATAATATATTAAACATACAATATCACATAGTTGATATCATTCATTCATATTCCATGAGACCTTGGAATCATGGACTTCACATTAGGACTTCCCAAAATGAGGGCTCAACATATGGGACCTCAACTAAGGAGCCATATTTTAGCAAACATAGAGTCTGCTTCATTCATTCATACATACTTCATTTTTAATTATTTCATATACTAGTGCAAACACCAGTCATACCTAAGATGTAGTTTAAGACTCTCATCGGGTTCGATGTACAATGACCAAGAATAACCTAGTGTCATTACATAAATATAGCTCACCTCTTGATTATCCTATCCTAACACCTATATTATCGTTCATTTCATTAGGTGTATTGTTTGAGGCTGACCTCATTCTTTCTTTGGGAACTTTGACCTTAATCTACATATCATCATGAAATCGACTGTGTAATCCCCACACCGAAAAGAGGTGGAATCACCGGCCAAAGTGAAACAAAACATGCTAGTGTATATAGGGAATTTAACCCTGCTAGATCCCTATATTTGCAGTATAGGTTCAAAGATTAGGAGATATAAGGAGACCTATACCCGGCATGCCGGACAGTCTCATCTCATGAGAGTTACCTGAACTTCCGTCTTTCCCAAAGGAAGGCATCACCGTTAATATCTAGCCTATCGGTGCTCAGTGTATAGTTTTATTACATTCAACTCATACATCATGGAAGTTGGCTTCTAGCATGAGGACATCATAGCTCATTAGATGATTTCTCATCTCATCATTAGTATTAAGTGCATTAACTTCAATACTTTCATTAGAGTGTTCATAGAGACTGGTCTCTTCAGTAGCTTTACACTCTCATAGGTGAGTACTTTTGGTAACATTTACTTAGGCTCATTTGAGATTGCTCTCATATTTCACATTAGCCTCTTATCATATTGTCACCTCATTCATTAACTTTAACACATTTCCTTTTCATAATTACTCAGCCCTTCACGTGAATGTTCATTTCATCATATGCTAATGCACTTGGCCATTTAGTGTATTTCACACTCTTACTTAATCCTTCTAGGGTTACATAATTTTATCTCATACATCTTAGGCTCACTTACTTTTAAACGTATGCTAGACTTATAAGTCCATACATACAATCCATGAGGCTTCATTTATAGTTTGTCATAGTGATTCATGTTTACCCAAGATTATGTGGTACAAGACTTATGCTTCTTGTAGACATGCCAAGGTATTGATTTCGATCTTTAAAGGCAGCATTCATTAAATATTTGTTTACAAATGACTTATGTCTCATTACGATATTGGGCAAGGGAACCGATTTTGAATCCCTTGAAGAACACTTAAACTTATTTTAAATTGATAATTGCGTTTTTAGATTTGGGAGACCCTAGTTCGATTCTCATCAACCCCATAATATTTATTTCTTGTTCTCCTAACCTTTTTCATTTTAATTCAAGGAGGTTGTGGGTTCAATCCCCACAAGCTCATTATTTTTCTTTTAATTTATCTCTTAACTTTCTCACCTATCCAAGAAGTTGTGGGTTCAATCCCCACTCACTACATTTATTTTTCTCCTTTATTGACTAAGTGTTTCATGACAATTTAAGTATATGTTATGTTAGACTTATGCATTTTACACATGCAGCAAAGGGACCCAAGTTCAATCCTTAGTGGCTGCATTTTATTCATTTTAATGTGTCGCACAATTTCAATCAAGGGACCCAAGTTCAAATCCTTTAGGCAGCAACTTTATTTTTAATTATTTGGAGTGCTAGATGGCTTCACTCATTAGGCCAAGAGGATTTGGGATCGAATCCTAGTGGACTAAATTTTTATTATTTATTTTTGTGTGAGATTTATGTATCTCACACCCTTGGCCAAGGAGCCAAATTCGGATTCCCCTTCCCTCACTATTTTCTTTTTCTTTTATTTCCAAGCTTCTTTCAACCTGACCAAGTTCGACTCCCCACTCTCAACCCCTTCTCTTTTATTTTATTTTAATGCTTAATCTATTAGTATTATGACCTTAAGGTCTCGAGTTCCACCCTCAATGGCAGCATATACTTTTCTTCATTTTTACTAGAGAATAGCCGAAACTATACTCCATTAACATATGCCTTTAATTCACTTTCGTTGCATTTAGCTTAGGCATTTTAGCTTAGAGTTTTACATAAACATTTAACCTATTTGTTAAGGAATTTACTTTTATTTTCTTGTTTATGAAAATCACGATTTCATCATCAGATGTTAATAATACAAGAAATGCATAGAACCGAATTAACCACTTTCTTGAAAACAATCTGTAATATGCTTCTCATGATAACTAGCAATATTGTCTACATAAAACATATATACACTAGGACACACATAAAATGATCATACGCTGTACGGAAATACCACATTACACACAATTAAAAACGTTCCTAAGATTGTCTACCAGCAAACATACCAACGCATGCATCACTTTTCAGAGGATCTAATGACAGAGGCATGCAACGGCGACAACCTTAGTTATTCGATTGGAATACGTAGTGAACCTTAGGGAACTCTTGGTAAAGGGACCAAGAGAGGAAAAAACCCATACCTTTTCAGCCTTTACAACCAGCCACAACCACACGTTTCCACCCGCAAACAAACTTTTCTTCCAAGCTTTGATTCTTTTTCCCTGGTGAAGTTCTTTACGTGATTTCTCAAAGAACTTAGGTGTACAATTTTTTTTCTTTTTTATTTTTGATGAATACCGCCTATAAATCTTTAAAATCAGTAAGATAATTTCATTTTTCTGTTTTTGAATTGTAAAATAAATCTGAAAAACGTTTTACAAGAGATAATGAATTAAGAGTGCACATTGAGTACACTCCTAGTGGAGGTCGTGTACCTCTTTCCTTGGGAGTTTGTTGTTCACTTATTCAACACAATTTAAATGATAAAATCAGATTATAATCTATATATTAAGTTACTTTAATGCCCCTCCTTATTTTTATTCTTTAGTGAATGAACGTGAATGTGCAAAGAACATAATACATCATTAGTGATTATAGTGGCTTAGGATTAGGTGAAGTAGTTTAGACTTAGTCAACTAGGACTCTTTCAAACTTTGAAAATCTGATTTAATTAGTTTAGTGAAATTATTATAATTCCCTTAAAAGATCAGATTATAACCTAAATTTAATCCACTTAAATGTTGATTCCGTCGGGGTTCAAACCCGTGACGTCCCTAACGCGAAAATGGGTCCCTCCGGGTTGACTTAACCAAACCGCCCCATTAGTCAATTAATTAATTAATAATCATAATCTTATTTTCCTTTTCTTAAATAAGTATTTAAATATTAATTACTTAAATTAATTCACCAATATAAATAATCAACTTAAGTCATATCTCCCACCTAGGTTCGAACCTAGGTGGCACAAGATTTTGCTCTAGGGGCAATTTCGTTCCTTTCTAGCCTTTCAAAAATGCCCCTCCACCTTATTAATTAAATAATTTATTGCATATTTAGGGTAATTATGATACTACCCTTAGCCTAGAAAAATACCATTTTACCTTTAGACCCTCTAATCTTAAGATTTGCCCTTTTTAAGTCCAGTAAAGACTCATCTGAATAAATCTTCATATTCGGGATCCCTTCATGGATGGACCCAACCTTTCCTGGCTCAACTAACTCCCCAAATTAGTTGGCTTGGCTGTCTCAAGGGTTCAAAGGTCTGGTTCTTCGCGCATCAATCCGTGTGAACCCGGTCTAATCGTAGGCATTCTACACACATTAAGCATTACTTAGCATATCCATTTTTAGGGTTGCTACATGTACCCTACGATAAGGACAACACTGGAGTGGACGTAAGCCTATATTTCAAGGTTTGGAATCTCTTTTCACATACCTCCGACCAATCAAACTTCTTACTCTTTTGGGTCAAAGTAGTCATGGGAGATTCAGTGGACGCAAAACCATCCACAAAGCTCCGATAGTAACCCGCTAGACCCAAGAAACTCGTAATATCGGTTGCTTTCAATGGTCTAGGACAACTTCTCACCACCTGTATTTTCCTAGGATAAACCTCAAGTCTTTCACTAGAAATGATATGACCGAGAAATTCCACCGACCTCAACCAAAACTCACATTTGCTATACTAGGCAAACAATTAATGTTCTTTAAGGGTATGCAATACCACCCTTAAATCACCCATCTTATAACTCTCATTTTTCGAATATACCAAGATGTCGTCAATGAAGACAATGACAAATGAATCTAGGTAACTTCGAAACACTCTATTCATTAGGTCCATAAATGTCGCCAGAGCATTAGTGAGACCAAAGGACATTACTAAGAACTTGTAGTGCCCATATCTAGTCCAAAATGTTATCTTTAGTACATCCTCATATCTCACCCCAAGTTGGTGATATGAAGACCTTATATTAATCTTAAAAAAGTAGCTTGCCCCTTGGAATTGATCAAACAAGTCGTCAATCCAAGGGACAGGATACTTATTCTTAATAGTGACCTTATTGAGTTGGTTATAATCGATACACATTCTTAAGAACCCATCCTTTTTCTTCACAAACAAATCGGAAAACCCCATGGTGATATACTAGGCCTTATGAAACCCTTGTATAGTAAATCATTGAGTTGTGACTTCAACTCCTTCAATTTGGCCAGAACCATCCGAGAAGATCATTAGGGAAGATCATTAGGGAAGACCTCCGGATATTAGGGAATACCGAAACCAATTTCACATTCGGGAGGAATACCGGGAAGATCATTAGGGAAGACCTCCGGATATTCACTTACTCCGGGGACCGACTCAATAGGAGGAATTTCATAGTTCAAGTCTTTGACTCTTACTATGTGAAAAAGACAACCATTTGAGTTCATTTTGCATGCTTTTAGACAAGAAATGATACAACCTTTAGGAATAGAACTCCCCCTTCCACTCAACAACGGGTTTATTTAGGAAATTAAACCTCACCGCCCTTGTTCTACAATCAATAGTGGGAAAACAAGAATGTAAACAATCCATACTCAAAATGATGTCAAAATCAAGCATTTCTAGTTCTACTAGATCTATTAGAAACACTATTGAGAAACATGATAGGACAATTTCTATATATCCTTCTGGCAACTACTGACTCACCCACCGGAGTACATACTAAAAAGGGATCATGCAAGATATTAGGTAAAGTATCAAACCTTTTAGCTACTAGAGGGGTAACAAATGATAAAGTAGATCCGGGATCAAGTAAGGCATATACATCAATCGAGAAGACTTTTAACATACCGGTCACCACGTCGAGAGAAGTATCTTGCTCACCCCTAGAGTAGAGAGCATAGAAGCGGTTCTTCTTTGGAGCCTCATTTGAACCAGTTGCTTGAGCTTGAGCACTCGTGTCTTGGCCCTTCACAATTGGGAAATCTCAGACCTTGTTCCCAACTTTCCCATTACCAAAGTACTTATTCATCCCTATGACACAAGCACCATAATGCTTTTTTCCACACTCACGACAAGTTGGCTTCTCATTTGGTGAAGTAGTACCTCTTCTCTTTTTAGTGTTAGGGTTTGCACCCTTTTCATTATGAGCCTTAGGGAACTTTGTTGGAACTTGACTTGAGAACCACCTTTTGAACCTAGGCTTGTCTTGGATCTCAAGCCTATTATTTGAATAATTACAATCATAACATCTTGCCTTTTTAGCATCTCCAGTCTCCCTCCTAGCCCTTGCCTCCTCCACTTGTCTAGCATGCACCATAAGACGGGAAATGTCATGTTGTCATGATATCCAAATGACACTCCTCTTGCAAATCTTCCGACACCTCCGTCATAAAGTGGGTCATTTCATATCTGTGATCGGAAACCAAAGAAAGAGTATATTTTGACAATTTAGGAAATTTCACTGAGTATTCAAGCACACTCATACCTCATTGACAAAGGTTGATGAACTCCGCCACTTTATCTTCCCTCATCTTCTAGTAAAGAACCGACAAATTAATCCTTCTTGAAGATCTCCCAAGTCACTGGACGACTCCAAAGAGGCCTATTGTCCCTCTATTGCACATACCAAGTTTAAGTCAAATCTTTGAGTTGATAAGTGGCACACTTGTTCTTATCACTAGTTGACAAACCCATAGCAAAGAGTATCTAATAAACATCATCAATGAACTCTTGGGGGTCTTCTTTAACCTTAGACCTGTAGAAAGTGGGAGGATTCATCCTAGTGAAGTCCCTTAGACGGAATGCCCTGATAGTGACTTGTTGATGAGCTCGGGGTACAACATCCCAATTAGCTTGGGCCGTCATAGCATGGGCTCAAATAGTTGCGGATTGAGCTTGAGTAGGAATGGCTTGGTCCATTTGGATGAGGATAGCCCTTATTTCAACTTCCGCCAAAGGTGGAGGATTGGCTGGAACTTGTTTAACATTAGCTTCTTCTTCAAGAAGAGGATCTTCATCACCATGGGGAGGAGCTCCCACATTAGCAACCTCTTCCTCAAGCTTTTGAGCCGCATTCCTTCAATTATTCATTGCCTATAACAAAAATACAAGGTTTATCTAAAAGCTACAATAGTTACTCTAGAGGCATGATATTGGATTTCCAAGAAAAGAGAGATTCCTAAGCATCATATAGATTCCTATCCATAAGTGTGGCGCGCTTCACAAATATAACACGAATATACATAGACGTGGTTGAGAGAGACATCAATATCAAGGATATTCAACCCCATGCTCTGATACCAAGTTTGTCACATCTGGGTTTACCCCCCTAGACATACCCGGCGTCGGCGTCCTCTTTGAGGACTAAGACTAGCCCTTTTGTTTGCATCATTGCATTCATAAGTCAAAGTACAAAAGAATTCAAAACTTTTAATTATTCTACATTGAGGTTTACATAGACCTCTACATACACATAAATATAATTATATCAAGTATACATCGACCCTTTGTATAAGAAGATTGCATAGTCTTCTATTGTTATTGCACGCACACACACACACATGCACACACACACACACATACACACAAACACACACACACACACACACAAACAGATATATATATATATATATATATGTGTGTGTGTGTGTGTGTGTGTGTGTTTGTGTGTGTGTGTGTGTGTGTGTGTGTATGTGTGTGTGTGACATAAAATAGAGTCTAAAAGCTGTCTCATCTCATAACCATCTAAATCAATCATAGAAATTTTGACATAGCCCCACATCAATACCAAGAAGCCACATATCGACTTGTACAAATTTTACTCAAATGAAATAGAATGAACATAAGAATCTAAAAAGTAAAACACTCCGTAAGCTAGATATTGGCATCTCCGTCAGAAAGTGAGGACCTACCCTCATGGATGGTGGAGAACATCCAAGTCGTCTCAAATGAGCCTTCAACGATTGAACCTAAAATGTTAGGTAAAAGGAAGAAAATGGGGTTACTAAGCCACTTGTACAAAATATGAGACCATATGCACATATAATGTAAAATCATGCTAAAAAGGACATTTAGTTAAATCATGCAATTTTTATCCTATAAAAATCTTATGCATAATAAAACAAACCATACCAAGTAACAGTGGCATATTCATTTAAGCAACGTAAGTAATATGCATACCATCATACAACAACCCATTATCTACTATAACCGTATCATCAAGGAATAACATTACAAGCATGAATAAGCGCTTATCATAGCATAATGATGACAAGTTCTCACGAATGCCTATCAAGTCGACGAGTGTAATAACTAACGAAAGCCCCATAACCTTACTTCATCAAGTAACTCAACAAGAAATCCATAACTAATGTCCAACTTTACACAATATGACTCTTAATGATACATAACATCATACCTTAACAATATAGACCAAATACATGTTTATAAGCATAACCATCACCATATGATATCATTTACATGTAAAGTCAACATACTATCATAATTTACATCATTAGCATATACATACGAAATATCAACTTCCCAAAGCGTCCCTCAAGGAAAACTAGTGCAAGGCATAAGTAGAGTCCCATACCCCTACCCAAGCTAAGTCAAACCTCTTAAGTCACCCTAGTTAATATATACTGTATTACTTCATTTTAGTTTAGGGAACACATGCCTTAGCCGACATAGACCACATGAGCTAAGTGTGGAATTCGGTGTTGTAAAACCTTACACCGATGGAAGGTGGTCTACCGGCCAACATAAAACCTAACATGAAAGGTAGTAGCTAGGTGTATCCACTAGCTAGTATTCCTATGGTGGAAACATAGTTAAGGAATTTTGACCGTCTTGGAAACATCACTCTACACCCTATTTGGGTTATGAGGCTATCCACCTAGTGAAAAGTGTAGTGAACCCTACATTCCCTACGTGGGAAAGTGTCACCCCCTCACACACAAAACCACTCGGTGCTAAGCTAAGTCTCTTCTTGAAATGTCTAAGATAAGTCCCTTCTTGAAATGTCTTTAATTTCTTTATGTATCAATCATAACTTACTTTTGGTCATAGGATCTAGCCCTTGTATAATCGTCATCATCATAGTTGAATATGAATTGCAAGAATATAATCCTCCCATCACAATCCATATAAGTAAGGTCAACACATCTACATGTTCATTCATAATAAGACACATTGGTAGTTATCTACACTCTCCATACAACCATAGAGAAGACATTTTAATTTAACGTTATACCACTCTATAAAACCTAATCAAGGCACACTCCAATAAAACATCATGGATCAATAACAATTCACCATAAATTGAAGTAAAGAATAGAGATCATAAGACTTACCAAGTATCCTTCATAATTCAGGGAGTAACATCATCACACAATGATGACCAATAAGATGACAAGGCTAATTGCATCTCTATAACCCAACTCAACACTAGATCATAACTTAAGACAAGATACTTAGGTCAATTTTAGAATATACTCAGTAACGTAAATCACATCTTAATAAAAAAATGATAGACCTATAATTCATCTTAATCTATTCATAATAACACCATAGTAAATTTATTTAATCAATAACCAAGTCAATTGAATGATCATAATACAATATAGGTCAAGATCACAATCTAAGGTTAAAAGTATAGGGTCATGTTCTACAATTTAGACTAAACCATCAACAATTATAATGTTCAAGTTAAAATACATTTTAAAATACATTGAATGAACCCTTTGAGGAAAGAGGTCTCAAATGTGAATAGATCTCATACCTTAACGTTTTGATAAAGATTAGGAGATCAAAACTTCCCTTTCCAACTTCCAAAAACCTTCCTTAGCTTAGTATTCAATGGTGTCTTCCAATACACAGAGAAAGAATGGAGTAGTAAGAGAGTTTATTTTGTGAGTTGTGTTTAAGACTAATGGGGGTTGGGGTCTCTATATTTGGAGTTAATTTATCTAATAAGACTCCCCTAATACCCTAACAAACCTACTAACCCCATAAATAATTAAATGAACTTAATTAAATGTGCAGAGAAACTTGACCCTCATAAACGGAACCCCGATCGGCGGGTCGTCTCTGAGTCGACTACCTGGCCCCTTTCCGTCCTACACTCTCGTCATTTTGTTCAGAGAATTGTATAGGTGATGGATTCCACATTTTTTCTACTGTGGAAAAACCTTTGGCATTGAGTCCCCGTCGGTCCACACTTGGGTCGTCGTTTTCCTCTTGTTGGTACACACTACTAAGACAATACTGCCTCCAACATTCAATGGTTCTCCTCAAGGGCCCTTGATTGGTACTTGGAGAATTGTACCCAGAAGTTTCGACCATGAATCAACTTTAATATGTGTCCTACACCCTTCTATAAAATTTCATAAATTTCCGACTCTTAAAGGCTAGTTAAATAGGCTAAGGCACGCTAGTAGCTCTTTGAACCAACTTCTGGACGTCATAAAAGTTCTTGGACGTTTTGGTTTCCAAACTTCCTAAATGAAATATATTCATTAAGGTATACTAAAAATGTGTCTATTCCTTATGAAACCTATGTTAGTCTTTACGACACGTCTTGGATTTTTGAAGTGTTACATATAAGGACTATAAAAGTCTTCAATAAGTATTAACCCAAAAAGAGTTGAATCTCCGTCGTAGAGATGGTTAGAGTTGTTGAAAGACTATGACATGAGTGTTCTCAATCACCCCGGAAAGGCTAATATTTTAGTAGATTCTTTAATTTGTTTGTCCATGGGACGTGTGTCCCATGTGGAAGAATCCAAGAGAAACCTAGTGAAAGATGTTCATAGGTTGGCTCGTTTAGGAGTTTGAATTAAAGATTCTCCTAAAGGTGGTAAGGTGGTACATAATAAATCTGAGTCATCTTTGGTGGTTGAGGTAAAGTCTAAGCAACACCTTTATCCATTATTGATGGAGTTGAATGAATCGGTTATTGGAAGATGAATGAGTCATTGTCCCAAGGGTGGGATGGTGTTCTTCGGTATCAAGGGAGATTGTGTGTGCCTAATGTGGATAATTTGAGGAGAAGGATCCTTGAGGAAGCTCATGGAGCCCGTTAGTCTATTCATCTGGGTTCTACAAATTACCATGATCTTAGAAAGATGTTTTGATGCGATGGCCTAAAAAGGGATATTACGGAGTTAGTTGCAAAGTGTCCTAATTTTCAACAAGTGAATGTCGAGCACCAAAAGCCAAGTTGTCTACTACATAAAATCCAAATTCCAACTTGGAGTGGGAAGATGTCAACATGGATTGCGTAGTTGGGTTACCTCGAACTCAAAATCAATATGATTCAATATGGATAATAGTTAATTGGATGACCAAGTTCGATCACTTTATTCCTACTAAGTATACTTTTTCGTTGGAATACTATGCAAGAATCTATATTGACAAGATAGTGAGTCTTCATGGGGGTCCTTTGTCTATCATATCATATAGAGGTGCTCAATTTACATCTAGATTTTTAAGATCATTTAAAAGAAGTTTGGGTACACAAGTGAATTTAAGCACCACTTTCCATTCTTAAAGGGATGGTCAAGCGGAACGGACTGTTCAAACTCTTGAAGATATGCTTAGAGTTTGCATCCTTGACTTTAAGAGAAAATTGGGATGACCATTTGCCTTTGGTGGAGTTCTCATATAATAATAGTTTTCATTCATCCATATCTATGGCTCCTTATGAATCCTTGTATGGTAGGAGGTGTAGGTCTCCTATTGGGTGGTTTGAGGTTGGAGACTCCTCGCTTTTTGGTCACAATTTGATTTATAAGACATGGGATAAAGTTTATATCATAAGGAACGAGTTGCAAACAGCCTATAGTCTGAAATATTATTATTCCGATCATAGGAAAAGAGATTTAGAGTTTAAAGAAGGTGATAAGGTGTGATTGAAATTTATCCTATGAAAGGGGTGGATAGATTTTGCAAGAAAGGGAAGTTGATTCCTCGTTATGTTTGTCACTATGAAATCTTTCAAAGGTTTGGTAAGGTTGCTTAAGAGTTGAAACTCTCTTGTTAACTTTCTTCGATTCATCCGATTTTTCATATTTCCATGCTTAAGAAGTGTATCGGTGATCCGAGTCTATTTTCCTATTAAGGGTCTTGGTATGAAGGGGAAACTATCCTATGAGGAGGTTCTGTTTTGAAATCCTTGATCGTCGAGAGAATAGGTTGAGGAACAAATAGGTGGCCTCCGTAAAAGTGTTATGGAGAAACCACCTAGTTGAGAGAGAAACATGGGAGGCGGAGGCCTACATTAAGTTCCGTTATCCTCATCTCTTTACTAGTGAAGTTTAGTTGTTTTTGATAATAATGAAAATAATGAATAAGTTTGAAGTTGCTTTGATTTATGGTGAAGTTTTGCAAATATATTCCAGCTACAATGAAATTGTGTGTATTGACTTTAAAATTGGCAATCCTTCTTGTTTTAAGCTATGTTGTGCATTTTAATATGGTGAGTCTTTATGAAAGGATGTTGAGCCTGTTTGTACGTTGATTTTTGGCATAATTGACTCACATATGGTATATTGAGCTCATGTTGTTGTGAGAAGGAAATTCCTCATAATTTGATTTTGAGCATTATGTGTGTTAATTGATGTTTTCGAATTTCTATGTGTAAATCCAATGATTGATGTTGTGAATCTTTTTATAATATAATTTTGTTGGTTGGGCTGCTAGTCTTGAGTCATTTCCTTCCTTCCAAAAGATGTTAGTGTCATTCGAAGACGAATATTCCTAAGGGGGGATAATGTAGCCACCCCTTCTTCATATCTTCTCGGTGCGAAGCATAACTCCCCACGGATTCTCAACATTCATTACTAAAGCTCAAGGATAACTTTTTAACACACCATCTCAAATAACAGTTGTTATCCATCCTCCAACCTACATTAGAAAGCTCTTGGGAGGTAGTGCGGTTACAACTAAACACTTCATCTAAACTCCAACAAGTGTTCAGCCCAAAACTCCCCTTTCATTTACATTCTTTAACTTCATTCATTCATTCATTCATTCATTAACTCATAGTGTATGTGTGTATATGTGAGCACACCTTTCACATAAATTTTTTCATTTACATATCATTCTATTAATGCTTTGACCATTATTCATCACATCACACACTTAAAATAATCATGTAATTTATTTAGGCATACTCTCTAGCCTACTTCACATAATCAGCTTCATAAAGCACATTTATCAAAAATAGAATCATTATTACCTTACTTCACATAAAATGCCTTCAAGACCTCATTAACAATTAACAAGTAGCTTCACATTCACACATATACCAATTTACATCGCCACCAAAGGTTGACTATTCCAATCAAGAGCATTTCGTAATTAAGGCTAAACAAAATAAACAACATACCCTTTTAGTCCAAGATTTCATTACCCATAATATTTCCTTTAACAATTCATCATAATATAGATCTTAGGGCCGTATGTAAACAGTAATATCAATATGAGGAAACCAAAACTCAAATACTAAAATATTATGTTGATTCAACCCGTTTCTAAAGCCAAAATTTGATAAAAAGCTTTAATGTGATTTCATTAAAGTTTTAGCATTTAAAATCACCAAGTAACATTAGAAACATCATATTTGAATTATTAGAAATTATTTTATGCAAGACCCATACTTAGAGTCAAAAGATAGAAGAAGTTAGGGTTGGAAAACTCTTTTTGAAATCTCTTAGAAAGGGGCTCCTTTAATGGAAAAGAGTTAAAGAATGACTACTGTTAGGAGGGAATAACACTCCACCTTGATTTATTACAGAAGTTACCCATTCCTAATGGCAGTCAAGTCTTACCCAACTAAGCCCCTTCCGTAGCCTATTCTGCCAAACGTTCAAGGTCATTTTTTCTTTCTTTATGCCTTAGATATATTTCAGACTTCAACATGAAATCAGCGCAAAAACATACGGACAAACACAACATTTACATTATATCAAATTAATGCAAAGGAATCACTCGTTGAACAACAATTTTGTCCAACTTCAACTTCGACCTAGACTTAAGGCACAATCACAAGTCGATTGCAGCCTTAGACACTTTATAAAACCTCACGTTTTATTCTAAGTGTCTTGGTGAAATTCCAGACTTAATATTCCCTCTTTTACCTTAGGAAAACAATCTATCCTCTATATTTAGCCAATTTCGTCCAACACACAACGATGTCCATTTATACAACATTTGGCAGCCTTGTGTTCACATTGCATAGTGTTGTAACACATGTCAAACACTTGTAAAATGCTTAGACCACTAAATTAAACTTCATTTGACATCCCCAACTGATAAGGAATTTTAAATTTCAAATTTAAAAGTTGTCAAAAGATACAACGAATCTGGACACAAGCGGTTAGAAAAAGGTAACTGCCGCATGTGCATGGCATGTGATCTTGATGAATGGATTTCATTTATTTGCTGCATTTTCCTTCAATATTTTTGAATCTAGTATAATCTCTAAACATTTTATAGTCAATGCTTCATCAAATACCACCGGAATCCATCCGCACAATTTCCATGACTGCGCACCACCGACGCCCTACCGCTCCCTTACTTTGGTTTTGTACACTTTTAACCCACTCATGTCAGTTCTTGCTTTCTTGTTGCATTTAATTCAGACTATTATTTAATCTAGCTCAGCTCGATTTTCCTGAATTTGATCAGACCATGTGATTTTTGCATGCCAACTTTGCCCACAATCGGTGTCAGCGAACGTCCATGTTATGCCATGGGTTGTTGTCTTGCCAATGCCCATGTCATGTCTTGACACTGTCTTACGAACATATTTTGAACTCAATTGACCATGCCAATACTCTGCTCACAGAACGCATGCTTGATTCCACCCGTATTTTGGTCTTTGTCAAAGTCATTCATGCCAACCCTTTGCCGAGTCGATGCCTATGTCGAGTCACTTGGTCAGGGGCCTTACAAACTTCCCCCACCTAATGCAACTCGACGTCCTCGTCAAGGAAATAATTCATCTGAACCTATTTGGATTCCAAAAAAGGACCATATCCTTTCCATAATCTTCATCTTCAACCAATGCCAAAGAATTAACTTTTGACGTTTCTACCTCATTGTTCTTTTCCTTTTCCAATTCGGCATCAAGTATGACATTCACTTTCACTTGCACTGGACATTCCCTTTTCAAATGAAGATCACCACAAGTAAATCATCCCCCAAACTTTCCCTTCTTCTTTGGAAAAAGAAGACTTCACTTTTCTATTTTCCCACCTTCCTCTTCTTTTTTGGAAGCTTAGCCCTTTCAATTTTTCTTCCACTCCTTCCCCTTGTCTTTCTTTTTAAAGTGAGAAAAATTCCCTGGTTCGTCACCCTCATTGATGTCATCCAACTTTTCTGCTACCACTATGGGTGAATTAAGAGTTTGGACATTCTGTCTCATTAACTCTGTTTATGCCCAACCTTTCAACCCGCCTATGAAATAGTGCAACTTGTCTTCTTCGACCATGTTGCCTATGTTCAACATCAAGGATGAAAATTCCTTGATTAGGACCTCATTGTTTTGCCTTGTTTTAAACGTCGCAGCCCATGCCAACCAAGACGAATTGCTTGGAAGGATTTGATTTATCAATTCTTTGTTCAACATTTCCCATGTTTCAGTTTGTAGAAAATTCGAACTTTCTACTTCAGCAACCCTTGTTCTCCACTAAACCCTGGCATCATCACATAAATACATTGTTGTGACTGACAACTTTTCAACACATTGAACCTTTGTTGCATTGAAGTAATTTTCGATATCCCAAAGAAATTTCTCCAATTCCTTGGAACTCCATACACCATTGTAAACCATAAGTTCTAGAACTTTCATCTTATGGGGACAATTGTTCCTTGCAATGCCCGACGTAGAAGAAGAACTTCAGTATGCAGATCTTCTTTCTCCCTAAGAACAAGTTCCATCTCTTGATGGGCAATGTCGTGTTTGGTTGCATAATTCTGCCTCCAACATCAACACTTTTTCGTTAAATACTTCTTTCGTCAAGGTTAATTCTTCACTCACTCTTTGAATTTGAGTGACCAGATCAACCAAATTCTCCCCATTGTTTGTCCCACCAATAAGCGCTTCCAATCGTGTCAACCTCCCCCGTAGTTTAGTGTTTCCTACACCCATTGAATAATCTAAGCAATGTTTTGATACAAATTGTCAGGAGGGCAGACTACTCCACCTTAATTTTGTGCATGAATTTATCCCAGCCTAATGGCACTCAAGTCTCACCCAACTCAGCCCCTTTCGCAACCTATTCTACCTAACGTTCAAGGACATTTTTCTTTCTTTATGAATTAGATTATTTTTTTCAGAATGTAACATTAAATCAGCATAGAAAACATATGTTCAAACCCAACCTTTATATTTATTAATCAAAAGGACACACTCGTTGAACAACAATTTTGTCCAACTTCGAGTTGGACTTCGACTTAAGGCACAATCACAAGTTGATTGCTCCCTTAGACACTTTCAAAAACCCTCACGTTTTATTCTAAGTGACTTGGTGAAACTCCAAACTTAATATTCCCTCTTTCACCTTAGGATAACAAGTCTATCCTCTACACTCAATTTCTTCCAAAACACAAGGTTGTCCATTTATAGAACATGTGGTAGCCTTGTGTTTTACTTTGCATAGTGTTGTGACAGATGACTAACACTTGTAAAATGCTTATACCACTAAATTAAACTTCATTTGACATATACAAATGGTAAGGAATTACAAATTTCAAGTTTAAAAGATATCACAAGATACAACGAATCTGGACACAAGCGGTTACAAAAAGGTAACCACTGCATGTGCATGGCATATGATCTTGCTGACTGGATTTCATTTCTTTATTTCATTTTACATCAATATTTTTGACTTTAATGCAATTTCTAAACATTTTATGGTCAATGCTTCATCAAATCCCACCCTGATCCATCCGCACATTTTCCATGCCTGCGCACCACCGACGCCTTGCAGCTGCCTGTCGCTGCCTTACTTTGGCCTTGTTAACTTTTAATTCACTAGTGTCATTTGTTGTTTTCTTATTGAATTTCGTTCATAATTTACAATGCTTCAGTTTAGCTTAGCTCAATTTTCCTACATTTGACCAAACCATGTAATTTTCGCATGGCAACTTGGCCCACAACCGATGTAAGTCAGTGTCCAAGTTATGCCATGGGATGTTGTCTTGCCAACGGACATGTCATGTATTGGAAGTTTATTACCAACATATTTTGAACCTAATTGACCATTCCAACACTCTTCTCACACAACGCATTCTTGATTCCACCCGCATTTTGGTCTTTGGCAAAGTCATTCATGGCAACCCTTTGCCATGCCCATGCCTATGTCGAGTCACTTGGTCATGTAACTTATAACTACCATACCTTCAGTAGAAGAAAACCCTATGATTTTGATGAATAATTCAACCACCAACAGACCTTCTACCTTCTTCTTGACTTCTAGCTTCTATGGTGTTTGAGAGAGGGATTTGGGGTTTTAGGAAAATGAGGTCTAAAATTAGGTATTAGGGTTTGAAACACTTTAGTATACTGAAATAAGCTAAAAATGACTTCCTAGGTTCATAAAAGGCTTGGGTTGGATTTACCAAACACCCAAGCTAAGGCAGTCTTTTAACAGCTTTTCACATCAGCACCCACGTTTCCTTAACGACGGACAGTATGTCAACCAACGTCCCATAGATGGGGATTAATTGGTTAGGTCTTCAACCCTCAAAACCTTCAGACCTGCAGGTCCAATCAAGGGACAAAGTCGACGATCCGTCGATTGGTCAACTGGCTGTCGACTGGTCCCTTTGGTGGTCACTGCCAGGCAGTTTGGACCTATGTCCTGGGCCCTTCTCTAGGGTCCCTCATGGATCCTAGGTTGGTTTGTACCCGGACGTTAAACCCCTAAACACAGTAGTCTAGGTATTAGGAAAATCCCACACCAATTCAAATAAAACAAACACGAAAAACTCACTCAAACACATGAAA
The DNA here is from genome assembly GCA_027705065.1 of Solanum peruvianum. Taxonomy (NCBI): domain Eukaryota; kingdom Viridiplantae; phylum Streptophyta; class Magnoliopsida; order Solanales; family Solanaceae; genus Solanum; species Solanum peruvianum. Next base: position 27,311,311 of record JAKWJD010001763.1, read on the forward strand.
ACACACAAGCACTATTTAAGGCATATCTTCCGAACATGATGGACTTTCTTGGACATTTGACTCATTTTATAACAACATTAACTAAAGAATCAATCACGACGTTCTAGTTCACCTTAGTTCATTTTAGTGTCTTACATTCTCCCCCATTTGGAATAATATTTGTCTTCGAATGACTCTAAACACTTTAAGACCATCAAATCACTTAGCATCACATAACACATTAAAATAAAGGCTCAAAAATCATAGTCAAGTCACCAACTAACAATGAGAAAAATTTCATAATTCTTCTCACAATGCTTCAAAGTCCCACTATGCTTCTCACAATATAGGAACTCATACTATTCTTAATTCATAATCATCAAGACTAAACATCAACTCTACTAGACAATCATAACACTCTCCTCTAAGGATTCAAGCCTAGAAAAACATTCTTAGACATCACATCATTCAACTCTTAGGCACCACATAACTCAATCTCATGGAACAAAACTCTTCCTTTCCCTTTCCACCAATTAAGGTAGAATCATTTTTAGAAATAAAAAATTACTATATAAACACCACCATTTTTGCTAGCTTAAATCTACCTCTCCTCACTAGGTAATCATACCACATTTTTCCTTTAGAGTAAACCTACACAATAATCTCTACCAAATCACAAGAACGACTATTAAAACATTAACCACACAAGAGGGTTGCCCTCAACTCCTACAAAATCTCATAATTCTCTTAACATTTCTCAATTTACACCTTAGAGTTTTCTACCACATTGAACACAAACACAAGGTAATTCATTTCCTCTCAAAGGCACTTCATTCAATCATTATAACTCTTACCATGTTTAAAACTACATCACCATAAAGTTTGTCATCATAAAATCTTAATTCTCATAAATCACACGTAGCCATAAATGGCATCACTTCACAATCTTTTTAAACTCACCTTCACATTTACTCTCCTAGCCACAAAAGCATCATAACATCAAAACTCAACTTTTCTCTCTCTCAACCATAGAAACATCTCCTTTTCTAAGAAATCACACCTAGAAAACCACCAGACAAAGGATAAAAAGAGAGAGATCTTATGGAGTTAAGTTCTACGGCACGATAAAACAGTAATAAAAAAGTGAAACTCTATCGTCCTATAGCCCCTTGTCCATGGATATGTCACAACACACACCAATGACCAAGACTCTACTAGACGTGGCTTATGAGACTTTTAGACCCTAAACTATTTTATATAACCTTATGCTCTGATACAAAGTCTGTCACGACCCGAAAGTACCCCCTAAAAGTTGGGGAGAACCCTTGGACCATGACAGGGCGTACTTGACTTTTTGGGGTCTTGTACAAGCCCTTTAACTATCATTCATTACATAAGACATGAAAAAGTAGTGCAAAATTAAAACTTTTGATGACATTTAATATATAAAGGAATTCTTTAGAATGTCATCTTTACAAGCCAACTTAAAGAAACGACATAATATCTTTTGGACACGTCCCTTTACGTTGAAATAAATACATAATAAGTCTTAATAACAAAACTAACAAACATAGACTATGTCCTCGAATATATAAGGACATACCAAATATTGAGTGTAGATTTCCCTAGCATCGCCTTCTAGACTTCTTCTTGCTTCCAAACATATAATTACGGTGTATAGGAAAGTATGGGATTAGTACAAGACAATGTACTAAGTATGGCATACGCAAAAACACGTAAAAAGGGACATTTTAGTAAAATAAGCTTTCAAGCCAAATAAGTAGAACCTTCATGAATATAGAAGCAAAACAACATAACAAACATCATTTAATATTTAGAAAAGGATTCCCAAACTTTTAGAAAAAGGGAGCATTTTAAAGTAAACTTCCCAAAGTTAGAGTGAATTCATTTTTCTGTTTACAGTAATCTAACTCATTCTCAAAATAGTGAACTCCCACGGTATTGCCAAGAGGAAGTGAACTTATTTCCCTAGGAGTTTCTCTAACTCGGGTTATCCTAAGACTCACAACTGTAAGACATGAAGGAAACACCCATACACCTCCCTCAATACACACCTAGGTGATCTCCAAGACTACCCATCTTACTTACTCCACTCGGGAGAACAAGTCCTCACTCAATAACAAGACATTAGAAGGACACTCAAATAACACATAAGACATGCCAAGACTTCCCTTTTAGAGTGCCTTCTTAGTTCAATGAATAGATGGCATCCGATTTAACCACATATCCTAAGTAATACACTCTGTTAGAATATTTAGCTCATTCAATTCCCAAAGACTCATCAAGACTCCCCTTTCGAAATGCCTACCTAGTGCAATGGATAGATAGCGTCCCATTCCACTACCTACCCTATGTAGTACACTCTTTTAGAAGACGTATTACTTTCATTAATTTTGTGGGGGTTAGCGTAACCGACATAGACCATGAGAGAAAAACATGGAATCCGGATACTTCCCTTATCGGAGAAGGGTCCCCCCACTTGCCTAGAGTGAGGTCTTTTCTCTTAGCTATTACATGGCTTCCCCAGTAGCTACACCTATGCTAGCGCATAGTTAAGGGATAAGCAGATTGCTATTAAGAGGTACATTGGAATACAACTTCTCAAGTCACCGAAGTGAAGTCACCCCTTCTTTATATCCTCTCGGTGCTAAGCATTACACCCCACGGATTCTCAACATTCATTACTAAAGGTCAAGGATAACTTTTGGAGACACCATTTCAACTCACAATGGTTATCCATCCTCTAACCTACATTAGAAATCTCTTGGGAGGTAGTGATGTTGCAACTAAACACTTCATATCAACTCACAAAGAGTGCTTACCCCTAAACTCCCCCTTTCGTTTACATTCACTCAAAGTGTGTGTGTACATGTGATAAAACCTTTCACATAAATAATTTCATTTACATATCATTCTATTCATTCTTAGACCATTACTCATCACATCACAAACTTTAACATACTTCATATAATCATGTAATGCATTTAGGAATACTCACTAGCCTACTTCACATAGTAAGATTCATAAAGTTCATTTATCAGGAATATCATCTTACTTCATATAACATGCCTTCAAGGCCTCATTAACAATTCACAAGTAGCTTTATATTCACAGATATACCAAGTAAACATAGCCACCAATTGTGGACCATATCACTCAAGAGCATTTCATAAATAAGGCTAAACAACAAACCCTTTAATCCAAGATTTCATCACCCATAATAATTCCTTCGACAATTCATCATAATAAAGCCCTGAGGGCAGTAGCCAAACAACACTATCAATAAAAGGAAACCAAAACTCAAAGACTACAATATTATACTCATTCAACCCATTTCTTAAGCATAAATTTGATAAAAAGCTTTAACATGATTTCATTGAAGTTTTAGCATTTAAAATAACCAACTAACATTAGAAACATCATACTTAACTCATTAAAAATGTTTCCATGCAAGACCCATACATAGAGTCAAAGATACAATAAGTTAGGGTTGGAAAACTCTTTTTGAACTCTCTTAGAAAGGGGATCCTTGAACGGAAAAGAGTTTAAGGATGAATACAATACCTTAAGTAGAAGAAACCCTAATGACATTGATGAAGAAATCGATCACCAACAGCCCTCCTAGCTACTTCTTGACTTCTAGCTTGTATGGAGTTTGAGAGAGAGTTCTAAGAGAGAGGGGTTTTGGGTTTTAGGAAAAAGAGGTCTGAAATTAGGTCTTAGTGTTTAAAACACTTTAATAAACTTATAAAAACCGTAAAAATGAATCCTAGGTTCATAAAAGACTTGCGGTGAATTTACCAAACACCCAAAGCCAAGGCTGTCTTTTCACGGATCATATGTTAACCAACACCTGTCGATATGAGTTCGTTGGTTGGGTTAATAACCCTCAAAATTTATAGACCTGCAGGTCCAATCAAAGGACCAATTCGATGAGCTGTCGATTGGTCAACTAACTGTCGACTGGTCCCGTTGGTGGACAATACCAAGCAGTTTTTGGACCTAAGTCTTGGGCCCTTCTCGGGCCCCTCGTGGGTCATAGGTGGGGTCGTACCTGGACGTTAAACCCCTAAACATTGTTTTCTATGTCATATGAAAATCTCACACCAATTTCAAACAAAACAAACACGTAAAACTCACTCAAACACATGAGAACACACAAGCACTATCTAAGGCATATCTTCTGAACGTCATGGAAGTTCTTGGACGTTTGACCTCCAATTGGGAGACTAATATAACTCATTTTATAACCAAATTAATACAAGAAACAATAAAGAAACTCTAGTTCACCTGAGTTCATTTTAGGTTGTTATAAAATTGTTGATAAATTATGAATGCTTATGACTAATTGAGAGTAGACTGTTTGTTAATTGGTGTTAACTAATGCAATTAAAAATGTATATCATGTCTGTATCCGCAATTCCCCAAATCTTGGATCATGCTTATGAAGTGATGGGAATTGAAGAATGTATTGATTGTTAGACTTGTTTTATCTATTCTAATTCATTCATGGACTGGCGAGGGTAATGTATTGTTTGTATTGGATCTACTTCTTGAAGAATTCATGATGTTCCCTATTCCCCAAACCTTAGGTTATAAATTGAAGTAAATTGGGATAGTGATGATTCAATTGATCTAGATAATGATTAGTATTGTATGATGATGTTATACCCATTATTGGGTTGAATCGGATGGTTCATGGTAAAACCATGGATTTTGACTTGTGAGGAGACTTGGTAAGTCTTGTGATCTCAAATATATACTTCAATTATGGTTACTTGTGATTTATTGATGATGTTATATTGAAGTATATCTTATATTAAGATATATAGGGTTGGAATGATATTGAATTGAAATGTCTTGACTATGGTTTCTGAGGTGTTGGCTAATATGTAAATGTTATAAGGATGGTGATGACTTACCAATGTGCCTTAACATGATGAGATTATGTAATTGTCCTAACCTCACATGTATGAATTGTAATGAAAGGAAAGTACTCATGCAATTATTTGAGCTATGATGATGATCATATAGGGATATACCCTATGACCTAAACTAAGCTATGATTTTTAATAAGGGCTTAAAGACATTTCAAAATGGGACTCTAGCTTAGCACTAGTGAACTAGAGTGAGGAGTGTCCGTTCCCACATAGGATCACTAATGTTATCATGAGATTGTAGATATAATGCATGTAGCATAAAGAGGGTTCCAACTATATCTCCTAGTTCTTGAACTATGTTGCCCCCATAGGAATACTAGCTAGTGGATCCATATAGTTGCTTTGTTCATGTTTTGGTACTACCATGACAAGTAGTCCGCCTTCTTTCGGTGTAGAGTTCCATGACACCAGATTCCACATTTTCTAATGTGGTCTATGTCATTTAAGGAAAGATTTTCCTGAAATGTAAAAAATGAAAGTAATTAATTAACTCTAATTAGGATGATCTAAAGAATTTAGCTAGTCTAGGTAGGGGTATGGGACTCTACCTACACATTGCACTAGCTAACCTTGAAGGTATTCTTTGGAGGATGTTCTTATGTTTGTACATTCTTATAAATGTAAATGACATGTATATGATGATCTTACATGATTGATGGCATCTTATAATGTTGAATTCACTTGTGAAGATATGTTTGGCATATATTGCTAAAGTATGATGTTATGTGCTCTTAATGATATGATATGTGAAGTTGTACATTGATTATGGTTCTAGTTAGGTTTACTTAATTGAGTAAGGTTATGGGATTTTGCGTAGTCATTGCACAAGTGGACTTAATGAGGATCATGAGTAATGGTCTCACTTTGTTATAAAGTTATGAACTATTATCTATGTTTGTTGATGTTATAACTTGATCATAGAGTTGTCTTGATTATGTCCTCAATTGTGTTGAATATTTTCTTGACTTAAGAGTTATGTGTATTGGGCTTATATGGCTTTTCTTGAATGTGCATAAGGCTTCCCAAATGTTAAATAATGTTCTTTAATGAAATGTTCTCTTTAGAAAGATTTCAATTGTTTTACGTGCATATATTCATACTTAGTACATGTAAATTCTAACCCATCTCTTATGTTTACTAAAAATGTAGGATCCGGCTGTTGAGCTTATAAAAGGCCTTGACTATAAAGTTGTTAATGTTGTTCTAGTATAAGACTCTTAGTTCTTTCTTTTTAATTTCAAGACGATTGTTGTGAAGCCTATATGAGTCTCTTTGTTGTAATGAATATGGGTTAAGCCCAATTATTGAATTCATTGATAGATGGCTTAATATGATACATATTATAGACTTCTTCTAATATTACGTACTTATACTATGTATGTGAAATAAACGTAGAAGACTATGTAATCTTCTTACACGAAGGGTCTATGTATACTCGCTATATATATAATATATGTAAGCGAGAGGTCTAAGTAAACCTCAATGTAGAAGTAACATAAAAGTTTTAAATTATATGCATTTTTAACCTATGAATGTAATAATGAACACTAAGAGGCTAGTCTTAGTCCTCTTCGAGAAAGACGACGCCGGTTACGCAAGGGGGTGCTCCCCAGATGTGACTGTCACACCCAAAATCTAGACCCAGATGCAACCGGCTTCGTTAACCACTCAGAGATTGCAAACAAGCCTCTTCTTAGCTTTTCTCAAAATCATACAGTTAAATTTGCAAAAATTTAAAACTTTTTAATGCTTATTTAAGTATACATAGACTTCATATAACTACATAAGAGTGATATACTAAAATAGCTCAAACTAAGCAACAATAGATCAATAGATCAAACAATTGAAATAGAGAATCATAATAATAATAATAATAATAATAGTATGCTAAATCGTCCTTATTACAAACGCTTGCAAAAATGTTTGAAATGAAATGTGAGGGACTACATCCACCATCTATGTCTAATGTACTAAATCTAGAATAACAATGTGTAGCATCCTCGAACTCAAGAGGACCTAACAATGTCTGGAGATCGCTAATGCGTGATGGACTGTCGTAGACATGCAGTCCGTCCTGCTGGTTTGTCATGAAGATCAGAGAAGTAGTCCAGTAGCCAAATTCCAAGAGTTCAAGTGTTATGGAACGGATACCCTCGACGGACCATTGTGCCTGTGACAATCCGTCATACCTTCCATCGAGGGTAATGAAGAGAGCAGCAGAATAAATTGCATAAGTATGGGATGATATATTCCATGACGGCCCGTCGTGACCATGACAATCCGTCGTGAGGTCCGTCGACCCAGCCGCGACTTTTGTTGATTAATCAAGTGAACTTTGGATTTTATAATTTCTTATTGAAGTAAATGCATGAATTCTTATATAACATATTTTAATATTGTGATTATGACTATGGGTAACTAAACTCCATAACTAGGTTTGTGGGAACCATAGGTGAATAATGAGGTAAAACCTAACTAAAATAACAATTCTAGAATAGTGTCTTGCATGTATTGATAATTCTTTCGCTTAGAATTCTTTTTAATGGATGGCCAACGTTTGAACTCGCCTTAATGCTACTTGCCTGACCAAGGAGGTAGATAATAGGAAAAGAATTATCAACATAGATTTAGGGTATACTATCTAATAGGCTAGTATTGATTGGTACGAGGTAATAACTTAGTCAAATATCGAATATGATACTTAATATGAGGTAAAGGTAAGGGTTAGTATAGCAACACACATAGCCGGACCAAGGTGCGGAGTGAAATTTTCTAGATGCCATACCAATGATTTAGAAATACATAACTTATCACTTTGCATGCAAGATACTAGGAGAGAATTGCTATATTTAGAATTATCAAGTTATGAACCTGTGGGGAACACGTAAACCTTAGTTACTTTTATTAATTGATAAAACTCCATCATTTGAAGCTGTTAGTGTCTCCTTTAATTTAGCTAGTTATTTTCATTCATTTTGAAGTAAAAAAACCCTTTTTATTGTCTTTGCTTTCCAAGGAAATAATTGACTACATAGTAGTAATAATAGATTGAAGTTAAGACTGAACTATTTTCCTCGTGGGAACGATCCCAGCCTCATTAGTTGGGTTGTTTACTTGATACGACCGCTTTACTTCTTATTTGAGAAGTAAGTTTGAGCGTATCAAATTTTGGCGCCACCGCCGGGTAAAGTAGATTTTAGATTAACTTTAAACTTATAACTATAGTTTAGTCGATATTTTCTTAATTTTACTTTGTTTATTATTTTTTATTCTTGCAGAATTATCTTCCTTGCATGCCAAATACACAGAGAGGAAGAGAATCCTTGTTTCCCTATGATCATGAATTAGACCGTATACTAGGCAACATGAATCGAAACTTGGAAATTAATGATGATGATCCAAACCAGAACATTCCAGCTCCGGGTGATGTTCATGGTCAGTTGTTACCCGATGCTCCGGGTGAACCAACAAAGAGGACAAAATCCCGCAGCACGGCCCCAAGAATACTACAGAGGCTATGACAATATAGCAGACTCGGATGGGCCACTTGTCTTGCCCCCTTTACCATCAGGCCACACCTTTGTGGTAACTAGTGGCCTGATGCAAATGCTCACTGCCAGAGGTTTGTTTTCAGGGCTACCTTCTGAGGGTCCACATGCCCATATAGCTGAGGTAAGGGCAGTGTGTAAAAGTTGTGTAGGGAGGCCTGACTTGGACTTGGATGTAATAGGGCTAAGAGTGTTTCCTGTCTCACTAACGGGAGAGGCTACTATTTGGTTCACTCAGCTCCCTAACAACTCAATTTTCACTTGGAACCGACTAAAGGATGGTTTCATAGCACGCTACTACCCGTTTTCCAAGAAATTAAACCACAAAGACAGAGTAAACAACTTTGTGGCAATACTAGGAGAGTCAGTTAATAGTTCGTGGGATAGATTCACCTCGTTTTTGAGAAGCATCCCAAATAACCGCATAGATGATGAGTCACAGAAGGAATACTTCTATCGGGGATAGGATGATAATAATAAAGCGGTGTTGGATACAATAGCGAGTGGTTCTTATGGGGAGTGTCCTTATGCTTCCCAAAAAAATAAAGCTTGGAGTACTAGGAAGTAAGATACAGGGAGAAATAGCTTTGCAGTGCAATCCACTCACAACCCGGCAACAGATAAGATTCGTGAAGAGATGGCTCAGATGAGAACTGCGCTTGGGTTGGTATTAAAACATGTCACTTGGGGTGCAGAAAAGATAAATCCAGTCAACTACTTGTCGAAACCACCGCCACCAAATGATGAGTTCTATTATGAGGAGGATTCCTATGCGGTAGATGAGCAGACAGGGGGGTTCTCGACCAAGTGGCCAAGGCTCTAATAAGGAGAATTGGCACCAAGGTCAAGGGAACCAAGGTAGGATCTATGGTAACTATAACCGTGAGGGTCAATATGTACGAGATGGAAATACAAATGCGACAACAACTTAAACAGAGGTAACAATGGTAATAGACATGATAGGAATGGGCCCTATGTTCCCCCTCAAGATCGTGAAGTTACTCCTAGGGATGGTGGAGGTAGTATGGCGAGTTCAGGATATGTTGCATAAAATGATGAGGAGGTTCGATGCTAGTGATGAGCACAATAAAGAGTTGAGGAATTATTTAGCCGGTATTGGGCAAAAAGTCGATACACATGCAATATCTATTAAGCAACTTGAGTTACAATTGGCCCAATTATTTGTGACTGTGAACACACGGCAATCGGGCACTCTTCCTAGCAACACTGTCCAAAATCCAAAAAATGATGGACATTGTATGGCAATCACTACTCGCAGTGGTAAGCAAACCATTGACCCACCTATGCCGTCTAATGAGAAAAAGGTGACAAAAGATACTGATAAAGTGGTATAGGTTAATGGTGAAGTAGAAGATAACATTGGAAAAGATATTGAAGTGCCTAAAAAGGTAACTCCCATGCCTAGGCCACCACCCCCATTTCCTCAAAGATTAGTGAAAAAGACCGAGGATGGTAATATCGACGCTTTATAACAATGTTGAAGCAACTTTCTATCAATGTCACTTTGGTAGAAGCTTTAGAACAAATGCCCGGTTACGCCAAGTTTATGAAAGATCTGGTTACAAAGAAAAGATCGGTCACTTTTGAGGATGATAGAATGCAGCATTGTAGTGCTATTGCTATAAGATCTCTGGTACAACAGAAAGAAGATCCGGGTGCGTTCACTATTCCTTGTACAGTCGGGTCATTACATTTTGCAAAAACATTATGTGATTTGGGGGCAAGCATAAATATCATGTCCCTCTCTGTTTACAAGAAGTTGGGTTTGGGTTACCAAAAGTCCACTTCAATGCACCTACTGATGGCTGATCGAACAGTGAAAAGGCTTATAAGGATACTCCACGATGTGCTAGTAAAAGTGGAGTCATTCATATTTCTGGCAGATTTTGATATTCTTGATTATGAAGTCGATTTTGAAGTGCCTATTATTCTTGGGAGGCCATTCATTGCTACGGGTAGAGCCTTAGTTGATATGGAAAAGGGGCAGATGAAATTTCGGTTGAACAATGAAGAAGCGACCTTCAACATTTGTAGGTCCATGAGGCAGAATGTTGAGCTCCAATCGGTATCTGCTATATCCTACAAAGAAAAGATGAAGAAGGATAATGACCTAAAAAGTGAAAAACGAGAGTTTATGGTTGGGGATTTGGTGCTTTTAGACAGTTCTAGGTTGTGTTGGCTTCCGGGCAAGCTCAAGTCCTAACGGACTGGCCCTTACTTTATTACCCAAGTATTCGCTCATAAAGCAGTCGAGTTAGAAACCAAGGAGGGACTGCGGTTTAAGGTGAATGGAGAACGAATAAAACTCTATTTCGGGCATACTGCATCGGTGAATGAAGTGATAGAGGCATACCATCTTGATGAAGGCTGAGTAATCAAGTGTCATCAGTCGTGCCGCGCGTCAAATCAGGAGTTTTTTTGGGAGGCAACCCAATACTTATAGTTTTTTTCTTTTTAGTAATGGTAGCATTTTCTACTAATGGATTTAAAATTTGCAGGCACATCACCATAAAATTTTGCAGAAAATCACTATGCAACAGTCACTGACAGACACATCGACGGACCGTCACGCATGTGACGTACCGTCAAGCATGCGACGGACCGTCGCATGAATCCGTCATGCCATGTATGTCTTTTTGTTATTTTCAAAACTAGGGCACATGCGACGGAACCAATGACGGATCGTCACAACAGCAACGGACCGTCGTCGGGGACTCGTCGCGTCATTAATGAAGCGTACCCGACCCGACCCGGCTGGGGTTTTTAAAAATTCTTAACATTTAAAAACCCCACCCCCTTTATTTCACCCATTTCCTTCCCTCTTCCTCCCATTTAACTCCCTTTAAAAATTCCAATTTTTTACCTTTCTTTCTTTCAACCGATCATTTTTCCAAATCCCCCAATTTCTAAAATCCACTCTCTACTAGTCGGAATCTTCTGTTGTGGTTCTTTACTTGATCACCAAGTACCTTCCTCGCTTGTTTATCTCAAATTCTCAAGTATGTGTCTCTGATTTCTACCCATTTACATTGTATTTTTATTTATCAATTAGTATTAGCCTATTTCTTATTGATGGGTTCATTCTTTAATACATATTCTATCTGACCTAGGTTGAGAATCTTCAAAATTGCCTTGTTAAAATTCTAGAAATAATAGGTGCTTTATCATTGCTAGTTTACTAGGTATTTGGGTTAGACAAATGTAGGTTAAAACACTAACAATTCCATTTGGGTCATAGGGGATGAATGGGGCATCTCAATTTCTGTCACTGAATGACAGAACGAGACCCGGATGACGGACCGTCGTACCCACGATGGATCGTCATGGGGTCCGTTCCAACATCCCTAGCACCCCACTGTCAAAATTTCTACAAGTGTCCACCAACGGACACATGCGACCGACCGTCGTTCCCACGATGGTCCGTCCTGCACAACCGTTCTGGTTGTTAGAGACCCTGTTGCTAAGGGTCTCTCACATGCGACGGACCATCGTTCCCACGACGGTCTGTCCTGCACATACCGTCATGACGGTCAGAAACCCTATTCCTAAGGGTCTCTCACTTTTTCTAAGTATCCTCCAACGGACATCTACGACGGACCGTCATACCCTCAACGGTCCGTCCTGCATAATCGTTATAACGGTCAGAGATCTCTCTCCTAAGGGTCTCCATACTTTTTCCAAGTATCCTTTGACGCACACCTACAACGGACCGTCTTACCCTCAACAGTCTGTCCTGCATAACTGTCATGACGATCAGAGACCCCTCTCCTAAGGGTCTTCATACTTCTTTTCTGAAGTGTCCCACGACGGACATCGACGACGGACCGTCATAATCACAACGTTCCGTCCTGCCATCCGCCGGTATCTATACGGAGAGGATGTTGATACCAACCGGACCCCTCTCACCATCGAGTTTGACTACCGGTGGAAAATTATCAAAGATGGCCACTTCCTGCGTGAGCCATCTCTGAGAGAGACCACCAAGAGATGGATGGCCCTTCACTTGTTGTTGATGGAGAGGGTGCTGACAGGGTGACAGAGTTGAAGGGATCCATCAAGAAGGCTAACCTGAAATTCACAGCGAAGTTTCTATGGTTGATTGTCCGCTACTGCCTTTCCCCCACAGCCGCTGATAATATAGTCGAATGGGATCGTGCAGTACTGATGGCGGTGATGATAGCCGGGTTTGAGGCTGACTTTTCTTGGCTTCTACAGGCGGTCATGCACGAGAGGGCTTTTAAGGTCACAACTACTTACCCTTTCCCGTGCATGATATTTTCTCTATGCAGTTTCGCAGGTGTGCCTATATGGCACGTTGATCAGCTCAAGCCCCGCTGGGCACTGTTGATATCGGCCTCATAAGGGATGAGGCCAATGAGTTGTCTCCACGTAGAGGGACCCATCCAGAGTTGCCTCCACTTGGTGAAAATATGGCTGATACGGTAGCACAGGCCCGCATGGCTACACAGGCGGCTTCAACTGACACTACCCCGGTCGAGTCTATCCCGGGTAGTAGCACTGCCCCGAGCTCCTCTCGTTCAGCCTCTTTCCCTACTCTGATCCCGCTTGCTAGGGTCCAGAAATTAGAGGCACAGATGGCTACACTTGTGCATCACATCCAGCCTTGGATGCAGAGGTTTATTGTTGAGGCATAAGAGCGCTTGAAGCAGAGAATGGTCCAGCACACAGAGCGGAAGATCGGTGAGGTTCATCAGTGCTTGGACGCTTTTGAGTTGCGGGTGTTAGCCCGACCATCCCCTCATGTGGATGTGTCAACCCTTCAGGCTGCGGTCGACAGTCTTCGCGTGACATCGATATGATCTTAGAGGCTAGGATGCCTGAGTCTGAGGCCCCTTCTGCAGAGCCTGCTGAAGACACAATGATGGCGGCCTTATTCGCCACTTCTGAGATTCCACCACCTCCCCCTCGAGATCATGCCAAGAGGCGTAGGGTTCGAGAAGAGGATGAGGCTTGAGCACGGAAGAAGGAGCGCCGTGAGATGGAGGCTGCGATGAGAGCCTCGCTTGCTGATGAGGAGGTGCTTGAGGGAAGTAGAGTTAGCTGTTGGGGCATCTAGCTCCAGAAATGTGGAGATAGCGGGAGGCACTGCTGATAGTGTTGTTGATGCTGTGGACACTACTACCGGTGTCCAGATTACAGAGGTAGTGGGTTCCAGGGAATCGAACCCACCAGCTTGCTGATCGTCGGCGCTCTGCGCCCCATGTTTGCTTCACCTACCACTCTTGTATTTCAATTTTTTTATACATTGGGGACAATTGCATGTCTTTTCATTGGGGGTGGGGTAAATGGAAAGTGAGTGCTAGGGTGAAGTTTGAGTAGCCCAATTCACTATCCTCTTTTTGGGTTTTCTTGTCTGTGTTCTTTTTTCCCAAGAGACTGATTATTTTTTCTGTTGAATCGGCATGTCTATATATTGTGTACATATATTCTGAAGCATGATGGCTAAAATGATATCCTGATAAAATCGAAAATGATGCATGACTAGGCATAGTAATTGATAAATGTGTGGCTCTAAGCATGACATAGAGGTACACCATTGCATGACCCTAAGTCTAAAATTCGAACTAGGTGTCTGATAATCTGGTAGAGTAATGAGATGTCAAGTGAGTTTGAGGAAGATTTGAATAGTCCACTATTTGTACTAAGTTAGAACTTGCCTGGTTAGTCCTGCTAAAAGTAAGTTGTAATAGACAATTAGGAAATGATCATAGGCCCTTGTCCAATATAGCCCATCTTTAGCCTAAATAAAAGAAAACCAAATAAAATTAATCCTTCTTTGATCCAAATGATTTGAGCTTAAACTAGACCTTTCTTTTTCACCCCAAATGATCTTTTCTGAGAATAATGTGTTGGCCCTGGTCCCTCCTTGGACATGTGCACCTCAGCTTATACGAAAAGCATAAGTTGAGGGTGTCTAATTGAGTAAACAACCCTTTTTATGGCCCTGAGCCAACTTTGGGTATTGTGTACTTTGACTCATGGCAAAGACATGAGTTGAGGGTGGCTATTATGAGGAATGCTCTGGAAAGTGGGGTTGAAAGAACAAAGAGAGAGAAAGAACAAAAGTAAAGTGACTCAAGAATCAGTTGAAAGAAAAGTAAAAAGAAGAGAGTCACTTACACAAATGAAGAAAGCAAGGAAAATAGCAAGGTGAAAGAATATGAGAAACTGGGCGAAATAAAATGATAAAAAGTGGTATGTTTAGCCGAATTGTCAACGAGGGCAAAAAGTCACTAAAGTATATCTAAATATACCCGACCTAACCCTGAGCCTATGTTATGAGCTAAGAAAGTCCTATCGTTATCCTAAGAGTTGTATAGTAAACTTAAAACAGTGAAAATAAGGGCAAGCTTATGGCAATATGTATGAATGAGTTGTGAATCTGTTCTGAGAGTGAGTGTTGAAAAGTAATCCTTACACTCAAACTGAAATCCTTACACTAGTTGCAATACCAGAAATATTAGCACCTCGGTGAGAAATTGAAGAGGATAGGTGTTAGTGCATGGTGAGTCTGTGTCATGGTCTGATTCCACATAATTCAAGCCTAATAGCTATAGCATGCATAAATATGATGAGACTGATCGGGATTGATAGCCAAATGATTGTGAAAGATAAAACATGGATACTATTGTGCAAAGATTTTGTATTGAGTCATAGTGCGTCGCTTGAGGACAAACAATGAATTTAAGTTGAGGATGTTGATATACTGTGGTTTCACGGTATTGTTTATGCTTTTTCCTTAAGCTTAGTGTGTCCAAAAGCCTTTTTGTATTAATTTTTATGTAAGTTTCTCTTTATTTGCAGGAAATCTGTCTAAAAGATGAATGCGGAGGTTTTTGAGCAAGAAATGCAGAAAAGTACCACCTACGGAGCTTGTGACGGTCCGTCATGCCTGTGACGGTCCGTAGGTGGCATCGTAGTGCAGCTTCTGAAGGAAGATGGGGAAGTCTGACCAAGTGTGGGATTACGGAATGCATGACGGACCGTCGTAGTCATGACGGTCCTCCTGCTGGTTCATCATGAAGATCAAAAAAGTAGTCCAGTACCCAAATTCCAAGAGTTCAATTGTTATGGAACGGATACCCCCGATGGACCGTTGTGCCTGTGACGATCCGTCATACTTGCCGTCGAGGGTAATGAAGAGAGCAGCAGAAGAAATTTCATAAGTATAGGATGACAGAGTCCATGACAGCCCGTCGTGACCACGACGATCGGTCGCGAGGTCCGTCGACCCAGCCGCGTTTTGACAGTTTTCCAGCAAATAGAGTCCTTATTTAATTATGTTTTATTTTTTATAAATAGTTCGAAAAACCTCGTTTTTGGGGTTGGACTCTTGGTTATTTGAGCTTCTTTTGTGGATTAGACTTGGTGATTATTGTTACACTTTTGGAGAATCTTTAGTCTTCAATTAATTTCAGTAATTGATTGTTGGTGACTTTTGTTGATTAATCAAGTGAACTTTTGGATTTTATAATTTCTCATTGAAGTAAGTGCATGAATTCTTATATTACATATTTGAATATTGTGATTATGACTATGGGTAACTAAACTCTATAACTAGGGTTGTGGGAACCATAGGTGAATAATGAGGTAAACCTAACTAAAATAACAATTCTAGAATAGTGTCTTGCATGTATTGATAATTCTTTCACTTAGAAGTCTTTTTAACGGATGGCCAACGTTAGAACTCTCCTTAATGCTACTTGTCGGACCAAGGAGGTAGATAATAGGAAAAGAATTATCAACATAGATTTAGTGTATACTATCTAATAGGCTAGTATTGATTGGTAAAAAGTAATAACTTTGTCAAATATCGAATACGATGCTTAATATGAGGTAAAGGTAAGGGTTTGTATAGCAACACACGTAGTCGACCAAGGTGCGGAGTGAAATTTTCTAGATGCCACAATGATTTAGAAATACATAACTTATCACTTTGCATGCAAGATACTAGGAAAGAATTGTTATAGTTAGAATTATCAAGTTATAAACTTGTGGGGAACACGTAAACCCTAGTTACTTTTATTAATTGATTAAACTCCATCATTTGAAGTTGTTAGTGTCTCCTTTAATTTAGCTAGTTATTTTCATTCATTTAGAAGTAAAAACCCCCCCTTTTTATTGTCTTTGCTTTCCGAGGAAATAATTGACTGAATAGTAGTAATAATATATTGAAGTTAAGTTTGTACTATTTTCCTCGTGGAAACAATCCCAACCTCATTAGTTGGGTTCTTTACTTGATACGACCACTTTACTTCTTATTTGAGAAGTAAGTTTGAGTGTATCATTAGTACACACATTTACTAAGTATTGGTGTATGCACATAAACACATAAGGACTATGCATGATTAAGGAAATCTCTTTCTATAAAGACATGCCGTTTTTGGAATGTGAAGTCACTATACTTTCCTAATTCGTTATTCTTGAATCATGCTATGAAAATGAAATGTTTTCATGCATTTAAATCATACAAATCATTTTCTATATGATCATAAGACCTTGGAATCATGAACATAAATTTAGAACAACTTAAACAAAACTTAATAATTTTGCTCCTTTAGGTCGAAAGCTCACCTCTCCAACCGTAGTTTATTTTTCAGTCTCTTCTTCTTTGTATTGTGTATTTAAATGATATCCTTTGATATTATGCTTACTTATAAGTGCAATGATACATTGTAGTCCCATACCTACAATGAATCGAGTAAGTAATCCAAAAAACTAAAGAAATGATTTGGCTACCTTACTACAGAGTTTGATATTTCATTGTTGTTAAATTGGGTATGAATGTATTTATAATCCAATCTTTATTGGCTATGCCAATTATTTGATTATTTGCATAATATGTAGATCTTGGGGGCATATATTCATACTCCAATATTGGCATGAACAAATAACTGTTACGACTTCATTCTTATCAAAGACCGATGATTGATATTCATAAGCTCTTCCTTACTTAGGTCACTTTGAAGTTACATTTCTTCTTCTTTGATATGATATTCACTTTGAACATGCTACTTTCTTTCTTACTTACTTTCTTAAAGAAATCTTTAGCATTAACTGATATAGATCATGTGAGTTAAAAAGAAATCCAGTGTCTTCCCCACACCGAAAAGAGGTTGTTCACCGGCTAAGGTGAAACCAAGTCAAGTATCTTCCTCACACCGAAAATAGGTGGATCACCTGCTAAAGTGAAACTAAGTCCATGTCTTACCCACATCTAAAAGAGGTGGTTCACGGCTAAAGTGAAACCGGATTCTTTCTTGAGCTTTTGACCAACATAGATCATGTGAGATAAACATGAAATCTAGTGTCTTCCCTACACCGAAAAGAGGTGGTATCACCGGCCAAAGTGAAACAGAATACTACCTAGCATTCTTAGGTGAAGTCATCCACTAGCTAGTCCTTATTCTAACAACATATTTCAAAGACTAGGAGACTTCGGAGACCCTGGTCCACCTGGGTGGTGATCTCATAACATGAGGCTTACATGTGCTGGCACAAGCTCATTTCTAGTCTATCGGTGCTTAGCTCAGATTTATTTTACTTTACAACTTTTAGAGTTGCCTCAAACATTATGGAAGCTTGTTTCTAGTATGAGGTATACTTAATTCAATGGATGGGTCATCCCTTTTCTATACTTGATGAATATGAACTTAAATCTTACATTATCATCATGGTGCGAGTAAGACTTGTCTAACGGCTTCTAGTACCCTCTTATGTGAGTATCTTTGACATAATCAATTAAGTGTAAGTGAGGTCCGTCTCACTTTCTTTAACACTCTATATTAGATTAATTTCATAACTTATGCTTTTAGTTATTTCATTACTCACCTTATCTTATTCAACGTTAGTTGATAGTCTTGTACCATTTTGTATGAAAGTTATAACGACTTATTCAATGCTATAATGGTCACAATTCGTTTAAATAGGGTATGTTGGGACTTGTCCCAATGGTTGGCATACCTTATGTTATGTGTTCATATTTTTGGAAATAACATTTTGGACATAGTTTTGCTAGCCAATTTGTTGGCAAAGTTCAAACTTTCACTAGATACTTATCATAATATTATCACTAGTCATGTCAATTACTTCACGAATATATTATAGTAATCTATCATGTTAAACAAACCAACTTTTAACCTTTGATTAGCCTATGAAACAATTCAATGAACAAGTTATCACAATTTCATCTTCTCGAACACAAGTAGGCATTACAACATTTATCATCTCATGTAAAATACCCTAAGTATACGGATCTAACATGTAGGTTTCATTCGCCATCGACACCCTCAACTTAAATTCGTTGTTTGTCCTCAAGCGACGCACTATGACTCACCACAAAATCTTTGTACAAGAGTATCCTTATTTTAGCTTTCACAATCTTCTAGCTATCAATCCCGATTATTCTCATTATGTTTATGCATGTTATCACTATTAGGCTCGCTCATGCGGATCAGACCATGACACAGACTCACCACACACCGACACCTATACTCTTTGATCTCTCACTAAGGTACCATTTTTCTGGTATTGCAACTAGTGTCCTCACTTAAAAACAACATCCTCATTTTTCACACAAATGATTTCAGTTTGAGTATAAGGATTAATTTTCAACACTCGCTCTCAGAACAACTTCACACCTTATTTATACTTATCGCCATAGCCTTGCCCTTATTTTCACTACATCAAGTTCCCCATAATAGATTCTTAGAATCGCTATAGGACTTTCATAACTTGTAACTTAGACTCGGGGTCAGGTAGGATACATTTAGATGTATTTTAATGACTTATCCCTCCTTGACATAACAGCTAAGCGTCCTACCTTTTCATCATTTTTCTTTCGCCCTATTTCTTAATTTTATTTTATTCTTTCACCTAGCTTCCCTTCTCTGTCCTTTTGTGTAAGTGACTCTTCTCTTTTCTTACTTGTATTTTCAAATTTTTCGCTTTGCTTTCAACTTTTCTTGAGTCACTTTTCTTTTGTTCTTTCTCTATGTTTATTCTTTCAACCCCACTTTTTGGAGCATTCCTCATAATAGTCACCCTCAACTCATGGCTTTGCTATAAGTCAAGGTACACAATACCCAGGGTTGGGTCAGAGCCACGACAAGGTTGTTTTCTGCATTAGCCACCCTCAACTTATGCTTTTGAAATAAGCTGAAGTGCACATGTCCAAGGAGGGACCAGGCAAACACATTGTTCCCAGAAAAAGATCAGTTAGGGTGAAAAAAAAGTCTATTTTAAGCTCAAATCATTTTGATAAAGAAGGGATTAATTTCATTCGATTTTTTGTTATCTAGGCTGTAAAATGGCTATATTGAACAAGGGCCTATGATCCTTTCCTAATTGTCTATCACAACTTGCTTTTAGCAGGACTAACCAGGCAAGTTCTAGCTCAGTACCAATGGTAGACTATTTAACTTTTCCTCACACTCACTTGACATCTCATTACTCTACCAGATTATCAGACACTTAGTTTGATTTTTAGATTTAGGGTCATGTCGTGGTGTATCTCTATGTCATGCTTAGAGTCACATATTCATCAGTTACTATGCCTACTCATGCAACATTTTCTTAAAATCAGGATATCATTTTGTTTAGCCATCATGCTTCAAATTCCATTTCTATACTATGTACAAATGATACCAACATGCCGGTTCAACAATAAAATAACCAGTCTCTTGGGGAAAAAGAACACACGCATGAAAACCCCAATAAAGGATCAAAATTTTGGATACTCAGACTTCACCCTAGCACTCACTTTCCATTTACCACACCCCCAACAAAAAGACATGCAATTGTCCCCAATGCATAAAAGTATATAAGATAGGGTGATAGGTGAAGCAAACTTGTGGCGCAAAGCACCGACAATCAACATGCTCACGGTCTAATTTCTCGAAACCCGCTCACGTACGCTGGGTCACGCTCATCGTCTGAGCCTATGACCAGCCGGTTCGATGGGGAGATGGACTTGGAACGACCTCGTGAGTAGACATGGTCGTGTTTAGGTGCCATTTGTACCTGCAAAGAGAAGTAAGTAGTTAGTACCAGTGGAAGCCTGCAACACATTCAAAAGTAGAAAACACAAGAGCAGAACATAGAAAAGGAATGACAATGCAGAAGTACAGAGTGTCGGATGGACCCATCGACGGTTCATCGAATAAATGACTGTTCGTCATGAGGGTCCATCGAGGGACACTTAGAATTAATTTTAAAAACATCAGAAACAAAGGTTCTGATAGTGGCGACAGTTATGCATTACGGACCTTCGAGGGCACGATGGTCCGTCATGGGGGTCCATCGAGGGATACTTAGAATAAATTTTAAAAACGGCTAAAAAAAAGGTTGTGCAGGACCGACCATCAAAGGGACGACGGTCCGTCATAAGGATCCGTCGATGGACACTTAGATTATTTTTATAGAAAATCAGAAGCAAAGGTTATGACACCACTGAAGATTGTGCAGGACGGACCTTCGAAGGGATGACGGTCCATCAAAGTGGTCCGTCGAGGGACACTTAGAGTAAACAAGGGAAGTTGGGGTTAACAGACCCCAACGACGGTCCGTCGATGGGGTCTCGTACTGTCCTTCAGGGATAGAGTGTTGCAGCCAATTTGGTTCCCCTAAATTACTAATTCGAAGTATCCTTATAAGCCTAAGTTTCCCAAACATTTACCCACCATCCCATCATTCGTCGGGAATGAATTTACCTACTTTTAACATGAATTTTTGACAGCCTATCAAACCCTAGGTCAGGAACACAATCATGCAAACACACGCCAATTGTTAACAATACAATCCCATCCCTTTCAATTTCAGTTGTTCTAAGGGACATAGGACTTTTGGGTGTAAGTTTTAGCATGCAAAAGGGTCCAAAATTCAGTACCCACACAGTTAGATATCAAGGTAATCAGGAAAGTTAATGACAGTTAATCTTAGCAGATCAGAACAACATACCTGACAACTGTAGTAGAGGAATAAGAGTATGAACACTAGTAGTTGAAAAGCAGAAACAACCACCACAAACACCGACCGGTAAAGGGACTCAAGAAAATGGGAGATTTTGGGAGACAAAGAAATTTTTTTTGGGGATTTGGAGGAAGTGAGGGAATCTGAGGAGTAATTGGGAGTTAATGGGTGATGAAGTGGGGGAAAATGAGAGGAATTAGGGAGGGAAAACGTTTATGGGGGGTAGTGAAAAGGTGGGTAGCTAAAAAGTTTAAAAACTTTTAGTATATAGCCGGACGGATCGGGTCAAGTTGGTGGGTGAGGGATCGACGATTCCCCGTCGACGGATCATAAGTGGGTCGATGGTCCATCGGCCCCTCTATCAACGAATTCCTAACTTAGAAAAATTTAAAGAACGTACCTGGGCACGACGTTTCCTACCGACAGTCCATCGAAGGGACGACGGTCCGTCGATGGGTTTTTTGCAAATTTTTAGTGATATAATCCCTGCACGGTTAACACCCGTTAAGATAATTTTTTTGTATTTTCTTGACACTTTTTGGACATGGACCCTAAATTGCGCTCTAGCAAACACTTCTAGAGAAAAATGAAAAAACATTCAAACGGAACATTAAGTAATAAAAGCAAAAATAATGAAACTATTCCTAGAAAACTACGAAAAAACCTATAGTAGGCTAGAGGGTACATATTGGGTTGCCTCCCAATCAGTGCTTGATTTAACGTCGCGGCACGATGGAAGACTCTTGATTACTCAGAATTCATCAAGATGGTATGCCTCGATCACTTCATTCGCCGTTTCTGCATGCCTTAGATAGATTTTGATTCGCTGCCCGTTCACCTTGAACCTTACACCCTCCTTGTTCTCCAACTCAAGCGCACCATGAGGGAATAGTTGGCTGATCAAATAGGGACCAGTCCATTTGGACTTAATTTTGCCCGGAAACAAGCGCAACCTAGAATTGAACAAAAGCACCGAATCCCCAACCAAAAGATTGTGTTTCTCAATATTTTGGTCATGGTACTTCTTCATCTTTTCTTTGTAGAGGGCTGAACTTTCATATGCCTTCAAGCGAAATTCATCAAGCTCATCCAAGCCATTTAACCTCTATTCCGCAGCCTCATTTTAGTCCATTTTCAACTTCTTCATTGCCCACATGGCCTTATGCTCTAATTCAACTGGTAAGTGACAAACCTTCCCATATACAAGTTGGTATGGGGACATACATATGGGAGTCTTGTATTCTTTCCGGTAAACCCAAAGAGCATCATCAAGCCTCCTTGACCAATCCGTTCTATTAGCATTCATTATTTTTGCCAAAATCTGCTTAATCTCCCTGCTTGACACCTCAACTTGTCCACTAGTTTGAGTATGGTAAAGAGTGGACACATTATGGAGAACCCCATAATTTATTCAATAATCCCTTAAATAGCTTGTTGCAAAAGTGGGATCCCCCATCATTGATAATAGCTCTTGGGGTGCCAAATCTAGAGAATATGTTCTTTTTCAAGAACGCGGTGACACTATCCCCTTCATTATTCGCAAGTGCGACAGCTTCTACCCATTTTGACACATAATTGACTGCCACAAGAATGTACTTCATCCCATGAGAACTCACAAAAGGTCCCATAAAGTCAATGCCTTACACAACTAACAATTCAATCATAAGAATGGGATTTAAAGGGAGCTCTTGCTTTCTCGAAATGCCACTATCTCTTTGGCATCTATCACATGCCTTGGCGAAATCATGAGCATCTTAGTGGATGGTTGGCCAATAGTAGCCACAATGCAAGATCTTGTGAGCATTCCGGATACCACTATGATGCCCACCTACAGGCGAAGAATGGCATGCCTCCAAAACACTCAACATCTCAACCTCCGGCACACAACGCCGAATAAGCCCATCGGCACAACTCCTATATAAGTATGACTCATCACAAAAGAATTTTTCCACATCATGCATGAACTTTTTCCTTTGATGAAAGGACAAGTCCAGTGGGACGATATCACTAGCCAAATAATTTGCAAAATCTTTAACCATGGAATCAAATCTTGGGAGGCAGCCAATACATGCTCATCAAGGAAAGTATCATCTGTTTCAGCCTTTTCACCTAACTTCCTCATTGCTTCATCTTATGATCGGGAAAAGTGATCAACAACTTGATTTTCGGTCCCTTTTCTATCTTTCACCTCAAAGTCAAATTCTTGCAATAGTAATACCCAATGAATCAACCTCGGTTTCGCATCCTTCTTTGCCATCAAATATCTCAAAACAGAATGATCAGTATGCACTATAACCCTCGTGCCAAGCAAATAAAATCAAAATTTCTCGAAAGCAAAGACTACTGCAAGGAGCTGTTGTTAAGTCACGGTGTATTTCTTTTTGGCTTCATTAAGGGCTTACTACCATAGTAAATGAGATGAAGGATTTTGTCCCTTCTTTGTCCTAATACCACACCAAGAGCAACCCCACTCGCATCACACATCACTTTAAATGGCTTGCTCCAATCCGGAGAAATGATGATAGGTGCAGACACAAACTTTTCCTTCAACTCACCAAATGCCTTAAGACAGAATTTATCAAAATAAAACTTACACTTTCTCAAGCAACTTGCACAAAGGATGTGCAATCTTTGAAAAATCCTTGGTGAACCTCCAGTAAAAGACTGCATGCCCAAGAAAACTTCTCACACCTTTTACAGAGATGTATGGAGGAAGTATCTCTATCACCTCAACTTTAACTCGATCAACCTCTATACCCTTTTATGAAATGCGATGACCCAATACAACACCTTCTTTCACCATGAAGTGACATTTTTCCCAATTTAGCTTAAGGTTGCAATCTTCACACCTCTTAAGAACCTCAGACAAATTACCCAAACATTGCTCAAAGGAGTCACCAACCACTGAAAAATCATCCATAAACACCTCAATAGTGTCGTCCACCATATCGGAGAACATTGACATCATACATCTCTTAAATGTGGCTGGTGCATTACATAACCCAAACGACATTCTCTTGAACATGAAGGTCCCATAAGGACAAGTAAATATGGTTTTCTCTTGATCTTCCAGTGCAATAGAAATCTGATTGTAACCCGAATAGTCATCAAGAAAATAGTACCACCCCTTTCCTACAAGTCTATCTAACATCTGATCCATGAAGGTCATAGGAAAATGGTCCTTCTCGGTCCATGCATTTAATTTACGGTAATCCATACATACCCTCCATCCAGTCACCGGCCTCATCGTAACAAGCTCATTTTTCTCATTGGGGACCACAATCATTCCCCCTTTCTTAGGTACACACTGAACAGGGCATACCCAACTACTATCAGCGATTGGATATATCACTCCAGCATCCAACCACTTAATGATTTCCTTCTTCACCACCTCTTGTATATGTAGATTTAAACGTCTCTGCTACTCAATACTTGGCTTATGATCGGGCATGAGTTGGATTTTATGTGAACAAATCTTGGGAGGGATCCCAATAATGTCCACAATAGTCCACCCAATAGATCTTTTGAACCTTTTTAACACCTCCACCAAACTCTCAACTCTATGCACATTCAAATCTGATGCAATAATTACCAGTAAAGTGTCACCTTTTCCCAAGAATACATACCTCAGATGAGGTGGTAGAGCCTTAAGTGCTACTTTTGGAGCCTCCTCTATTGATGGTTTCGCGGGTGGAGACTCGCGATGCTTCATATCTAACTCCAACTTCTTTGGTTTAAACCGAACATCACCTCGATCAAGTGCCGCGACCAATGACCCATACTGTTTAATGCAATAACTATCAAAATTCATGATCACTGCCGCTAGTGCTTCTACACCCAGACGCTCTTCTATTTGTACCTCAGATGACTTTTCAACCTTGTAAGATATAGCAGATACCGACTGGATCTCACCACTCTACCTCATAGACATACAAATGTTGAAAGTCACTTCTTCATTGTTCAACAAAAATTTCATTTGCCCTTTGTCCATATCAACCAAGGCTCTACCCCTAGCAAGGAATGGCCTCCCAAGAATAATAGGTACCTCACAATCAAGAATCACAAAATTGGCCAAAAATATGAATGATTCCATCTTTACTAACACATCGTGGAGTATCCCAATAGGCCTTTTCACCGTTCAATCGGCCATCAGTATTCGCATCGTAGTGGGCTTTGGGTCACCCAAACCCAACTTCTTGTAAATAGAGAGCATGAGATTTATGCTTGCCCTAAGATCACATAATGCTTTCGCAAAGTGTAATAACCCGATTTTACATGGAATAGTGAAGGCACCCGGATTGAACTAAAGACCTTGTAGCTATAGCACTTTCTTTTGAACTAAATACCTTGTAGCAATAGCACTACAATGTTGCATTCTATCATCATCATCAAAACTGACCGATCTTTTCTTAGTGACCATATCTTTCATGAATTTTGCATAATCGGGCATTTGTTGAAGAGCTTCTATCAAAGGGACATTGGTGGAAAGCTATTTGAGCATAGTGATAAAACGTCAGTATTTACCATCCTTGATCTTTTTCACTAACCTCTGTGGGAATGGAGGTGGTGGTCTAGGCATGGGGGTCACCTTTTAAGGTACCTCACCTTCTTTCCCCGTTTTGTCGTCTAACTCACCACTAACCTCCACTACCTCATCATCGCCTCTTATCATATTTTCTACACCAGACGGCATCGGTGGTTCAATGGTTTCCGTACCACCTCGAGTTGTGACTGCTATACAATGTCTATCATTTTTTGGATTTTGGACAGTATTGCTAGGAAGAGTGCCCGGTTGGCGTGGGTTCACAATTGAAGACAATTGGGTCATTTGCCACTCAAGATGCTTGATCAAGAATGCATGTGCATCAACTTTTTGCCCAATACTCGCTAAGTCACTCCTCAAATCTTTAGTGTGCTCATCACTAGCATCAAACCTCCTCATCCTTTTCTGCAACATATCCTTAAGTCGCGTCATATTACCTCCACCATCCCTAGGAGAAACTTCACAATTTTGAGGTGGAACATAGGGCCCACTCCTATCATTTCTATTACCATAGTTACCCCGATTGAAGTTGTTATCGCAGTTGTAATTCCCATCTCGGACATAATGACCCTCTCGATTGTAATTACCATAGTTCCGACCTTGATTTCCTTGACCTTGGCGTCATTTATCCTGATTGGATCCTTGGGCGTTTGGTCAGAAAACCCCCGTCTGCTCATTTACCGCATAAGAGTCCTCATCATAGTAATACTCATCAGTCGGCGGTGGTGGTTTAGACAAGTAGTTCACCGCATTTACCTTTTCTGCAACCCAAGTGACATGTTTCAACACCAAACCAAGCTTAGTTCTCATTTGATCCATTTCTCATGAATCTCATCTGTGGGTGGGTTGTGTGCGAATTACACTGCAAAAGTGTTTCTCCCAGTATCTCATTTCTTAGTGCTCCAAGCTTTATTATTTCGGGAGATTTTCTCCAACTTCTTAGCAATCTCAGCATAAGGACACTGCCCTTAAGAACCACCCGCTATCGTATCCAGTACTACTTTATTATTATCATCTTGTCCCCGATAGAAGAACTCTTTCAATAACTCATCATCAATGCGGTGATTGGTGACACTTCTCAAGAACGAAGTAAACCTGAGTTGTTCACCCTATCTTTGTGGTTTAGCTTCTTAGACATCGGCTAGTAACATGCTAAGAACATATCCCTCAATTGATTCCAAGTGTAGATTGAGTTATAGGGGAGCTCGATAAACCATATAGCGGCCTCTCCCTTCAGTAATAGAGGAAACACTCTCAACCCAATTATATCCATATTCAAATCATGACTCCCTACACAACTTGTTTAACTGACAACACCTTGGCGATGTGAGCATGTGGATCTTTAGAAGGTAGCCCCGAAAAACAAATCTCTAGCAGTGAGCATTTGCATCAGACTACTAGTTACCACGAAAATATGGTCTTGTGGTAGGGGATGCAAAACAAGTGGCCCGTCAGAGTTAGTAATATTAGCATATCCCCTGTAATACTCTTGAGGGTGTGGAGCGGGAGGTTTCCTCCGTATTTCACCTTTCCCACGATTTTCATGTAATAATTGATCATGAGCATCAACCGGTGGTGGAATTTCCAAGTTGTGATCATCATCGAGATTACCCAAATTTCGGTTCATTCTTTGTAGTGTACGCTCCATTCGGGGTCGGGTGAGAGTATGGGATCTCCTCTACTCCGCGTACTTGGCATACACGGAAGTTAGATCTGCAAGAGACAAAAACAAAGAGAAAAAGTAAAATTAGGAAAATATTGACTAAACTTTGGTAATAAGCTTAAAGTTAATTCAAAAGCCACTTTTTCCGGCAGCGGTGTCAAAATTTGATATGCTCAAATTTACTTCTCGAAAAGAAGTATAAGCGATCGTATCAAGTAAAGAACCCAAATATGAGGTTGGGGTCGATCCCACGGGGAAAATGATTTAGACTTAACTTTAACCTACTATTACTTCTATTTAGTCAAGTTCTTTTCAAAAATAAGTAACAAAAAGGGGTTTTAATTAACGAATATAATTAGCTATGTCTAAGTAAACAAGTGACAAGTTCAAAGATTTGATTTTTATCAAGTAATAGGAGTAACTAAGGCTTAAGTGTTCCCCGCAGGTTCATAATGCGGTAATTCTACCTATAAAAATCATCTCCTAGTATCTTGCAAGCAAAGTGGTAAGTTATGTATCCCCAATTCCTTGATCCGGCAACTGGAAAATCTCACTCTGCACCTTGGTCCGGCTACGTGTGTGTGCTTTACTAAACCTTACCTTTACCTTATATTAAGATTCATAATCGATGTTTGGCTTAGTTGTTACTTTGCACGAATCGACACTAGCCTATTTAGATAGTGCATACTAAATCTATGTTGATAATTCTTTTCTTATTATCTAACTTCTTGGTCCGGCAAGTAGCAACAAGGCGATTTCTAATGCGTGCACTCGTTAAAAAGACTTCTAAATGAAAGAATTATCAATATATGCAAGACATTATTCTAGGATTATTATTTTAGTTAGTTTTTACCTTGTTAATTACCCATGGTTCCCACAACCCTAGCTATGGATTTAGTTACACATGTTAATAATCACACAATTCATATTAGTTTGATAAGAATTCATGTACTTACTTTTATGAGATTGAAGAAAATCCAAAAAATTACTTTAATTAATCAATTCTCTTGCAACAAACAATTTCCAAAAAATAGAAAAATTTCCCCAAAATCACAAGTTACAACTAAAATAATAAAATTGAAAAATACCCAAGAGTCTCACCTCAAAAACGAGGTTCTTACTCGTATTTATAATAAAGAAGTCCTAACATAAAAAAAAATCTATTCAAGGAAAATCTTCCCAAAAACGCGTCTAAGTCGACGACCAGACGAACAGACTTGATACGCTCAAACTTACTTCTCAAATAAGAAGTAAGGCGGTCGTGTCAAGTATATAACCCAACTAGTAAGGTTGAGATCGTTCCCACGAGGAAAATAGTTTAGACTTAACTTCAATCTATTATTACTATTGTTCAGTCAATTACTTCCTTGGAAGGAAAAAATGATAAAAAGGGGGGTTTCTATTCCAAAATAAATGAAAATAACTAGCGAAATACAAGGATACAACTAACAGCTTCGAATGTTGGAGTTTAATCAATTAATCAAAGTAACTAGGGTTTACGTGTTCCCCACAGGTTCATAACTTGATAAGTCTAACTATAACAATTCTTTCCTAGTATCTTGCATGCAAAGTGATAAGTTATGTATTTCTAAATCATTGGTCCGGCATCTAGAAAATTTCACTCCGCACCTTGGTTCGGCTACGTGTGTTTCTATCCTAAACCTTATCTTTACCTCATATTAAGCATCGTATTCGATATTTGACTAAGTTATTACCTCATACCAATTAATACTAGCCTATTAGATAGTATACACTAAATTTATGTTGATAATTCTATTCCTATTATCTACCTCCTTGGTCCGGCAAGTAGCATTAAGGCGAGTTCTAACGTTGGCCATCCGTTAAAAAGACTTCTAAGCGAAAGAATTATCAATACATGCAAGACACTATTCTAAAATTGTTATTTTAGTTAGGTTTTACCTCATTATTTGCCTATGGTTCCCACAACCCTAGTTATGGAGTTTAGTTACCCATAGTCATAATCACAATATTCAAATATATGGTATATGAATTCATGTACTTACTTCAATGAGAAAGAGTAAAATCCGAAAGTTCGCTTAATTAATCAACAAAAATCACCAACAATTAATTAATGAAATTAATTGAAGGACAAAGAGTCTAACAAAGAGTCTAAAAATAATCAAGGGCCTAACCAAATAATTCAGAGTCTAGCAATAATCCCGAGTCTAACAATAATCCCAAGTCTAACCTCAAAAATGAGGTTTTTCGAAGTATTTATAAAAAATAAAAACCTAATTAAACAAGGATTCAATTTGCTGGAAATCTGTCAAAACGCGGCTGGGTCGACGGACCTCGCGACGGATCATCGTGGTCACGACGGACCGTCATGGACTCCGTCGTCCCATACTTGTGCAATTTCTTCCGCTGCTCTCTTCATTACCCTCGACGGTAGGTATGACTGATCGTCACAGGCACAACGGTCCGTCATGGGTCTCCGTTCCAAAACACTTGAACTCTTGGAATATGGGTACTTGACTACTTCTCTGAACTTCATGACGAACCTGCAGGACGGATCGTCATGGACACGATGGTCGGTCACGCTTTCCGTAACCCCACACTTGGTCAGACTTCCCCATCTTCCTTCAGCAACTGCACTACGCTGCCACCTACGGACCGTCACGAGCATGATGGTCTGTCACAAGCTCCGTAGGTGGTTTCTTTTGCATTTCTTCGCTCAAAAACCTCCGCATTCATCTTTGGACTGATTTCCTGCAAATAAGGAGAAACTTATATAAAAATTAGCACAAAAAGGCTTTTGGACACACTAAACTTAAGGAAAAAGTATTAATAATACCGTGAAACCACGGTATATCAGCCCCACGTCTAGGTGTGGAGCAACGCCACCAATAGACAGGACGTAGGTCCATTCACGGGGTATCATTTTGACACTGCCAAGGCAGTGTTTTGCCAGCTTTTGGGTCCCCCTCAAGGACCCTTTCGGTGGTCCTTGGGGAGTTGTGTCCGGACGTTTCGACCCTTAATATGATCATATACATGTTAGGGACTTATTTTAATCATTTTAAGCACTAAACAATACATAAAGCATGCAAAGACACACTAGGACACACTAGCATGTTAAAAAATAACTTTCAATCGTCTTGGTCGTTCTTGGACGTTCGACCTCCAAACCTCTTCAAATTAGCTATACAAGCTGTAAAACACTTTATTAACATGTATTAACCTTTTAAGGCACATGTGAGGGTCTAGATACCTTAGTTCATTTTTGAGGGTCTTACAGACATATTTTGTTTTGTGATATTGTATTTTTTTCTTGAGATTCAAAGTCTGATTTTATTCGTGTTATGTAAATCTTACAGAAACTCACAAATATGTTAAAATAGTATTTATGTATTCAAATAAAATGAACGGCTAGAAAAAGAGGTTTTGATCAAATTAAGCCATTATATAAAGCAATTTACCAAAATAATATGTTTTTCTAAAATTTTACAAAACTAGTATAAGCGTATTTCACAGTAACGTTTTAGGGTATATTTTTTTGTAAAAGTTGACGGCGT
The DNA here is from genome assembly GCA_027705065.1 of Solanum peruvianum. NCBI lineage: Eukaryota > Viridiplantae > Streptophyta > Magnoliopsida > Solanales > Solanaceae > Solanum > Solanum peruvianum. The sequence goes on from JAKWJD010001763.1 coordinate 27,342,552, forward strand.
TAGATTGATATATGTTACTCATAGTAACGTTTTACTCATAAAATGCTACTCAGAACAACGTTTTAGGAGTGAAATGCTACTTACAGTAACGTATATCAACCTAACGCCGTTAACTTTTTTTTAAAAATAACCCCTAAAACGTTAGTGTGAAATACGTTTATACTAGTTTTGTGACATTTTAGAAAAATGTATTATTTTAGTAAATTTCTTTATATAATGGTTTAGTTTGATAAAAAAATCCTAGAAAAGTAAAGGAAATTGAAAGAGTTGGAATTAAATATGAGGATGAAAACAATAAAAATGGGAAGTTGTGTGTAGTGTGGAGAGGAAAGGCTCAAAACAGCCCCTCATCTTTGGGTTAAAACTCAAAGTGATCCTAAATTTTCACATGGAGCACTAATAGTTCCTCATGTTTGCGATATTGGTGCACTTTTGGTCCTCTCCTAAAATTTTGCTTATTTTTTTATATTACTTTTGTCAATATTTTATATAAGGAATGTCCGATCATCTTTTTATATATTTAATAGAAATAATAATTTTATCTGAGAGAAATGATAAGATCTGTTCACTAGAAATATTACTGCAGATAAACTTAAGTATATTTTAACGTATGACTTTGGAGGAAAAGAAAAGATTGTACATTTCATACAGAATCTCTCGACTTTATTTGCAATGGGATTTCTACTAAACAAAACAAAGTGTTTTTCTTCTCACATATTTTGATATGAAGTTGTTATTTCTACTAATTACTAAATATATAAAATGACGATTGAACTTTTCATACATAGGTTATAGATAAAATTAATGCAAAAAATAGGTAAAATTTTAAAAAAGGACAAAAAAATATATCAATATTACAAACAAAAAGAACTATTAATACTACATGTAAAAACTCAAGGATGACTTTAATCTTAGCTCAAATAAGAGGGATTATTTTGATTCTTTATCCAAAGTAACACGTTCAGCATAGAACTCGTGCCCGGCGCTTTTTCATTAAATGCCCAACTTGGGGCGCTTTGTTTGATTCTTCCTCTTTTTATTCAATTATTGTTATTTTTGTAATTCTTCTCCGCCGTTCATTCCCCATGTGTTGGTGATGATTTATGCCCAAAAATCAAGATAATGACTCATTTGTCTTTCTCCTTCTTCCTCGAATAGATATTTATTTATTTATGTTGCCCTCATTCATCAATTATTAATAATCTAATCTTCGCCCGGGAAAAGGGTGAGAGCTTTTTTCTATTATTAATATATAAATATAAAAAAGGGGAAAAATATCCTCCTTTAATAACATATCCTCTTTGCATATTCTATACACTTCATCACTATCTATATTCGGTTTCAAATCGATTGGTGGTATAGGTTTATTTTCCATGGAAGGTGAAGGTGAAGGTGAAGGTGCAAAATCGAATGATGTTTCAGCAGCAGTTATTGCTGAACCACTTACTGACATTGCATCTAATATCAAGTATCATGCTCAATATACTCCTCATTTTTCTCCTTTCAAGTTTGAGCCACTACAAGCATACTATGCTGCTACTGCTGACAGTGTTCGTGATCGCTTGATCAAAGTGAGTTTTGTTTTGTGAAATTGAGAAACTTCATTCATACATTTCATTACAATGTCTCTCTTTCCTTTGCAGCAATGGAATGACACCTATCTTCATTATCACAAACTTAATCCAAAGCAAACATACTACTTATCAATGGAGTATCTCCAGGGGCGAGCTTTGACAAATGCAATTGGAAACTTAGACATCCACAACGCATATGCTCATGCTTTAAACAAACTGGGTCAGGACCTTGAGGAGGTCGTTGACCAGGTATTTATTAACTGCGACTTCAATACTCTTTTATACTTTCTCTTCAATCTGCTATAGGTATTCCTACCATATTAGTATTTACTTACTTATGTTTTGTCTTGTGATTTGTCCACTACATCACTCTCTACTGCTATCCTCCATTTTCTATTTCTCATAGTAATCAATCAACAATTATCTAACCTTCTATTTGGTTGGCTATTTATGAAATGGAAGTTGAGACACCTCAATAGGCTTATTTCTGTTAGTGCCACCAGAAACTGATGCTACATTATTTTGCTTTCTATAATTTATCGTTTATTTATAGGAAAAAGATGCAGCACTAGGAAATGGTGGTTTAGGAAGGCTCGCTTCATGCTTTCTTGATTCCATGGCCACATTGAACCTTCCCGCATGGGGTTATGGCTTGAGGTACAGATATGGACTTTTTAAGCAGCTTATCACAAAGGCTGGCCAAGAAGAAGTTCCTGAAGATTGGTTGGAGGTCTGATTTCATATAAATGTGTTTGTTATATACCATGATGATTTGATGCTAGTAATCAAACTTGGTTGTGTACTATGCAGAAATTTAGTCCCTGGGAAATTGTAAGGCATGATGTTGTCTTTCCTATCAGGTTTTTTGGTCATGTTGAAGTCCTCCCTTCTGGCTCGTAAGTACTAAACAAACTATATATGTGGTAAATTATTTAAAGAAGCACACTTCTTTTTAAAAAAGTATATTTAAAGAAACAAACGTGTCAAATTGAATTTTTTGAAGCCACAATGCTCTCAAATTCAAACTCAATTGTTCATAAAATTTGTCGTAGGCGAAAATGGGTTGGTGGAGAGGTTCTACAGGCTCTTGCATATGATGTGCCCATTCCAGGATACAAAACTAAAAACACCAATAGTCTGCGTCTCTGGGAAGCCAAAGCAAGCTCTGAGGATTTCAACTTGTTTCTGTTTAATGATGGACAGTATGATGCTGCTGCACAGCTTCATTCTAGGGCTCAGCAGGTTTGTTGTGAGAACTTTACAGTTCTACCTGTTCTATTTTACCTTGGTAGGGGAGTTAAATTATTAGGTTCAATATTGTAAGGCTAACCCGGAGATAGAAACGCTTTACCTTGAATCGACACTCACTTTCCATGTTCAAGAGATGAGTGGTTTAAATTTTGTCCATGCAGATTTGTGCTGTTCTTTACCCAGGGGATGCTACAGAGAATGGAAAACTCTTACGGCTAAAACAGCAATTTTTTCTGTGCAGTGCATCACTTCAGGTTTTATAGTTTCCTTTTCTCTCTTCTGCACCTGTTCCGTATAATACCATATCTTAAGGCATTCTCTTATCTAGGAAGTCAGTCTAATTTGATGATACTAATGAGCATTTTTTTTCCTCCGGCTTATATTTTTATGTTGATCTTGTGCCTTGGAATCTGTCCTCCTACTAATTAGTTTTGAGTGAAGTTTCTTGCTTGTTTCTGGAGCCACTGGCTGCACCTCAATCCCAAACATCCTCAATATTCAATAGGTTTGAGCCAAAAAGAGCTCTTCGTCATGTTATTGAATTTCGAAAGAAAAGCTTAGCTCCATTTGAACTAGTTTCATGAAACCCCCCACCCCCTCGACCTATTTTTCAAATTATTTAGGTTCTTTATAGGTATATATGCCTTTGATCAACTTTAAATTATGTCTAAAGCCAGGTAATTAGCATTTAATTTGACCTAGAATTTGGCGATATTTGGTAGTTCTGTTATGTCAGAAATATAACCTTCTTTACTTAATTATATAACTGGCTATTGGATCGAAACCAGGATATTATTGCCAGATTCAAAGAGAGAGAAGATGGAAAGGGTGCTCACCAGTGGTCTGAATTCCCCAAGAAGGTTGCGATACAACTAAATGACACACATCCAACTCTTACGATTCCAGAGCTGATGCGGTTGCTAATGGATGATGAAGGACTTGGGTGGGGTGAATCTTGGAATATCACTACTAAGTGAGTTTTACAATCTTATTTTGCCTAGTAAGGTGCTCTGTGTTGAGTAATACATCGATATGGTTCCTCTGTTTGCTTGTCTTGGTGCCGTATCTTGCAAATTTATGAATTGGATGATGTGATGCTTTATGTCCCCAGGACAATTGCCTATACGAATCATACTGTCCTACCTGAAGCACTGGAAAAATGGTCACAGGCAGTCATGTGGAAGCTCCTTCCTAGACATATGGAGATCATTGAAGAAATTGACAAACGGGTACAAAACCAGCCAGTTTATCTCTTCATATTTGAAAATATAGCTTACTTAAAAGGTATTTTTGAAACTTCTTGCAGTTTGTTGCTACAATAATGTCAGAAAGACCTGATCTTGAGAATAAGATGCATAGCATGCGCATTTTGGATCACAATGCCACAAAGCCTGTTGTGCATATGGCTAACTTGTGTGTTGTCTCTTCACATACGGTAAGAGATACTATGCACCGGAGGTGTTTGATAAGTTAACTCCAGTAAACTTATCGAGATTGTCAAACGAATAATTCATTTCATGCAAAGCTGTTTGAAGCCAATCATCTAATAAATAAATTCTGATCAAAATAATTCATTTCATGGAGAACGTTCTTTGATTTTTTTTTCAAACTGCATCTCAGTACATGTAAACAAAAAAAATATCAACCACTTATAGAAGACCTTCTGTAAATCCCATGGCTTTTATTTTATCAATGCATAACCCAGAGCTGCATGCCATTAGTGATGTTTCAGTTTAGCCAACTCAAAAGTATGAAAAAGCTGATAGCATTTCTTTTATCTTGATTAATGAAAACTTGAAGAATAACTTATGCTCAGTAAAAGTCTTCAAATCCTTACACATTAGTAGGACAAAGATAAGAATTTCCATAGAAAAGTTGTCCTCCTTGTCAAAGTTCATGTTGAATTTTAAAAGAGAAGCATAACCCCGTTAGCCATATTTTACAGGTAAATGGTGTTGCCCAGCTGCATAGTGACATCCTGAAGGCTGAGTTATTTGCTGATTATGTCTCTGTATGGCCCACCAAGTTCCAGAATAAGACCAATGGTATAACTCCTCGTAGGTGGATCCGGTTTTGTAGTCCTGAGCTGAGTCATATAATTACCAAGTGGTTAAAAACAGATCAATGGGTGACGAACCTCGAACTGCTTGCTAATCTTCGGGAGGTATCTTATATTATGTGTTTGTGTGTAACATATCATTTATCGTAAAAGCTTGCATAAATTTAACGTTTTCCTTCATGTGGGTAATGATATCGCAATTGACTATACATTTTGCAAAGTTTGCTGATAATTCAGAGCTCCATGCTGAATGGGAATCAGCCAAGATGGCGAACAAGCAGCGTTTGGCACAGTATATACTGCGTGTGACAGGTCTGAGCATCAGTCCAAATACCCTTTTTGACATACAAGTCAAACGTATCCATGAATACAAAAGGCAGCTCCTAAATATTCTGGGCGTCATCTATAGATACAAGAAGCTTAAGGTGCGTGAAACTGCCAAATTTCCATTTTCTGTTATTTCTCCTTGTCAGCGGCATTAATATTCATGATCGTTGTCACTGCCAGCAATGATCTAACAAGTAAATATAAGGATTATATTCAGTTTTAACTTTTCTACTTTTGTGGTTTCCTTTCTGCACATGATGAAATTTTGAGATTATCGAGATGATGCAAGATTGGGATAATCCGTCTTTTAGAAAGTAATGATATTCTTATACCTGTATCATTACTATAGGGAATGAGCCCAGAAGAAAGGAAAAATACGACTCCTCGCACAGTCATGATTGGAGGAAAAGCATTTGCAACATACACAAATGCAAAACTAATTGTCAAGCTCGTGACCGATGTTGGCGACGTTGTCAATAGTGACCCTGACGTCAATGACTATTTGAAGGTAAGCAGTTTGATGAGAAGTATGCACTGGTTTAAGGACTGGTGCCTGCCCTCCCAAACTGAATCAAAAATAAAACTCTTACCTTTTAAAGTTTGAGAATTTTCCTATATATCTCAAGAGATATCGTAAATGTATGCGTGTGTAGTTTTGCTGAATCTCTTTTACCAGTTCTCCTTCATAACATGCCCTCCTTCCAATTCAGTGTCCCCCCCCCCCCCCACTAAGTAGGGACCTTTTAAGGATACTGAATGTGTTTAACTTGCACATTTTATTGTGTATTGAGTGTAAAATGATGATGTTCATATTCTTACTAGTTTGAAGCTCATGTATATATATAAGAAAAAACAAATAATTGCATAGTCTAAAAATTTTTGATATACAAAATAGCAATTTACAATTTGCAAAGTTAGAATACCTTGAGAACATCCATCCATATATACCATTTTAAATGATCCAGTACTTGTCTCGAAATGATTTGAAAAATGTCCAAACCAACAATAATAATAATACAAATTAAATTTGTTACAGAAATTTGGGTCTGCTTTTGCTGATTTTTTGTTCAGTCATTATCTACATTAAAATTGGGGTTTAAGAAACAAGAATCTATAAATTATTATTTAGTATCTTCTCGGTCTTAACATTTGGATTTGGTTGAATTTATTATATTTTGGTTCTCTATGCTATGTAAGCACTTAGGGTGATATGCATTCTTTTGATATCAGTGTTGTTGAACAGTGAGAAACTTGCATACCCAAGTCTCTTATGTCATATTAATGAGTCTGTCTCATGTGCACGTCCACTTATATCTAGATTCTGGGGTGGACCCATGATATAAGTTATGAAGACATTTTTGTGTCTTCTTCCTTTGAGAACTATTTCCCAGTCTTTGGCAATCTTCCGATGAAAATAGGACCTGGCTACCTTTTTCACACATCTGAGACACTCAGTAGATTATGATTTTGGCCTTTGACACAGTACTCACTTTCAGTTGCATGGAATGAGATCTTCCGATTCCTACTATATCTGCCTTCTTTCCGTTGCCAAATCCTATTCTTCCTTCATGGTAGGGCATTAGTGAGATAAGTTTCCTTTGTCTCATGTCATATGTATGGAACAAACACTGTCTACATACGACATGTTGTTGCCCTTTTTCTCCTTTGGGTTTGCATCATTCTCTTCAGAATCTGAGTCAGAGTGGCACTAAATGTCAGATATAATAAATGCCAAATTCTCTCCTAAGTCAGAGTCCTCCATGGATAGTAGGGACTGATCTTCTTCATTATCCGCTTCATCCTCTAAGGGTTCTTCCGTGCCTGCTGGCTCTTTATTGGTAGCTAGAACTTAACATCTTGCAAATATTATGCTTTTAGGGACCTGTTCCCCGCTTTCCTTTTTAACTAGGCTTCTTCTTAGCTGAGGTTCTTCGTTAGGAGAGTCTCTTGTAGAGTGGTCATGACTCTAAGACTTATGACATGTATTTTGAGTTCCCTCTATCTTTGCTTTGTAGGTTGGGTTCTTTTATTTATTCAAGGGCCCCCTTCTGATTATCCTTTCGACTTTTATTGCTAGAAGAGCCAGTTCTTCTTCATCAGAGTCTGGTCCATTTTATTTGGGAATCCTTCTATCATGAGCAGTCGTGGGGATCTTTGAACATTTCTCATATCTCCTTGACTTCTGTGGTGTTGATTTCTGACTTATTACTTTCCACCTGCCACCATTGAAGCATTGTGCCTTTGTAGTTGATTGTTCTTCTTGTACTCTTGCAAGTACAACTATCTTTATTCTTTCAAGGTGTTAACTCTTTTTGAAAGAGCCCACTCCGATACCATTGTTATTTTTGTTGCGACGAACTTCCTGAAAGAACCAATTTCATTGAACAACAATGCAAGGAGATGAAGTGCGAAAAAAATAAATCAAAACAAGGATTTTTACCAGGAAAACTTGGTCAAGGGCAGCAAAAGCCACGACTTATCTCCAAAAGGATTTCCCCAAACTCTCCGCTATAAGATGAACAACTTTTAAGGTTATAACTCCTTTGTACACCTGAGGAACTGACTCTAACAGTTCCTACCCTAATCCTCAATAATTCTCCATGATTGTTGGCAACTCTCCAGCTCTTCAAAGACTCTATCCAGTCTAAGAAATCCCTTTACAACTCAATATAAAACCAGTACTTGCACAAATCTCTAGGAATGTAAAAGCATATAGTTTTGGAACCACAAGAATGTAATGATCACAACTTAGAACAATAATGATAGTACTTAATGTAGCACTTGACTCTTCTCTTCAGGACTCTCTCGTATAGATTATCTCTATATATGTGTACTCTCTTTTTTGACGGTTAGCTTATAAAGAATTAAAGCAATTCATGTTTCTTCAAATTCAACCAAGAGTTGGTTGAAGACTTCCCAAGAATCTAATCCTTGCTCGACTTGTCAGCCAAAATTCTCTTATTCCTAAGCTAATTCCTTTTGTTCACTTTTGGTAACTTTCCATCTCTTGAAGTTTAGTTTCTTGTGGAATAGATGAAGGCTAATTCCAATTCTTCAATGTTTTCTTTTTTGTGCATGGAATAGCTTCTTCTTGCGTAAACGAAAGAATCATCAGTTCTTGTTTGAAGAACAAGTTATCTCAGCAATTCCTTTGTAGTGTTGCCAGCTTCACCAATTCCTTTTGGACATCTGCTAAGAAGGACCTGGTGCTTTTACTTCTTTTTGTGCATTTTCCTTGTGCATAGATTGTCACTTGTACAATGTTTGTCAGTCATCAAAACACAACAAAAAAACACCAAAATATCTTGAATGAAGATTCAGATAATGTAAAAACTCAACAAATTTATTAACTGAAATCGCTGATTTCGTTATCCTGTGTCGGTAAAACGCCTTCTTCTTGCTAAAAGTGTTCTAGATTGTCAGCACAATCTTTCCAGCTTTATTGTTCTTGAATATGTTGCGAATTGGCTCATTTGATTACTGATGCTGGACTATCTAGTTGCTGTCATGTGACTACAAATTTGTGCTATGTTTTGATTGAAAAAAAATACCTGTTTAGTCTTGGCAATTTGATGCCTTACCTTATAAGTTGTTTATAGAAATCCTTTGCAGTATTAGACCTTGGGTGCTAGATTGTCAGCACTATCTTTCCAGCTTCATTGTTCTTGAATATGTTTTGATACGGCTTGTGAAAAATATATGGGGAAAAATATTATTGAATTGTGTATCTAAATTTTACATTGAGACCCTATTTATAGACACTACAGTAGATTCCTTTTCCAACTAGGAATCCTATTCTTATTCTTATTCCTATTCCTATTCCTATTTTAAGTAGGAAATACTTATTTTATTCTAACACTCCCTCTCAATCTGGTGCATACAAATCATATGTACCTAGCTTGTTACAAATGTAATTAATACGAGCACCTATGAGGGACATGGTGAAGATATCTGCAAGTTGATCATTTGACTTCACGAATTTTGTAACAATATCTCCTGAGAGTATTTTTTTCTCTGACAAAGTGACAGTCAATCTCAATGTGCTTAGTCCTTTCATGGAACGCTGGATTTGTTGCGATATGAAGAGCCGCTGATTATCGCATACGAGTTTCATCTGATCAATTTTGCCATATTTTAGTTCTTCCACTAACTGTTTGATCCAAACTAGCTCACAAGTTGCTGTCGCCATTGCTCGATATTCTGATTCCGCACTAGATTGAGCAACTACATTCTGTTTCTTCCTCTTCCACGACACCAAATTACCTCCTACAAAAACAGAATATCAGGATGTCCAATGATATGCTCATGGCCTTGATCCTCAAAGAGTAGTCCTTTCCCAGGAGCTGACTTTATATATCACAGACTACGAACCACTGCTTCCCAATGACTTTGACAAGGAGAAGTCATAAATTGACTTACAACACTCACAGGAAAAGAGTTGTCAAGTCTAGTAACTGTGAGATAATTCAACTTTCCAACGAGCCGTCTATACCTTTCTGGATTACTAAGTGGCTCCGCCTGTCCTGGAAGGAGTTTAACATTGGGATCCATAGGAGTGTCAATAGGTCTACATCCCATCATTCCTGTTTCTTTAAGAATGTCTAAGGCATACTTGCGTTGGGAAATAACTATATCTGAATTAGATTGAGCAACCTCAATACCTAGAAAATAATTCAATCTGCCAAGGTCTTTAGTCTGGAAATGCTTAAAGAGATGTTGCTTCAAATCCGTGATACCATCTTGATCATTAGCGGTGATAACAATATCATCAACGTAAACAACCAAATAGATATATCGACTTTGTGCAGAATGCCGATAAAACACTGAGTGATCAGCTCCACTACGAGTCATGCCAATTTGCTGAAGAATTGTGTTGAACTTCACAAACCGAGCTCGAGGAGATTGTTTCAGACCATAGAGTGACCTACACAATCGACATATAAGGCTACTAGACTCTCCCTGAGCAACAAAACCAGGTGGTTGCTCCATATAGACTTCTTCCTCAAGATCACCATGCAGAAAAGCATTCTTAATGTCCAATTGATGAAGAGGCCAATGACGAACGACAACCATAGATGAAAAAAGGCGGACATATGCTATTTTATCCATAGGAGCGAAAGTGTCAGTATAATCTAGCCCAAATATCTGAGTATATCCTTTGGCAACAAGGCGAGCATTAAGTCGATCAACCTGACCGTCTGGGCTAATTTTGACTGCGTAAACCCAACGACAACCAATCGTAGATTTACCTGCAGGAAGGGAAACAAGCTGCCAAGTACCACTTTTATGCAAAGCAGACATCTCATCAACCATAGCCTGTCTCCATCCAGAATGAGAAAGTGTCTCACCTGTAGTTTTAGGGATGGAAATAGAGGACAAAGACGACACAAAGGCATAATGGGGTGATGATAGACGATGATAACTTAAGAAGGTTTAATGTGGGTTAGTATTTCGAGTGGATCGTATACCTTTTTGAAGTGCAAGTGGTTGGCTAGGAGAAGGCAAGTCCGCAGTAGAAGCAGGGTCTGGCGCATGACATGAATCATCTGGGACTAGGCTGGACGAGGACGGCGATGATAAGTTAGTAGTGGTGGCACTACAACCGGAGATGTAGAAGTAACTGTAGATTCTTCAAAGGTTGGCACAGGTAAAACTTGAGGTAAAGGTAAGACCATAGATACATCAAGATGATCAGAAGATGTATAATAAGGTTGAGACTCAAAAAATGTAACGTCAACGGACATAAGGTATTGATGAATATCATGTGAATAACAACGATACCCTTTTTGAACCCTAGAGTAACCAAGAAAGATACATTTGAGATCACGAGGAGCTAATTTATCTTTCCCTGGGGCTAAATTATGAACAAAGCATGTGCTCCCAAATACACGAGGGGGATAGGATAGAGATGTGATTGAGCAAACAGTATGGAATGTGGAACTTGATTTTGAATAGAAGAAGAGAGCATTCTATTAATTAAATAACAAGCTGAAAGGACTGCACCGCCCAAAAAACGCAGTGGAACATGGGATCCAATGAGGAGAGTGCGAGCAGTCTCTATGAGATGCCTATTCTTTCTTTCTGCGACAACATTTTGTTGAGTGTATGGACAAGATGTTTGGTGAATAATTCTGTGGTGAGACATAAATTCTTGAAACTGGGATGATAAGTATTCTAAGGCATTATCACTACAAAAGTACAAATTGAAACACCAAAGTGATTTTGTATTTCAGCAAAGAAACCTTTGAATATAGAAAATAACTCTGAAGGATCTTTCATTAAGTCCAAGTGCATCTCGAATAATCATCAATGAAACTAACAAAATAACGAAATTATAAGGTGGAACTGACTCTAGTAGGACCCCAATATCAGAATGAACTAATGAAAATAGACTCTGAACGACCCTCAATACTACTTGAAAATGTAGCACGAGTGTGTTTCCCAAGTTGACACGACTCACAATCTAATGTGGATAAACTACACAAACTAGGCACCATTTTTTGCAGTTTGGATAGACTTGGATGTCCCAAGCGTTTATGAATTACATGTGGGGAATCTGTAACAGAGCATCATGCTGTTAGGGAATTAGAAGAGGTAAGATAGTAAAGGCCCTGTGATTCATGCCCTGTTCCAATTGTCTGTCCGGTACTAGGTCCTGCATTAGAAAAAAATCATCAAAAAAAGTTATGCTACAATGTAGGGATTTCGTCACACGACTAACCGATGCAAGATTAAAAGGAGAACCAGGGACGTAAAGAATAGAGTCTAAGGTGACAAAAGATAAGGGTTTGGCTTTTCCAACCCCTTTTGGTTTTGTTTGGATCCCATTGGCTAAAGTAATAGCTGGAAGAGATTGTGAATAAACAATATCAGACAAAAGTGATTTATTACTAGAGATATGATCAGAAGCTCGTGAGTCTATGACCCATGATCCAAGAGTGCTAGACTGTGACGCACAAGTAAAAGAATTACCCGCAACAGAAACATGAGGTGTGCAACCGAAACTACTTGTGGAGACGTTTGTTTATTTGCACGATGCCGAAGAACCTCACTATATTTCTTTAGAACAACGGGATCATAACTGGGTGGTGGACCATGCAAAATATAACAAATGTCAGGAGTGTGTCCAGGTTTATGACAATGACTACACCTGGATCAAGGTTTTTCAAAACGTTCTTTCCCTCGTCTATTCTCCATATACTGGTATGTATGCCGAAAACTGCCAAAAACAGCCGGAAGTGTTATACTAGTCTGAAAATATTGGTATATGCCGGAATATGCCCATAGTGGCCTAAAAAATTCTGATTTCGCCGGAATCTTGCCAGGAACTGCCCGAAAATCACCGGAACCCTAATTTCAGTGATCGGATCTGGAGAAAAATGGTCGGGTTTTGATAGGAAATACTGGGCGACCCTAACAGAAGAAAAAAAAATTCTCGAAAAAAGTGATCGGAGAACCACTCACGCGCCGGCGCGTGAACAGATCTCGCCGGAAAATTCCCACCTCTGACCGACGCGTGGGGGGGTATTTTCCGGTGGGTCTAGTTGGGGTTTGATCGCCTGAGCTTCCGTAGCTTGGTGACGGTGTTGTCTTTTGCACAACACCTTTAGAACGAAAAAAATGACGCAAATCAGTCCTACCGTCGTCACCAGAATTCGACATCGGTGACTTGAAGTTCTCACCAATGCTTTGATACCATCTGAGAAATATATGAGGAAAAAATATTATTTAATTGTGTAACTAAATTTTACATTGAGACCCTATTTATAGACACTACATTTGAATCCTTTTCCGACTAGGAATTCTATTCTTATTTTTTATTCTTATTCTTATTCCTATTCCTATTCCTATTTTAAGTAGGAAATACTTATTTTATACACGGCTTATATGATTGCTATGCTGGATTGGCCAATTTCTGCTATAACTTGCCATTAAGTCAATGACGATCTGCGTACAGTAGTGGTAGTCTCATAGCGTAATAAATAAGAAGTAGGGTTTGGGTCAAATAAAAAGGGGGTCAGTTAAAAAAATATGGGATATTTCAATTCAATTGGCAATTTCAAGTGCTGGGTCCTTTGCCACTTGAATCTCCGTTAGGGTTGGGGTGAATATATCTACTTTGTTGAAGGCAAGGGCATATTTGGACGCAAAGTAAAACGGAGGGTAGATGTGAACTATAAACCAAAGTTGAGGGTTAAATTTGGCCCTTCTCTCTTATTTTATTCTTGTTACCCAGCCGAGGACTAGTTTAGAAAATGTTTTTTTCTTCATATATTTAACTTCCTCTGTTTAGAAGTTAAAATGGTCATGATCAGGGGCTAGATATATATAAACTGTTGGAGCACTAACTAATTTGAATAGAATTGGTTGTTGTCGTTAGTTATTTGCTATATGAAAGGTAAAATCTGGTGGATCTTTAACCAGCACATCAAATTAAATTGTCATATTTGTGGAGCATGTATATTTGGACTTCTGTATACATTTTGGGGTAGAGGAGGAAAGAGAAAATCTGAAAGGGTACAAGGATTTTAATTGCAGTCATTTAATAGAAATGAAATTAATACAAGTCCTACTTTCTTGTAGTCTCCTTATTTCATCTATAAGTGATACTTCAATATAGTATTTATCCGATGCTATTCCTCTTTTCAAAGATCTAGTATGGAATAAGATTAAACTAAACAAAAACATTTAACTTTGATGCAGAGTCACATCTTTAAGATTCGGATTTACGCTTAAATGTGGATGTTGGTGTCTAATTTCAGTGTAATGCGGCAGTATTAGCATGTATTTGTCAGTACGTTGTTTGGCCTAATAGGAGGTTGGCTGATTTTTCCAGGTGGTTTTTGTTCCCAACTACAATGTATCTGTGGCAGAGATGCTTATTCCGGGAAGTGAGCTATCACAACACATCAGTACTGCAGGCATGGAAGCAAGTGGAACAAGCAACATGAAATTTGCCCTTAATGGATGCCTTATCATTGGGACACTAGATGGGGCTAATGTGGAAATTAGGGAGGAAATTGGAGAAGATAACTTCTTTCTTTTTGGTGCAACAGCTGATGAAGTTCCTCAACTGCGCAAAGATCGAGAGAATGGACTGGTATTGTTCTACAGATATAAAGTATTTACTCTACATTGAAAGTTGATAAGACAGCCATATTTCTGGTTTATATCTATTAACATTTGACGTATCTTATTTTCATTGCCCTGCTGCTAAATTTAAAACTCGTCACCTGATTAGCCTACTCACTTTGCCATGTGTCATGGATTTTTAAGTGTGAGAAGTAATTTTTCCTTGACTGTTTCGGTTCCAAATTATCATATCGTAGAATTCTTAGTTTTATCACAGGCCATGGCACCGATTGTTGTTTTGCTGAGATTTAATGTGCGGTTAAGGATAATTCTCATTTTCTGTAGAGATCTTTGTAATTAATACTCCCTCCAATTGGGTACACAGTTTAAGAATTAAAGAAAGACTATTGGAGCTTGTGATCTTATATAAGCCTTAGATATTTGTGTGGCTATAAATCATTTCATTTAAGGATAAAATAGGAATTTTAGTTAGAAAGATGACATTCTATTACAGACAAAGTAAAAAGGAAAGTTCAACACATACAATTGGGAAAATAGGTTACTTTGACAGTAGATCCTCTCAGTTTCAGTCCTAGTTTGACTTTTAAAATCAGTAGGTCAAAGAAAAATGATGTAGTGATATGACTGACTTACTTCCTCTCATGATAGAAACCTGTGGAAGCCCTCAAATTAAGTCGCATGGAACATTACTAGTCAAAGCTCTCCTCATGGAAGTATCTTCTGGTTTGACCAGCCTAAAATACATAGGAGGAATGTCAAATCTGTTGTCTACTAGATTAGCTTACTGCAGTTGAAATACTATTTTACCCCATGTAGACTAGAATACACTCATTTGTTCCCATCAGACTAAGTAATACTGGTAACTTGTTTTCTCATTCTTATATGCAGTTCAAACCTGATCCTCGGTTTGAAGAGGCGAAACAATTTATTAGGTCTGGAGCTTTTGGGACGTATGATTATAATCCCCTCCTTGAATCACTAGAAGGGAACTCGGGATATGGTCGCGGAGACTATTTTCTTGTTGGTCATGATTTTCCGAGCTACATGGATGCTCAGGCAAGGGTTGATGAAGCTTACAAGTAAGACATTCTACTTTACTAACTTGTACTGTTTGGTTCCAACAAAATGTCACTGCTTAAAGTTATATTTTATGAAACTGGATTGCCCTTCTGGTGCTTGCCTTCTTATGAAGTAAACATCATAATCCATCCGCTTAAAAAAGAATGACATAGTTTGATTGGGCACGGAGTTTAACAAAATAAATGAGACTTTTGAATCTTGTGGTCTTAAATTAAAGTTATGTGAAATGTGCAGAACCGCTCTTTAATCTTGTGGCCTTAAACATGCCATGTGGAAAGTTGAAATTAAAATGTTATCAAAAAAAGAAAAATCATTCTTTTTGAAACAGACTAAAAAAGAAAGGAGGTCATTTTTTTAAACAGAGGGAGTATATGCGTATTGCTTTCATTCATTTAAATCGGGTCAGAGCAAACAAGCTATTGAAAAAGCTGGGAAAATTGAAAATAAAACAATAATTTATTTGAATAGGTTTGGCACTGTATCTCAAGGCTCATTTCTGGTGATACTTTGAGTTTGTTCTGACATTTTTGGTAGCCTCTTGACAATCCATAATGTTTCTTCAGAGATTGACATTCCATACCGATGATGAATGATTTCAGTTATTATAATTATAATACGCAGTTTGACGCCCAGCTAAAGCTGCTATGACTTGTTTTACTTATAAGTGGGTGTATTTATGTTGTGCATCAGAAGTTTTGGTAAGGAACTTCCAATTCATCGTAAAATATGTGGTTACATGAATACTGAGGTTTTGGGTGGTATACATTGACAGGGACAGGAAAAGATGGATAAAGATGTCTATACTGAGCACTTGTGGGAGTGGCAAATTTAGTAGTGACCGTACAATTTCTCAATATGCAAAAGAGATCTGGAACATTGCCGAGTGTCGCGTGCCTTGAGCACACTTCTGAATCTAATAAGGATCTAATGTTTCATTGTTTACTAGCATATGAATGATGTAAGTTCAAGCACAACAAGGTTTTTTATTTCATACTGCCTTCAAGAAGCAGTTATTTGTTGAATGTCTATATTCTACAAGTACTTGAATGTCTATATTCTATAAGTACCTTCACTTGCTCATTTGCTTCTGATAGCTCTTCTCCCGTCTTATTTGTATTTACCAAAAAAAGAGGTCTAACTATGCTGTTTTCTCTTTCTTTTAACCGTGCATATATTAGACCGATAAGTATAAAATGACCTTTAATTATACGGATAAGTAGAATAAAATGTGCAAAATTCACTACCCCTGTCCTCTATTAATAGTTAGTTTGTGTAGCACCTCGTGCCTATAGACAATATTTGTGTAATGATTCATTAGGTCGTTTTGAGCACTAGACCTAATGTTGACTCTTTTCATGGAGATTTTGAGTTATTTGTGACTATGATTATTTCTTTTAAATGTGCAAATATTAGATCAATAAGTATAAAATGGCCTTTAGTTAAATGGATAAGTATCATAAAGTATCATTTAGTTATGCAAAACTCACTACCCATGTACTCTATTAAATAGTTTGTGTAGCACCTCGTGCCTATAGACAATATTGGTTTAATGATTCATTAGGTCGTTTTGAGCACTAGACCTAATGTTGACTCTTTTCATGGAGATTTTGAGTTATTTGTGACTATGGATATTTCTTTTAACTGTGCAAATATTAGACCAATAAGTATAAAATGGCCTTTAATTATATGGATAAGTATAATAAAATATCATTTAGTTATGCAAAATTCACTACCCATGTACTCTATTAAATAGTTTGTGTAGCACCTCGTGCCTATAGACAATATTGGTTTAATGATTCACTAGGTCGTTTTGAGCACTAGACCTAATGTTGACTCTTTTCATGGAGATTTTGAGTTATTTGTGATTATGGTTATTTCTTTTAACTGTGCAAATATTAGACCAATAAGTATAAAATGTCCTTTAATTATATGGATAAGTATAATAAAATATCATTTAGTTATGCAAAATTCACTATCCATGTCCTCTATTAAATAGTTTGTGTAGCACCTTGTGCCTATAGACAATATTGGTTTAATGATTCATTAGGTCGTTTTGAGCACTAGACCTATTTTTGACTCTTTTCATGGAGATTTAGAGTTATTTGTAATTATAGTTATTTAACTATCAGGTATTTATTAATTAATTATTTTCCTACCATATCATATATCATATATTTATATAAAAGAGAACCCTAGGATCGCCTGCGTGGTGCCATCACAAATAAGAATGTGCTTTTAATATATTTATTTCCAAAACTGGTCTTCCTCTTTCTGTAACGACCTGTTTAGTCGTTTTGAGCAGCAGATTTTATTTCTGGAAAATTGGCTGAGGCAACGGACCCCACGACGGACCGTCACAGGCACGACGGACCGTCGCAGGGTCTCGTTTCAATATACTTAGGAATTCTGAAATTGGGTACTGAAAATCGACTCTCTGAACTTCGTAACGAACTTGCAGGACGGACCGTCACAGGTGTGGCGGACCGTCACAGTCCACTTGGGTTCTAAGAGGCTGCGACGACCTGCGTGACGGACCGTCGCAGGCACGACGGGCCGTCACAGGTTGCGCGAATCCCAGGCAGATTCGGATTTCTTTACACGTTTTAAGGGACGTTTTGGACTATTCTTTCCTTAATTATAGATTTCGTGGGTTTATATTAATAACTCAAATTCTTGAGGGATAAAAGAGGTAACTTTGGGTTAATTAGTGGGGTATTATTGCCATCTTTTACACTTAATTACATGTTAATTAGGGTAAAAGAAAGAGGGTTTGAATAAAGAAAAAAAAAAGAAAAGAGAGAGAGAGAGATTGATCGATTGAGAGGGTCGAACGAGGAAGAAGAATATCAAAGCTTGGGAAATTGCTTGTTGATTCCAATTCTTCGGTGGAGGTAGGTTATGGTTATTTCATGCTATTCGTAGTAGACTCTTAATAGTGAACGATATGTATTGGTAGTTTTGTAAACCTGTCTATATGCTTAATTGTATGCTTGCATGAATATGATTATGTGATTTTGATAAAACAAGCATGATGAAAACTATTGAATCCCAAATCTTGAAAGAAACTTTAATCTACGTTATTAACGATGATGCCTTGGTATTAAGGAAGGCTTGATGCATTAAAGTAATTGGGATTGATGATGCCTTGGTATAGAGAAGGCTTGATGATACGAATTGGAATCTGACCATCTTCACTCTATTTTGCAGATGGTTAGAACTAGAGCAACGACCGCACCAGCAGCCACAACGGCAAGACAAGAAACAACTGAGCCAGCCACTGGGGCTGTAGCTCGAGGAAAAACAGTGGCAAGAGGCCGTGGAAGAGGTCGTGGGAGGACGTCTTCTAGAGGGAGAGGACAAGCACCTAGCCCATCTGATACTAGGGCGGTGACTCCTCCACCGGCGGAGGAGGTGATAAGAGAGGGTGAGGAAGGGGAGAATGAACAAGTGCAAAATGAGGAATTGCCACCCCAACCTACCCCAGAGATGATCAACCAGGTACTTGCTTATCTTAGCGGGTTATCCGATCAGGGTCAGGCACCTCCAGTGGTTCCTGCACCAACACCTCCGATTTCAGAGATACGACATGCTGCTGCTGGGGCTCCTCGTATGGATGCCTTATTGGAGATAGGCACATTTCCACGTCTGACTACCGGGCCTATAATGACAAATGATCAGCATGAACTTTTCAGTAAGTTCTTGAAATTGAAACCTCCAGTCTTTAAGGGTGCAGAATCAGAGGATGCCTACGATTTTCTGGTTGATTGTCATGAGCTCCTACACAAGATGGGTATAGTAGAGCGGTTTGGTGTCGAGTTCGTGAGCTATCAGTTTCAAGGGAACGCCAAAATGTGGTGGCGGTCACATGTTGAGTGTCAACCAATAGAGGCACCACCTATGACTTGGGAATCATTCTCTAGCTTGTTTATGGAGAAGTATATCGCAAGGACTTTGAGGGATAGAAAAAGGGATGAGTTCTTGAGTCTAGAGCAAGGAAGGATGACGGTTAACGCATATGAGGCCAAATTTCGTGCATTATCCAGGTATGCCACTCAACTCTGTTTCAGTCCCCAAGAGCGGATTCGCCGGTTTGTGAAGGGGTTGAGGTCAGAATTGCGGATTTCGGCCTTACAGATAGCGGCAACGACAAAGTCCTTCCAAGAGGTGGTAGACTTTGTCATAGAGGTGGAAGGAGTGAAGCCAGACGACTTCACCACGACATCGACATCGAAAAGGTTTCGAAAGGGAGGTGAGTTCAATGGTTCTTATACTAGAGGACAGGGTTCTGGAGGTTACTCAGTTCGACCAATTCAGTCTTCATTACAGACTGTAGTTGGGGGTCCACCTCAGATCGGTCAACACATCTCCGAGAGACCTATGCCTGACTCCAGAGAGTGTTATGGATGTGGGGAGATTGGACATATTAGGAGAAATTGTCTAAAACCGAGTTATAGACCCCCAATAGCTAGAGGTAGAGGTGGTCATGGTAGAGGCCGTTTTTCTGGAGGACGTGGTGGTCGAGGTAATGGTGGTCACCAAAACGGCCGAGGTGATGGGCAAACTGGAGCCACTACGGCCCAACATGGTAGGGGCAACGGACACACGGGTGATAGGGCCCATTGTTACGCTTTCCCTGGGAGATCTGAAGCGGAGACATCAGATGCTGTCATCACAGGTAATCTTTTGATTTGTGATTGCATGGCTTCTGTATTGTTTGATCCTGGATCCACGTTTTCTTATGTATCTTCCTCATTTGCTAATGGTCTAAATTTACATTGTGAATTACTTGACATGCCTATTAGTGTTTCTACTCCGGTGGGTGAGTCTGTGATAGTCGAAAAGGTATATAGGTCTTGTTTGGTGAGTTTTGTGGGGAGCAACACTTATGTAGATTTGGTTATCTTAGAAATGGTTGACTTTGATGTAATTCTGGGTATGACTTGGCTTTCTCCGAATTTTGCGATCTTGGATTGTAATGCTAAAACTGTGACGTTAGCCAAGCCTGGGATAGACCCGTTAGTGTGGGAGGGCGACTACACTTCCAGTCCGGTTCCTATCATCTCCTTTCTTCGTGCTAAGAGAATGGTTAGTAAAGGGTGTTTAGCTTTCTTGGCACATCTCAAGGATGACACTACTCAAGTACCTTCGATTGAGTCAGTTTCGGTAGTCCGTGAGTTTCTGGATGTGTTCCCTGCAGATCTTCCTGGCATGCCACCGGATAGGGATATTGACTTCTGCATTGATTTGGAACCGGGTACTCGCCCCATTTCTATACCCCCTTATAGAATGGCTCCCGCGGAGTTAAGAGAGTTAAAGGCCCAACTTCAAGAGTTGTTGAGCAAAGGCTTTATTAGACCAAGTGCATCTCCTTGGGGTGCTCCGGTGTTATTTGTGAAGAAGAAGGATGGGAGCTTTCGGATGTGCATAGACTACAGACAACTGAACAAGGTAACTATTAAGAACAAGTACCCCATTCCTCGCATTGATGACTTGTTGGACTAGTTACAAGGTGCTTGTGTCTTCTCTAAAATTGACTTGAGATCCGGTTATCACCAATTGAAGATACGAGCAACGGATGTGCCAAAGACTGCTTTTCGAACTAGGTATGGGCATTATGAATTTGTGGTAATGTCTTTTGGTCTTACGAATGCCCCTGCTGCTTTCATGAGCTTGATGAACGGGATTTTCAAGCCATATTTGGACCTCTTTGTGATCGTGTTTATTGATGATATACTGATATACTCCAAGAGTAAGAAGGAACATGAGGAGCATTTGAGAATGGTGTTAAAGTTATTGAGGAAGAAGAAGCTTTATGCCAAATTCTCCAAGTGTGAGTTTTGGCTAGATTCAGTGTCCTTCTTGGGACACGTAGTTTCTAAGGATGGAGTGATGGTGGATCCATCCAAGATTGAGACAGTGAAGAATTGGGTAAGACCTACAAACGTGTCAGAAATAAGGAGTTTTGTGGGTTTAGCTAGCTACTACCGCCGATTTGTCAAGGGATTCTCTTCCATTGCTTCCCAATTGACGAACTTGACTAAGCAGAATGTTCCATTCGTATGGTCGGACGAATGTGAGGAAAGCTTTCAGAAGCTCAAGACCTTGTTGACTACCGCACCTATCCTTACTTTGTCAGTAGAGGGTAAGAACTTCATTGTTTATTGTGATGCATCCTATTCTGGGTTGGGTGCAGTGCTAATGCAAGAGAAGAGTGTGATTGCCTATGCTTCAAGACAATTAAAGGTGCATGAACGTAACTATCCGACCCATGATTTGGAACTGGCCGCGGTAGTATTTGCATTAAAGCAATGGAGGCACTACCTATACGGGGTTAAGTGTGAGGTCTATACGGATCATCGTAGCCTACAGTATGTCTTTACTCAGAAAGATTTGAACTTGAGACAGAGGAGATGGATGGAACTACTGAAGGACTACGACATCACTATCTTGTATCATCCGGGAAAAGCGAATGTTGTGGCGGATGCTCTAAGTAGAAAGGCCGGAAGCATGGGAAGTCTAGCTCATTTGCAAGTTTCTAGACGCCCATTGGCTAGAGAGGTGCAGATTCTGGCTAATGACCTTACGAGGTTAGAAATAAATGAGAAGGGAGGATTGTTAGCTTGTGTAGAGGCAAGATCTTCTTTTCTTGACAAGATCAAGGGAAGACAGTTTGATGATGAGAAACTAGGTTGAATTCGAGATAAAGTGTTGCAAGGAGAGGCTAAAGAAGCAACAATCGATGGGGAAGGTGTTTTGAGAATTAAGGGAAGGGTATGTGTACCCCGCATCGATGATTTGATCACCACTATTCTGACAGAGGCTCATAGTTCCGGATATTCGATACATCCTGGTGCAACCAAGATGTACCGCGACCTAAAACAACAATTTTGGTGGAGCAGAATGAAGCGTGACATTGTGGATTTTGTTGCCAAATGTCCAAATTGTCAACAAGTAAAGTATGAACACCAGAGGCCCGGAGGAACACTTCGGAGAATGCCCATTCCTGAATGGAAGTGGGAGAGAATCGCAATGGACTTTGTGGTTGGTCTTCCAAAGACATTGGGTAAATTTGACTCCATTTGGGTAATTGTGGATAGATTAACTAAGTCTGCCCACTTCATTCCGGTCAAGGTGACCTACAATGCAGAGAAGTTAGCCAAAATTTACATCTCAGAAATCGTTTGACTGCATGGAGTTCCACTCTCCATTATATCAGATAGAGGTACGCAGTTTACTTCTAAGTTTTGGAGAACATTGCATGCGGAATTAGGTACTAGGTTGGACCTTAGTACTGCGTTTCATCCTCAGACTGATGGTCAGTCTGAGCGAACGATTCAAGTGTTGGAGGATATGCTTCGTGCATGCGTGATAGAGTTTGGTGGCCATTGGGATAACTTCCTACCCTTAGCGGAGTTTTCATACAATAATAGTTATCACTCAAGCATTGATATGGCTCCATTTGAAGCATTGTATGGGAGGAAGGTGTAGATCTCCCATTGGGTGGTTTGATGCATTTGAGGTTAGACCTTGGGGTACTGACCTCTTGAGGGATTCGTTAGATAAGGTGAAGGGCATTCAAGAAAAGCTTTTAGCAGCGCAAAGTAGACAAAAGGAGTATGCAGACCGAAAGGTTAGAGACTTGGAGTTCATAGAGGGTGAACAAGTCTTGTTGAAGGTTTCACCCATGAAAGGAGTGATACGGTTTGGCAAAAGAGGTAAGTTAAGTCCAAGGTATATTGGACCATTTGAGGTACTAAAGCGAGTAGGGGAGGTGGCTTATGAATTAGCCTTACCCCCAGGGCTGTCCGGAGTGCATCCGGTATTTCATGTGTCCATGTTGAAAAGATACCATGGAGATGGAAACTACATTATCCGTTGGGATTCAGTTTTGCTTGATGAGAATTTAACTTATGAGGAGGAACCGGTTGCTATATTAGATAGAGAGGTTCGCAAGTTGAGGTCGAGAGAGATTGCATCCATCAAAGTTCAATGGAAGAATCGACCGGTTGAAGAGGCTACTTGGGAGAAGGAGGCAGATATGCAAGAAAAATACCCCCATCTGTTTACAGATTCAGGTACTCCTTTTCGCCATTGTTTTTCTTCTTTTGATCGTTCGGGGACGAACGATGGGTAAATCGGTATCTATTGAAACGACCTGTTTAGTCGTTTTGAGCAGCAGATTTTATTTCTGGAAAATTGGCTGAGGCAACGGACCCCACGATGGACCGTCACAGGCACGACGGACCGTCGCAGGGTCTCGTTTCAATATACTTAGGAATTCTGAAATTGGGTACTGCAAATCGACTCTCTGAACTTCGTAACGAACTTGCAGGACGGACCGTCACAGGTGTGACGGACCGTCACAGTCCACTTGGGTTCTAAGAGGCTGCGACGACCTGCGTGACGGACCGTCGCAGGCACGACGGGCCGTCACAGGTTGCGCGAATCCCAGGAAGATTCGGATTTCTTTACACGTTTTAAGGGACGTTTTGGACTATTCTTTCCTTAATTATAGATTTCGTGGGTTTATATTAATAACTCAAATTCTTGAGGGATAAAAGAGGTAACTTTGGGTTAATTAGTGGGGTATTATTGCCATCTTTTACACTTAATTACATGTTAATTAGGGTAAAAGAAAGAGGGTTTGAATAAAGAAAACAAAAGAAAAGAGAGAGAGAGAGATTGATCGATTGAGAGGGTCGAACGAGGAAGAAGAATATCAAAGCTTGGGAAATTGCTTGTTGATTCCAATTCTTCGGTGGAGGTAGGTTATGGTTATTTCATGCTATTCGTAGTAGACTCTTAATAGCGAACGATATGTATTGGTAGTTTTGTAAACCTGTCTATATGCTTAATTGTATGCTTGCATGAATATGATTATGTGATTTTGATAAAACAAGCATGATGAAAACTATTGAATCCCAAATCTTGAAAGAAACTTTAATCTACGTTATTAATGATGATGCCTTGGTATTAAGGAAGGCTTGATGAATTAAAGTAATGGGATTGATGATGCCTTGGTATAGAGAAGGCTTGATGAACTGATAGAATGAGATTAGTGGATCGGAGTGTCACGTTCCGACACATAGTATTAGTGGATCGGAGTGTCACGTTCCGACACATAGTATTAGTGGGACGGGTGTCACGAACCGACACGTAGAATTAGGGGATCGGAGTGTCACGTACCAACACATATAGGGGATCGGAGTGTCACGTGCCGACACATATAGGGGATCAGAGTGTCACGTTCCGACACATAGTATTAGTGGGACGGGTGTCACGAACCGACACGTAGAATTAGTGGATCGGAGTGTCACGTACCGACACATAGTAGTAGGGGATCGGAGTGTCACGTACCGGCACAAGAGGAAGAAAGCTAATGAATCCTGAAAGATGATAATTTACTTAACATAATGAACTTAATCCCCAAATGAGTATGGTATTGAGGCTTGAGTCCTCATGGATGAACTTGGTGGTATTCATTGATGATTTAATACTTGTTGTTGCTACATGTTGAGTATTGTAGTTGATTTACATTATTATTGATATATACTGTTTTCTATTTTGAGTTGACCGATGATATCTACTCAGTACCCGTGTTTTGTACTGACCCCTACTTTTATGTTTTCTTCTTTGTTATTTGTGGAGTGCAGCAAACGCGCCGTCGTCTTCAACTCAACAGTAGATCTAGCCAGTCTTCACTCCATCGGAAATTCAGGGTGAGCTAACGCGTCTAGCTTGGACTGGATCTTCTTCTTCAAGTCTTGATGCCTTGAAACTCCGGCATGGACTAGCTTTTAGTTGTTTTAGTTTCCTAGACATTTTTAGTTTAGTAATTTGATCATAGATGTTCTTGTGATGATGACTTCCAGATTTTGGGGATAATAATAATAGTTTTGAATTGTTTTTATTAATGAGTTTAAGTCTTCCGCATTATTTTCTGTTGATAGACATTGAAATGTTAAGGGTTAAATTGGTTGGTTCGCTCACATAGGAGGGTAAATGTGGGTGCCAGTCGCGGCTCGGTTTTGGGTCGTGACACTTTCATAAAACAATGTGACTTTATAGAATGTTGTGACTTTAATGAAAAGTTATTAGTTTTATGAAAAGTTGTGACTTTTATGAAAAGTTGTGACTTTTATGAAAAATTGTGACTTATTAAAGAGTTGTCATTTTTTTCAAAAGTTAAGCCTTTTTCAAAAATTGCGACTTTAATGAAGAGTTTTGATGTTATGAAAAGTTATAATTTTAATGAAGAGTTTTGACGTTATGAAAAGTTGTAACTGTTCCAAATAATTTTAACCTTTCTAACAAGGCACAATAAAAATTTGTTGACACTACCCTTTGTTATTTATAAATAGTGGGATTTCCTCTTATTTTAAAACAACAAAAATTCTGATCTTTTTCTTCTACTTTCGTAAATTCAAATTTGTGTATTTTGCTTATGTTGAGTGTCTCACTAGAAATACTTTTTTTCTCTAATTTAAAGCAACAAAAATTCTGATATTCTTCATCTACTTCCACAAAATTAAATAATCATGTATTTTGCTCATGTTAAATGACTTACTAACACCACTATTTTTGTATTAAAAAGTTTGTGAATAAAATCGTTTCATATGAGATAATGTAATTCATTAAACCTCTGGTATTGGAGGTAAATAGTTTTAAGGAGAAGCATAAATTGGACTCGATTTTTTTCTTTCGATTTATTTGTATTTTTACATATCTTGGTATGTTTTTTTACGCTCCTCAATTTATGCTTATGATATAAATTGTTGTTTTTGGTTGCATGTTTTAAACTTTGTTATTTATGTTTCTGCAAAGTTATTATCTCCAGTTATATTGAACATATACAGATCTAGTACGCATATTCATTGTGTAGAAAATAATTATTGTACTCGGTTTCAAAATTAATGTTTAGATATTCTATATTAAAACTATATAACTTAATAGTACTATATATAAGCTTACAAATTATATATATATTTACATAGATATGAAATTTCTCACTTTACAATTGAAGAAATTCATTATGCAACTTCAAATGTTAGAATTACTTTCATGTTCAAGCGTAATTTCTTTTTTGAATATGTTCACAAATTTTCTGATTTTCTCCAAAGACAAAATTCACAATTGTGTAATATATGCAAATTAATTTATTTTTTTTAATTATGAAATGCCTTTGTATGTATATTCTTATTTTCTTCTTTATTTTCCTTTTAATGTTGATTAAAGAACATGTGATTTATTATTTCGTGAACAATTCATTCATTAAAGGTTCTTGAACTATATGATAATGACGAATAATCAAATTCATGTTGGAATATTGTTTATATATTTTAAGAATCTATTTTTCTATTATTTTTAATTTATGGATATTAGAAAAAAAAAACTATATTTATAAGTTTAATACAATTTTTATTTATGATTGCATAAAGCGCGAACAAATTACCTAGTTAGTTGATAATTGATGAGTCAAATTCATATCTAATACTCTATACTCTTTAGCCCACGTGTAAATTCGAAATAAATAAAGAAAAAGGGAGCAAAAACTAACTTGTGTGGCGGTTGAACAAAGAGCAATGAGGAACGAAATGAATTATTTTAGTGCAAAGGAATTAGGACAAGTGTGCAAGTATATCTACAGAAGTAGTGATAATATTCTCGCTTGTTTGAAATTTAAGAACCAAGGGTCATTTGTTCTGTTGTAGAGGGATAGGCCATTGTCATTAATTATTTAGTCCTTGATCAAAAAGGAATTGGAATGATGCAATTGATTCTTAAAGAGTAAGGTGCTAATTGAGTGGACCATCATGGCACAATCACGACTAATGATTGAGGGTATATAATAAGGGAATTATAGGCTAATAATTGAGGAGGATTATAGTTTTATATCAACAATTAAATGCAACCATGTCTTTTGCTCCTTGTTTCTGTGAAGTCTGTAGCTTCAAGAAGTGAGGAAATTCTTTAATAAACACTGAGTTCCTAAATATCATTTGGGCTATATGTGTTACGGTTATTTATCTGAAATAGAAGTACAATAATATAAATGTCTATGTACTCGCTTAGTTGCGAATAATATCGTTATCTGATTGATTAAGATGCATTATAATCTCCTTTTATTGGTACTATATTGTGCACATGCATAGACATAAGATTGAGTATGAGTAAAAGTTTGACATATGGAGCTAGTCCATGTGGAGATCGAATAATGATTATAAGTTGGGGATGTGAAGATCGTTCATATTGGAGAATATTTTATATTATGATAGTGCATTGAGAACGTAGAGATTTTCCGTATTTGTATATGGACATCACGAGTCCCTATGGGTCATGAAATATCGAAGTTTTTAAGAGAAAACATATCATTTAATGGTGTTGCATTGCATTGCATTATCGTTCATTCTTGCTATCACGCTCCTTTTTTTTCCTCAAATTTTGATTAATGATTTGAAAGAAAAAAAATTTTCCAATTAAAGTGACATTTCGAGAAGTGATTATTTTATTATTCAAAGTCGTTACATGAAATTGAATTTTGGTATTTCAAGTCACCCTATTTAAATTCCTAATCAAAAGGAAATTTGACTCTATTTTTATTGGTCTGCGAACTAGAATTTCGGGTAGTTGACCGAGGGGAAGGTATTAGGCACCCCTCGAATCCTGTGGTTCTAGCATGGTCGCTTTATTGACTTTAGTATGACTTAACTTAATTTTTGGATATTATATTATTTAATTTAATAAAAAATATTATTTACCTTTATTCTCTCATTTATTTTAAATTTTTTTAAAACTATTTTAATTATTTTAAATTTTTCAAAAAATAAATTATCTCATTTTTTGTGTAGTCCATTAATTTGAAACTTGAAAATTTGTATTTTTTTCGTGTATTTATATTTTTAATTGTAAATAGAATATATAAATATATTTAATTGTTAGGAATTATAATTTATGTAGGATTGAGATTGTTACAATTTTGATAATTTTAGGATTATATTTTTAGTTAAATTAAAAATATGAGATAAAATATTAGTTTTAGCAAAATTTTAATTAGATTAAGACTATTTTTAGAAGGATATTTTTTCTTCTTCTATTTTTTAGTTTCTCCTTATTTTCTTTTCTTTTTTCTTTTTTCTTTTACACGTTTTTTCCTTATTTTTTTCACGTTTTCATTTTATAAAT
This sequence comes from Solanum peruvianum, assembly GCA_027705065.1. NCBI lineage: Eukaryota > Viridiplantae > Streptophyta > Magnoliopsida > Solanales > Solanaceae > Solanum > Solanum peruvianum. The sequence goes on from JAKWJD010001763.1 coordinate 27,371,118, forward strand.
ATTATGTTATATATTTTTTTTCATTTTTATTTTTTCGTCTTATTTTTTTTTGTAATACTTTTTTTTGTACGTTCTTCTTTCTGTTTTTTTTTTTACTTTCTGTTTTATTAATTTTATATTTTTATTTTACATTCAACTTTTTCTTCTTTTTTTTTTTTTGGTTTTTATTTTTACGTTTCTATATTTATTTTTCATTCTGCTTATTTCTCTCTCCTTTTTTTTTACATTCTGTTTCTGTTTTTAATTTTTTGGTTATGTTGTTTTTTTTCTTTTGTTTCGTTCTTTTTTTTTTGGTTGTTCTTTTTATTTTGTGCTTTTTTTATTAATCTTCCCAATAATTTGTCTATTTTTTTACCATATTTTTCTAAATAATATTATATATTCTCCTAATTATATTTCTTCATAATACCAATGTGTTAATCATCTTGCGTTTATTCTAGAGGATAATTATCTATTTATTGAAATAATATAAAAAAAATGAAACATGTTTTGCATAACTTTTCTAAATTGCTAATCACTTAAGCTTTAGTTTATTTCCTAATCCTATAAATCTACAAACATATATATATATATATATAGAATAATTCTTAAGTGAAAACTAAGCTCCAAGAAACATTAACTATGAAATATGACAAAATCAATTTTAATATAAACTGCATCTAAAAAAAATAGACAATAAATAATAATACAAAAATGTATGATACATCTTTTATTTATATTATTTTTTAGCACGAAACGTTTTTTGGTTCTGTTTTTCTGATCGAAAAAAATAAAAAAAAAATCATAACATGCATCACAGATTGATATTATATAATAATAACATACGTTTCGAAAAACTTCGTATTATTAGATTCAAATTTTCATACAACATTGCATTTAAATAAAGCGAGAATTTAGAGTTACTTCGCAACAAAAATGGATATCACAAAAACAACTGCTACAATCTAATGATTTGCAAAGTTAATAACCAATATCAACTTTAAAGAGCTACGGATTTGGAACCACGACCAAAACCACTATCTCTAACCTAATTTTCAAAAAAATAACTCACTTTTCTTCTCTTTGTGTTTGCTCTTGCTTTTTTTTTTCTCTCTCTATATTTTAATCTGTCTCATTATATTCTTCATCAACTGAACATGTCTTTTTGTAATAGTTTGGGTGAGAGTCTAGTGTTAATTAAAAGGAACATAGTGGAGTTGGATTAAAATTTAATTTGAAATTTAGTTGAGAAAATTAGGATTGAGATAAGGAAAGAAAAATATAATAAATAAATGATTAAGAACAGCAAATTAACAAAACAAAATAAATAAGTGACATAAAATCTGTAATGCCAACTTTTTTTAAAACAAATCGTGCAAAAAGAAATAGAATAAAAATAAATAGATGGGAGGAGGATTTTCAGGAAAATAAGTTAGGAAGTTGGGAGTAATTAGCATAAGATAAAACAAATTTGAAATTTTTTAGGTTTCCTTTTTTCTTTTCTTTTTCTATACTTTTTCATAATATTTTCTATATTATTATTATTATTAGAGTAGATATAATTAACAAATAATTTAATCTCTTAACTTCAATTTATCATTTTTTTTATTATTATCAAAATATAAATAATTTTATAATTTATATTAAGTTACAATTTATTATTTTTTTAATTTCATTTTAAAATATGAACCTTTTCAATTTGGTGTAAAATATTTATATTTTGGTAAAAAATTAGGTGTTCACAGTATGTCCCTCTTTGCTTGGAAACATAAAGAGTTTTCATGTAAAGACGTGAACTATATGACTAGTTTTTTGATTGAAACATTTATGTGAAAATGTGAAAAATAAATAAAAGAGAAGAGCTTTGATTGCGTCCTAACTTTTGAAAAATTACCTATCCTGAGTTGATGACAAGGAGCCAGGCGTGGTTCCAATGAATTAGGATAGTCGAATGAGATTTTGTTGAAATTCGGATTCGTAGCTCAAGCTATTACATTAAAAAGGCAAAATGTAGAAGGATAGAAAGGAAAGATACGAAATCCTATCTATTCCAATAGTGCTGAGTCTTCAATTTGAATCTTCTGTTATCGCTAAACCCTCTTTAGTAGGTTCATCGATTTCGAACTTTGATCTGGACATCTTGAAACTTTATGACTTGACTTCAGCCGTTGACGTTCTTCCGCATGATATTCTTGAATACTTGTTTTCTTGAAAGAATGAATTCTTTTATTCTTTGAACTTCTAATTGGAGTACTAAATAGAAACCTGCACACCATAAAAAAAAAAACAAAACAAAAACAAAATTTTTAGCGCAGTTTGCACTAGAAAAATTTTGTGATTTATTGATGAAAGTTATAAAAGTATACACTAAGAATAAAATAATATTTTTGTAGCCATTAGAAAGTCTAAAAAAAAAAAAGAGTTTTATGCCCAAAATGCAACCATGAGTTTTTATACCCTTAAAGACATGAAAAACAAGATAAGGGATTATTGTGTCCGATATGTAACCAGAGGTTACTGTGCCCTGTGAAGACATGAGAAATACTATAGGGGTTATTGTGCGCTATATTCAACAAAGAGTTATTGTGCCCTGTGAAGTCATGAAAAATAAAATAGGGATTATTGTGGCCTTTATTAAATTAGGGGTTATTGTGCTCTGTGAAGACATGAAAAATAAAATAGGGGTTATTGTGCCCTATATGCAACCAGGGGTTATTGTGTCTTTGTGAAGACATGAAAAATAAGATAGGGGTTATTGTGCCCTATATGCAACCAGAAATTATTGTGTCATGTGAAGACCTGAAAAATAAGATAAGGTTTATTATGCCATATATGCAACCAAGGGGTCATTGTGCCCTGTAAAGACATAAAAAAATAAGATAGGGGTTATTGGGCCCTATAAGCATCCATGGGTTCTAGTGCTCTGTGAAGACATGAAAAATAAAATAGGGGTTATTGTGCCCTGTACGCAATCAGGGGTTATAGTGCCATGTGAAGACATGAAAAATAAAATAGGGGTTATTGTGCCCTATACGGAACCAGTGGTTATTGTGCCTTGAAGACATGAAAAATAAAATAGGGGTTATTGTGCTCTATACGCAATTAGGGGTTATGGTTAACTGTGAAGACATAAAAAATAAAATAGGAGTTATTGTGCTCTATACGCAATCAGGGATTATTGTGCATTGTGAAGACATGAAAAATAAAATAGGGGTTTATTGTGCCCTCTATGCAAGTAGGGGTTATTGGGCCCTGTGAAGACATGAAAAAATAAGATAGGGGTTATTGTGACCTATATGCAATCAGAGGTTATTGTGCCCTGCGAAGACATGATAAAATAAGATAGAATTTATTGTGCCCTATATGCAATTAGGGGTTATTGTGCCCTGTGAAGACATGAAAAATAAAATTGGGGTTATTGTACCCTATATGCAATCATGGGTTATTGTGCCTTGTGAGAAATGAAAAAAAGATAGGGTGTTATTGCGGTATATGCAACAAGGGGTTATTGTGCCCTGTGAAGACATGAAAAATAAGATAAGGTTTATTGTGCCCTATATGCAACCAGGGGTTATTGTACCATGTGAAGACATGAAAAATAAGATAGGGTTTATTGTTCCCTATATGCAACCAGAGGTTATTGTACCCTGTGAAAACATGAAAAATAAGATAGGGGTTATTGTCTATATGTAACCAGGAATTATTGTGCTGTGTGAAGACTAGAAAATTAAATAGGGGTTATTGTTCCCTATATGCAACCAGGGGTTATTTTTTTTTACTTATATTATTATTATTTAATATTATTTTATTTTTATTAGTACATTGACCAATCTAAAAAAAATGCCCAACATTTTATTAAAAAAATAATCCTTTTATTATTATTTTTTGAATATTATATGAGAGACAAGGATTCAAAAATTTACCATCGCAGTATTTGTCTCTGGCGAATTACTTACACGATTTGTCTTTATAGCTCCTTCAGCCTATAGTTTTATTTCTATGTTGATTGTGCTAATGCAAAGACGGAATATCATCATTTAATCAATGATGTCGTTTGTTATTTTTTTACCAAGTAGACATTATTATCTTTTTACTGTCGTCTTATGGTTCTCGTGAGGGTTTTCACTCATATGACTCTCTCATTTTTTATTTCTTTTTCGTAACATATCATAGGCTATAATGTCATGTTTCAATCCTTGGAGATTTGAAATAACATGATTATTATTTTATTGAATGATTAAATCGAACCTTAATGAAGGGCTGTCTATGTATCCTCTTAGGAATCAGGTCGAACGTAGTTCAATAATAAAACAAAATTATTTTTCTTTTTTTTTTTAAATTTATATATTGAAAAAATGGGAAAAAGAATCAATTCATGTTTGATAATGTCTTGACTTTAGTAGGTACCAACAATTAGTATTATACATATGAACCACATTCAACTACTTTCAAATAAATTTGAGGTCAACTTTGAGTAAATTATATAGTTCCAAATTGTATCTAAAATATGCTTAAGTAATTATAAGATCATTTATCTTGCCAAAATTAAGGGATAAAATTATTCGTATCATCAAGTTTCAAATGGACTCGCAACATATGAAGTCCTACTTCACGCAATATAATAATTTAGATCGTAGGATATTTTTGAAAGTCACTCACACTCAAAAAGATGTTTAATGCATGTGATTGAGATACCATATGCTTGGCCCTCATGTACGCATCCACTAATGTGAGAACATAAAAGATGAGATCAAATAGGAATTGTCATTGTCTTGTAATGTAGTCTTAGGAAAAAGTAGGATATTCATTCGGGATAAAGAGACTATTTCCTCCTTAAGAATTTGCACAATGCTTTTAATATATTTTTTTCATTTTTGCATTTGACATTTATTTCTTGTAAGCTCCTTCTCATTTATTACTCTCTTCCTTTTTTGATTCTCCTTCATTTTTGTTTGAGATTTTTTCAATTTTTCATTCTATCTTCTTTTTTTGGGACATATTTGGTCTTTTTCACTTAGTTACCCAACTTATGTCTTTGGCGTTATGTAGCTATTTCATAGTGAGCTCAACGAGGTGAGACAAAGGGATTAATACATTTAGACACTCAAATGACATATGCTAAGATGTTATTCTAATAAAAATCTTTCAGGCTCGAAATGAGAGTTCTATGGATAACATGTCATTCGGTAAACTTGGAAGACACAATCGAATCAAAGAAAGACTATAATCCTTTCTCAAGTTAAATGTTGCTTAAAATTTCGTCTCAACCAACATTCGGGCCAAATTCTAGAGCAACAAAATCATATCTTAGAATTTTATATCTAATCTCACCACACAATGCATTTGACATAATGAGATTGAATTTATTTTATTCATAACTTTAAACAAGATAATTTTCTCAAGTATTACACTAATATATTGAGAGATGTCAAAAGAAGTCTATAGGTCACAACAAAGTTGATTTGTCTTGCCAAATAGTTTAACATTTTATTATTATTTTTTTATGCATAATCCTAAGCATGTTATTACCAACCAAGTCAATAAAAAATATTTTTTTTGCCCCAGTTTATATGACAAGGATTTTTAATTTTTTTCTCGGTTGGACCGAACCTCACAATAAGATTGCCTACGTATCTTGTCAAAGCAAGAATCAGGTAAAACGTCGTTTAGAAATATGAGTAAAAATATTTTTGTTGTATTAAGGACAAATTTCCTTTTTAATGGATACACATATTAATTTATTTTTTAATTTTTAAATAATAATTAAGATATTTTTTGAACTTTTTAATTTTTAAATAAGTATCAAGAACCCAAGAAAGGTTGCTTACGTATCTCATCAAGATGAGAATCAAGTGTGTGTAGTTCGTCTAGATTAAACGGTTGCTTAAAAAAATTATTGACAAATGCAACTATATTCTTCATTTAGGGTGATATATAAACTTTTCAAGTTTCTTTTTATAAACTATACATAGTAAAAGAAGAACTTTTTTTTCCGTTGTGATTTTTTTTAGACGGAAAAAATTTCTCTTTCATTTCATTGGTCACCATAGATTTGATTTATATAAATACATTTTCGTATAACATATGGAGTAATGTAGGTTATTAAATAAAATTAGGGTATCTATCCCAAATCAATTTGATCATATGTCAAGTCTCATTAAGTCAAATATAAATGATTCAAATAATTGAAATCTAGTAGGGATAACAATATCTGATTTCAGTTCTATCAAGATTAAACTTGATGGAGAAATATATTTAGACTGGCTGTAAAACGAGCAGACAACTCGAGTCAGGGAGTAGTAATGTACTAGTAGGAGCTCTTTCCGACTTTATGCATGGGTGTTGCGCAGTCGCGATTGTCATAATTATATTAATGAATACTCATAGCTATGCGCAAGAGAATACAATTTATATACCGTTCAAATAATATTAAAATAATAAATAAATAGACAATAGCACATTAAGACAATAAATACAGTATCCAAAAACGTAAATAAATAAATAATAGTCATACATAAGTCAATATTATAAGCTCGAATTCTAATTATCCTCAGCATAGTCGCCATCTGTCACACCCGTTTTTTCCCTCAAAATTTGATTTATGATTTGAAAGAAAAAGAGTTTTTCCAATTAAAGTGACATTTTGAAAATATGTATTTTATTATTCAGAGTCGCCACTTGGAATTGAGTTTTGTTGTTCGAAGTCACCTTATTTAAATCCTTAATCAAAAGAAAATTTGACTTTATTTTTATTGGTCTGCGAGTAGAAATTCAGATAAGGAATTCTGTTGACCGAGAGGAAGGTATTAGGCACCCCCGAATCCCGTGGTTCTAACACGATCTCTTTATTGACTTTAGTATGACTAACTTAATTTTTGGATTTTACATTATTTAATTAAATAAAAAATATAATTTACCTTTATTCTCTCATTTATTTTAAATTTATTTAAAACTGTCTTAATTATTTTAATTTTTTTTAAAATAAATTATCTCATTTTTTTGTCTGTGTGCATTAATTTGAAACTTGAAAATTTGTATTTTTTTTTTATTTTTTTTGTGTATTTGTATTTATAATTATAAATAGAATATATAAATGTATTTAATTGTTAGGAATTATGATTTATGTAGGAATGAGATTGTTAGAATTTTGATAATTTTAGGATTATAGTTTTAGTTAAATTAAAAATATGAGATAAATATTAGTTTTAGCAAAAATTTTATGTAGATTAGGACTATTTTTCAAAATTTTTTTTCTATTTTTTAATTTCTCCTTCTTTTTTCTTTTTCTTTTTTTTTTCTATTTTCTTTGTTTTTTTATACATTTTTTCCTTATTTATATTTTGCACGTTTTGATTTTATAAATATTATGTTTTATATTTTTTCATTTTTATTTTTCTTCTTATTTTTTTCAAATATTTTTTGTGTACGTTCTTCTTTCTGTTCTTTTTTTACTTTTTATTTTATATTTTTATTTTACATTCTACTTTTTCTTCTTTTTTTTTTTTTTGGTTTTTTATTTTTACGTTTCCATATTTATTTTTTCACTCCGCTTATTTCTCTTTTTTCGTACATTCTGTTTCTGTTGTTAATTTTTTGATCATGTTGTTTTTTTTTCTTTTGTTTCATTATTTTTTTGTGGATGTTCTTTTTTTATGCTTTTTTTTTAATGTTCCTAATAATTTGTTTATTTTTTTTACCATGATTCTCTAAATAATATTAATACATCCTCTTAATTATATTTCTTAATAATACGAATTAGTGATAATCATCTTACATTTATTCTAGAGGAAAACTATCTATTTATTGAAATAATATATAAAAAAATGAAACATGTTTTGCATAACTTTTATAAATTGCTAATCACTTAAGCTTTAGTTTATTTCCTAATCCTCTAAATCAACAACTTTTTTTTTAAAAAATAATTCTTAAGTGAAAACTAGGCTCCAAAAAACATTAACTATTAAGTATCACAGAATCAATTTTAATATAAATTGCATCTAAAAAACATAGATAATAATAATAATACAAAAACGTATGATACTTTTTTCATTTTATAGTATATTTTAGCACGAAACATAGTTCCGTTTTTCTGATCGAAAAAATAAAAAAAATCATAACATGCATCATAGATTGATATTACATAATAATAATATACGATTCAAAGAACTTCTTATTATTAGATTCAAATTTTCATACAACATTGCATTTAAATAATGCAAAAATTTAGAGTTACCCCTCTGCAAAAATGGATATCACAAAAACAACTGCTACAATCTACTGATTTGCAGAGTGAATAACCGATATTAACTTAAAAGAGCACGAATTTGGAACCACGACCAAAACCTCTTACTCTAACCTAATTCTCAAAAGAATAACTCACTTTTCTTCTCTTTGTGTTAGCTCTTGCTTTTTTTTCTCTGTGTATTTTAATCTGTCTCTGTATATTTCTTATTCAACTGATCGTGTCTTTTCATAATAGTTTTGGGTGAGAGTCTAGTGTTAATTAAAAGGAACTTAGTGGAGTTGGATTAAAATTTAATATGAAATTTAGTTGAGAAAATTAGGGTTGAGATAAGGAAAGAAAAATAAAATAAATAAATGAATAAGAACAACAAATTTGTTATAAACAATTTGTATTATATTGAATGTCTAATTATGTGGAGTCCTAGTAGGATATGGTTAGGAATCCTACTTGGGGACCAAGTAAGGTTTTCCCTATAAATAAAGGGTTTTCCTTCATTGTAAATAAGATTTGTGAAAGATCTATGAATCCTGAATATACTTCAAGATGAATAAGAAGTCTTTTCTCTTCTCCATACTTTCTTTTCTTCTAATTTCATATAGTTTCATAAAATGTTATCAGCACGATTGTTCTATTCTTAAAGAATTATGAAGAAGACGAAAAAAGCGCATAAGTTATGCAATAAGATTCTTATATCTTCAAGGTATGATTTATCTTTATGTTATAATTATTTGTGTGACAGATCTGGAGGTACCATCTAAAGTAAGTATTTAAAGAGATTTGTTGACTTTTTATACGTTTAATTTTAATCGATTGGGAAGAGAATTTCTTAATTTATTTTAATAATTGAATAAGCACAATTAAGTGAAAGGTATGTTTTCAACCTTTATATGAGGTATGTGATCTATTAAGCTATATATATTAACTACTAATGTTGATTATAATAAATCAATAATCTCAATTTTGTGTGTAATTATAATGTACGATCATATTGATGATCATCAAAAGTGATAAAATTATAATTATTTTGAAGGTTTGAGGTTGAGCCTCATTATGGGTAAGACGATAGATTTATCGCACCAAAAGAATAAGACGATGGATTTATGTCCAATCGCAAAAAGAGGGTAAGACATTGGGTTAAAGTCCTCATGCACCATGGAGATTGTTGGGCTTTGTGGAGGCTTGTGAGCCGGCCCGACCCATTACTGAAACCCTAGGTTAACCATTTGGTTTTCCTATAAATATGATCCTTGTATTTGTAATTCTGAAGCAGCACAAGTGAAATAAAATCCTCCTGTTACAGTCGTGGAGTAGGGAAACCGAACCACGTTAAATTCTTGTGTGTCCCGTTTGTGTTCCGTTTCTCTTTTCTCTAGATTATTTGTGTGTGTTGTGTGTTTAATTCCCAACAATTGGTATCAGAGCCAGGTTTCAACAACACTGTAACACAAACTGTGAGAAATTGTCACCTAGGGTTCTTGTGTGAAGAACTTTGTGCAGGGAGGAGAGCCGCCGTTACCGTGTGGGTAACCTCAAGCAGCAGCCGGCTAGGAGAACCGCGCAGGGTGCGAACAGCCGTCGTCTGTGTGCTGTCCGTCGCGCCGTTCCGTTGGCCGCCGCATCGGGAAGGAGTGTGCCGCCGCCGTTCGCAAGCTACAGCCGTGCAAGACGCCAAGGATCTGGAACCGCCATTCGCGAGCAGCAGCCGCCGCGAACCAGGCAGGCCAGATCGAAGGAGATCTGCCGCAGATCGTAGCCCAGCGAGGGAGAAAGCCGCGCAGCAGTAGCGAGGCAGAGAACGCCGCTGCCGTCCAGTGGCCGCCGCGTCGAGGAGCCTCAGATCCAGCCGCGAGCGTCCAGATCGTGAGCATCGTCCAAATCGCCGCCCGCTGTCTGTAGATGCCGTTAAGGGAATTGCCGAAGTCCTTTGAGATGGCAGAAGATGGGAAGTTCCGAATTGAGAAGTTCGATGGTACAGATTTCAGTTGGTGGAAGATGCAGATTGAAGATTTGCTGGTTCAGAAAGATTTGGACGTAGTGTTGGGTGACAAGCAAGGAAAACTGTCTGATGCAGAGTGGGCAGTTTTGGATCGGAAAGCTATGTCAGTTATCCGACTCTCGTTGACCAAGAATGTTGCGTTCAACATTCTTAAGGAGAAGACAGCGAAAGGCATCTTGGAAGCCTTGTCTAACATGTACGAGAAGCCATCTGCAGCAAACAAAATTTTTCTGATTAGAGAGTTGGTGAACACAAAGATGAAGGAAGGCAGTTCAGTTACCGAGCACATCAACTCATTGAATTCGATCTTAGCCAGACTTTTGTCAGTTGGCATTAAGTTCGATGATGAAGTTCAAGCTTTACTACTGTTATCATCACTGCCTGACAGTTGGTCCGGAACGGTTACAGCAGTTGCCAGTTCAGTGGGACCTAATGGATTCACCTTTGAGAAGATTCGTGATCTCGTTCTTGGCGAGGATGTCAGAAGAAGGAGTTCTGGAGAATCATCAGGTGATATGCTAAACGTCGTCAGAGGCAGAGGAAATAACAGAGGTAGTGGGAGCAGGAACCGAAGAAGGAGTCAGTCGAAGGCTCGGGATGGCTCAGGTGTAACATGTTGGAACTGCAAGGAGGTGGGGCATTTCAGGAATCAATGCCAGAAAGACAAACAAGTCAACATTGCAAAAGACAGCGCCGACGAGGATTTGTTTATCTGTTGCGCGGAGAGCAATGTGGATTCCTGGGTCATGGATTCTGGTGCTTCTTTTCACGCTACCCGCAGCAGTGAAGCATTGCAGAATCTGGTTATTGGAGACTTTGGAAAGGTAAGGCTTGCAGACGATAGAGCTCTTGATGTTACGGGCATGGGTGACATGGTGCTGAAGACGCCAGTCGGTTTCTGGACCTTGAAGGATGTCAGAGTTGTTCCAAGCTTGACGAAAAGTTTGATTTCTGTTAGGCAGTTGGATGAACAGGGACATCATGTGAAGTTCGGAAATGGGCAGTGGAAGGTCGTGAGGGGCAATCTTGTCATGGCTCGTGGAACAAAAAGAGGATCGTTGTATATTGTCGGATTACCGTCTGAGGGAGTGACCGTCCCAGTTCAGAAGAAAAACAAAGTCCGGTTCACAGAATCTCGTGGGCAGAAGAAGGTTGTCTTTGCAAGAAAGAAACCCAGAGCCACAGGTCAGATTCAGGATGAACGAGCAAGGAAAGGTTCAGGAAGACCAGTCAGAGGCGTTTGTGGCAGTGGGAGCACCGGCCGTGCTTCAGCCAAGGCTCCTAGAAGACAGTGGGTCAAGAGAACCAGTATTCCAGCTGTTGATACGTCTCCAGAAAATTTCTTGCTGAGTATGGAGAGTGTTTGTTCTCAGGGAGTTCTAGGATCCGGCAGTTCGTGTCTCAAGTGGGAGCCGGTAGGGACCGAGGACGAGTCAAGGGCAGTTTCAGCCGTGACTGATGTGTTGAAGCTTCGGGGAGCTTCAACGGGCCTTTCAGTTGACTGATGAGAAGGCCGCTGTAGCAGGAGAGAGTTGAAAAAGATTACTAGACATACAAGTGTTCTAAGTGGATGACAGTTGAAATTCTTCAAGCCTCCAAGTGGGAGATTGTTGGGCTTTGTGGAGGCTTGTGAGCCGGCCCGACCCATTACTGAAACCCTAGGTTAACCATTTGGTTTTCCTATAAATATGATCCTTGTATTTGTAATTCTGAAGCAGCACAAGTGAAATAAAATTCTCCTGTTACAGTCGTGGAGTAGGGAAACCGAACCACGTTAAATTCTTGTGTGTCCCGTTTGTGTTCCATTTCTCTTTTCTCTAGATTATTTGTGTGTGTTGTGTGTTTAATTCCCAACAGATGATACGATATTGGGTTCAAGATCCATCAATTTATGACCTAAAACACTTTTATATGGATAAGACATTGAATGTCAGTCTCAATGCACCATATTGATGATATAATAATGACTAAAGAAAAACTAATGTGTTTTTGATGAGAAGTCATGAAATTTACTAAATTTGCTTCATTACGTAAAGTCAATATGGTTGTAGTGCATAATATGTCTGAAAGAAGACAAGTTATTGAATAATGCACATAGATATTGAATGAGGTACTAAAGCTATCATTATTTGATATGCTCACATATTTGTGTTTCATTCATGAAGAATGAGAAATTTTGATAAATGGTAAAAATATAAATTCATTCTTTAAAGGGAATGAGGTGTAAGCCACCATGCTAGGCATGAGAAAGATTGCAAAAATATTGGCACAAATAATATGTTACATGCACAATTTTCTTCAGATTAGTTCATTCAATGATGGGATCATGACTCACCTAAAGGGTGAAGTAATTGAGAAGAAATAAATCTGAAAATTACTCTTGGAGTAATAAAATTAAAATTTACTCATATAATAGTAAATTAGAAATTTACTAAAGCAAAAGGCACATGACGTAGTAAACTTGGAGTTTACGAGTACTAATAATTTTATTAGTTGGCATGAATAATTTGGTCATCCCAAAGATGTGCATATTGAGTAATGGACATACATTGAAAAACTAGAAGATTCTTCAAGAATTCTTTACGTTGCTTGTTCTCATGATAAAGTTGATTGGATCAACTACAGTTGGGACTAAATCCCTAAATTCTGAAAAGTATAAAAGGCGAATATGGGCCCGTTTACCTATCATGTGATATGATAAAAAGATGCATCTATAAGATAATCACATGTGTTTTTGTTGTCAACATGTGGTTTGACATTCACAAAATTGTTTGTGCAAAAATAATTGAGTTAAGAGCACAATTTCAGAATATGTAATCAAGACAATTTATCTTGATAATATTGATAAATACTCAAGATGTTGTGACATTAAGTGTCTGAGATAGTGAATCATTGCTTATGAAAATAAAGTTTCATGTGTTGATCTGAAATATGATATTACATACAAACATAATTGTATGAATCAAACCAATAAGTTATGATCAATTTTTCTGTTAATTGGTTTATGGTCAGGGACCAAATAGTTTTCATCTGATAATTTTGATGTGCAATATATTATTAATGAATATACTATGATGCACAAAGATAGATTCTCCAAAAGATTGAGATATATGTTAGGTTGTCTAACATAAAGGGGAGATTAGAAGCAACACAAAAGTTGTAAATACTCCTATTGAATGTCCCTTAAGGATAAAGTCTATGACATACATGAAGCATGATAGACTAATCAATTCTAAATAAAATAATCCTTGAAAAATGGGGAGGATAAAAGAATCAAAATGATCATAATAAGGATACAATGTGCTCTTGGAGAGCCTACGACATAACATTTTACGAAACCTCATGAGAGGGGTAGCTACCTAAAAATAATGAAGTGATGAGATCGCAATAAGTTTTGTCGTATTTCAAAATGATATATCGTTGACGATATCTTTGATACAATAGCTCGCAATATTGTAAAAGATTATGAGGATATGAATTCTACATCTATTAAAGCATGCTTGTGTAGAAATAATTATCAAGTGAAAAGTGGAACGATGCATCTTGGTAAGCGTAAAGCTTATTTGACTTGCAATCTAGGCACTAGAAAAGATGTCATACTTCTAATATTGAATGTTGTTACTTGACAAAATTAAATATCCAATGAGTTCAAAATCTAAAGCATATACAAGTTTTTGGAAAACTTGTTTATCATCCTCATAAGGATTAAATCGATTCAAAATGCATGAAGCATATACAAATATTGTTATAGAAGTTGATAACTAGAATTGAAACTCTTGAAGAGTTTTCAAAAGGCAATAGATTATTTGCTTAAAGAAGTTGAAGTAAGGAACTTACAGAAATCTTTGACCCTGAAGGGAAGATTTATAAAAGCAGATAGAAGAAAGCATATTTCGTCAAAGTTTTTCTACTCATGAGCTCCCAAGAATGGTGATATCAACATGCAAGAGGTATGTTCAAGTAATACTATAATTGATTTGTTCACCATGTCCCTATCAACTACAACTTTCAAGAAGATGATGCACAAGCTTGGAAAACGAAGATTCTAGTCTCTGAATTGATGTTCTCATAAGGGGAGTTAATACGCGATGTACTCTTTTTCCCTCACAAGGTTTTGTCCCATTGGGTTTTCCTTGTAAGGTTTTTAATGAGGCATCCATAATGCGTATTATTAGATATGTGTACTCTTTTTCCTTCACTAGATTTTTTCCCACTGGGTTTTATCTAGTAAGGTTTTAACGAGGCACATAATCTATCGACATTCAAGGGAGAGTGTTATAAACAATTTTTATTATAGTGAATGTCTAATTATGTGGAGTCCTAGTAGGATATGGTTAGGAATCCTACTTGGGGACCAAGTAAGGTTTTCCCTATAAATAAAGGGTTTTCCTTCATTGTAAATAAGATTGGTGCAAGATCTATGAATCCTGAATATACTTCAAGAGATATAAGAAGTCTTTTCTCTTCTCCCTACTTTCTTCTTCTTCTAAATTTATATACTTTCATAACAAAATTAACAAAACAAAATAAATAAGTGACATAAAACGTGTAATGCCAACTTTTTTTAAAAAAATCGTGCAAAAAGAAATAGAATAAAAATGGGAGGAAGATTTGTAGGAAAATAAGTTAGGAAGTTGGGAGTAATTAGGATAAGGTAAAACAAATTTGAAATTTTTTAGGACTCCTCTTTTCTTTTCTTTTTTACACTTTTTCATAATATTTTCTATATTATTATTATTTTTAGACTAGATAGAATTAACAAATAACTTAAATTCCAACATCTTTTTGTCATTTATTATTATTGTTATTATTATTATTAAACTATAAATAATTTATAATTTTTATTAGTTTACAATTTATTATTTTTTTAATTTTCATTTTAAATAAACCTTTTCAATTTAGTGTAAAATTTTATGTTTTGGTACAAAATTAGGTGTTCACACTTGCTTGATTATGCGATTCATTGATGTTTGGACATTACATGCTATTTGATCACCCTATTTGTTGAAAGTTGGATGATAGTTTTCTTATATACTCTAGTCACTGCTTATTCATTGTCGGTCTACAAGACATACTTGTTACATGTGATTTAGTACTCATACTATACTCACTACACTTGTTTGTGGTGCAGATTAGATTTCAAGTACGATCACAAATACCACTCAACACTCAACAACTCTACCTGAATCTACCACTTTGTTTGGAAAGCCTCTTACTGAATTGAGTTGCTGCGAAATGCCCGTAGCTAACTATAATCAGTCTAAAAACTGAAATAAAGACTAAAAAGTAAGCATGTCTATTATCCTCAAAGTATGAGGATTCACCATGAAGCTGCAGAATATGGACTAAAAATAGTACTAAGCGTGATCTTGATAATGAACACCTAAACCTACATTATAAAGCAATGTAGCGAAAAAATATGTGTTAGTACTTTGAATGAACTGAGCATGCAAGAGATATGCTAAGTTGAACAACGAATAACTTAGCAATGATATAATTGAAACAAGGATATATATATCTAATGAAGTATAACTGAAAGATAAAATTGATGCAATGAACAAGTACTAATAATGAAGATGACATGTTGAACTGTATGCTGACTAACTACCGAAAACCTGGTCAATGCACTAACAATCTGACTACAGGAGCTATTATTAATCGACATAAATTACATGAGCTAAATATGGAGTCTGATGTATATTCCCCATCGAAAGGACCCAATATACCTTGTCAGGGGTACAAAGGCATGATTATGGTGTGATTACTAAAAATGATGCCCAATAGAAGGGACTTCTAAACCTACGTTAGCACATAGTTTTAGGACTATGAGGGTACGTTGAGGCCTAGTCTAACTCGGTGTTAGGTCTACTCCCAACTAGGTATTCATAAAACTAAAGTGCACTAAATACTGAATATCTCAAAACACTGACATGCTAACCTAAAATGCAACATTTATATACAAAAAAAGTGGCATTCAAAATCTGAAGCATGATTTTTTGTCTAATTGGCCTAGCAAGTATGATTCATGAACTAGGATA
Organism: Solanum peruvianum; assembly: GCA_027705065.1. Lineage (NCBI taxonomy): Eukaryota > Viridiplantae > Streptophyta > Magnoliopsida > Solanales > Solanaceae > Solanum > Solanum peruvianum. Next base: position 27,387,376 of record JAKWJD010001763.1, read on the forward strand.
AAATTTACACAAGCTAGGGTTCTAAGCTCTACGCATGGAATTATGCTAAATTATTGAGAAATAAGTTATATGGATCAAAGGAAACATAATCACAATAAATCCAGAAACCGTAGGCCTGAATAGTTTATGAGAATTTGAAGAACTGATGGAAATCCTTTGGATTTTGGGACTGAACTTGAAGAAGACATCAACTATGACCTCTTTTCTCTTTTTCGTTCTTGGTTTAATAATTTTAGGAGAATGTTGGTTTTGGGTAGTTTATGACTAGATTATTAAGCTTAGACTGATTAAATTGACGTAGTTTAAGCATTAAATGGCGTAGTTAAAGTATCAAATGCATAGAGGAACAGACCAATGCGACCCTGACTTGAAAGCTGACAAAGTTAGTTCAAAACATGCTTCACATTTTGTCTAAGGCATTCTGGCTTTGCTTTCTAACTTAGTGGTGTTAGAAAAAAGATTTAGAGATATTTAATTTGATACGTCATGGGCCACATAATTCAGTTGTGATGAAAGATATGAGCGTTTGAAGCTAACCCCTAAGTATGACTAGTCCTCTTCATGGACGACTTCACGGTTCGTGTGGAGCTTTATGGATCGTTTAGACATCCGTGGTGCTTAACCAATGACTTTCTGAGTGAAAAATCACTTAAAATCTGACAAAATGACTTCAAGACAGGCTTCACGGGCCATCCAAAGCACAATGACTAGTCAAATGGGTCGTGAAGATGATCTGCATGATAGGGCTTCACTAAAATGAGCATAAGTTTTTACTCCAGACTCATAATTAGGCAAACTTTGTCGTGTTGGAAATAGGACCCAAAGACCTTCAATTTGATAGTTCCTGGGCCACCTAAATTATTTTATACCAAAGATATGACTATTTAAAATTGACCAAAGCCTCAAAGTTTGTCAATCCACTTCATGGATCGTGTGAAGTTCTATGGACCGTATAGTGGTACGTTTTCCTTCACAATAACCGTGGTGATTCTATGTCTTCTTTATGAACCGCTTCCTGACTCGTGTGGAGCTTCAGCAACCGTCTAATGGTCCATGGTCTATCACCTTTTGCTGGGTGCACAACCACGACCAGGGTAACATGTTGTGGTTTTCTTCCCGACCTGTAGGCCTCCTATGTTGGTTTCCCTTCTCTCTTGTTCAATCTTAGTTATGATTTTTGAGGTGTGACAAAACTCACCCCCTTGGATCATTTGTTGTTGAATGAAGTCTAAGCAAGTTGAGTTTGGAGGAAAGAGCTGAAATCCCTATAAAATGAATACTAGAAATTAATATATAACTGAACTCAGTTCCATAAACGTGCAAATATGGTGAAATGCAATGATAACCGAGGGAATATGATATTAATTCTAAATTACACAAGAGTAAGATGAGAGACTGGAAAGGAACTATTACCTCAAGTTGAAACTGAATCTGAAGGAAAGAGGTGAGGATACCTGGACATCAGGGCTGCTTCTGCTCCCAAGTAGCTCCCTATACAAACTCATTCCTCCACAAAACCTTTACTGAAGCGACTTTCTTATTTCTCAACCTATGAACCCGACAATCAAGAATTTCAACTAGAAACTCTTCACAGGTGAGCCCATGTTTCACAACCACATTCTCAAAATATACTATTAATGTCATATCATCCACACACTTCTTCAACAAGGAAATGTGAAAGACTCGGTAAACCGCTGCTAATTCTGTTGGAAACTCTAACTCATAAGACACATTACGAACCATCTTTAGGATTTTGTAAGGACCTACATACCTGAGACTGATCTTCTCTTTCTTGCCAAATCTCACCACCCTTTTCATAAGTGACACTTTTAGGAAAACTCAATCATCAATTTCAAACTGTAAATCCCTTCTTCTTACATTTTCATGGGACTTCTAACGACTTGATATACCGTGGTTTCACGGTATTATTAATACTTTTTCCTTAAGTTTAGTGTGTCCAAAAGCCTTTTTGTGCTAATTTTTATATAAGTTTCTCCTTATTTGCAGGAAATCTGTCCAAAGATGAATGCGGAGGTTTTTGAGCGAAGAAATGCAGAAGAGACCACCTACGGAGATTGTGACGGTTCGTCATGCTTGTGACGGTCCGTAGGTGGCAGCGTAGTGCAGTATGCTGAAGAAAGATTGGGAAGTCTGACCAAGTGTGGGGTTATGGAGCTTATGACGGTCCGTCGTGTCCATGACGGTCCGTTCTGCAGGTTCGTCATGAAGTTCATAGAAGTAATCTAGTACCCATATTCCAAGAGTTCAAATGTTTTTGAACGAAAACCCTCGACGGACCGTTGTGCCTGTGACGATCCGTCATATTTGCCGTCGAGAGTAATGAGGAGAGCAGCAGAAGAAATTGCACAAGTATGGGACGACGGAGTCCATGACGGTCCGTCGTGACCACGACGATTCGTCGCGTGGTCCGTCGACCCAGCTGCATTTTGACAGATTTCCAGCAAATTGAATCCTTGTTTAATTAGGTTTTTATTTTCTATAACTAGTTTGAAAAACCTCGTTTTAGAGGGTAGACTCTGGATTATTTGGTTACACCTTTGATTATTGTTAGACTTTTTGTGAGATTCTTGATTACTTTGAGATTCTTGTAAGTGATTGTTGGTGATTTTTGTTGATTAATCAAGCAAACTTTCATATTTTACTCTTTCTCATTGAAGTAAGTACATGAATTCTTATATCGTATATTTGAATATTGTGATTAAGACTATGGGTAACTAAACTCCATAACTAGAGTTGTGGGAACCATAGGCAAATAATGAGGTAAAACCTAACTAAAATAATAATTCTAGAATAGTGTCTTGCATGTATTAATAATTCTTTCGCTTAGAAGTCTTTTTAACGGATGGCCAACATTAGAACTCGCCTTAATGCTACTTGCCGGACCAAGGAGGTAGATAATAGGAAAAAATTATCAACATAGATTTAGTGTACAATATCTAATAGGCTAGTATTGATTAGTACGAGGTCAAATATCGAATACAATGCTTAATATGATTTAAAGATAAGGGTTAGGATAGCAACACACGTAGCCGGACCAAGGTGCGGACTGAAATTTTCTAGATGCCGGACCAAGGATTTAGAAATACATAACTTATCACTTTGCATGCAAGATACTAGGAAAGAATTGTTATAGTTAGAATTATCAAGTTATGAACCTGTGGGGTTGAAAGAACAAAGAGAGAGAAAGAACAAAAGTAAAGTAAACTTGTGGGGAACACGTAAAACCTAGTTATTTTGATTAATTGATTAAATTCCAACATTCGAAGATGTTAAGTGTCTCGTTCAATTTTGCTAGTTAGTTTCATTTATTTAGAAATTGAAAGCCCCCCTTTTATTGTTTTTGCTTTCAAAGGAAGTAATTGACTGAACAATAGTAATAATAGATTGAAGTTAAGTCTAAACTATTTTCCTCGAGGGAACGATCCCAACCTCACTAGTTGGGTTATTTACTTGACACGACCGCTTTACTTCTTATTTGAGAAGTAAGTTTGAGCGTATCAAATTTTGGCGCCGCTGCCGGGGAAAATAGCTTTTAGATTAACTTAAACTTATTACTATAGTTTAGTTGATATTCTCTTGATTTTACTTTGTTTTATTGTTTTTGATTTGTGTAGAACCAACCTCCTTGTATGCCAAATACACAGAGAGGAAGAGAACCCTTGTTTCCCTACGATCACGAATTAGAGCGTACACTATGCAACATGAATCGAAACTTGGGAATCAATGTTGATGATCCAAACCAGAACATCCCAGCTCCTGTTGATGTTCATGGTCAGTTGTTACCCCATGCTCCGGGTGAACACCAACAGAGGGGACAAAATCCCGCTCCACTGCCAGGGGTTTGTTTTCAGGGCTACCTTGTGAGGATCCACATGCCCATATAGCTAAGGTAAGGGTAGTGTGTAAAAGCTGTGTAGGGAGGCCTGACTTGGACTTGGATGTAATAGGGCTTAGAGTGTTTCCTCTCTCACTGACGGGAGAGGCTGCTATATGGTTCACTGAGCTGCCTTATAACTCAATTTTCACTTGGAACCAACTAAGGGATGTCTTCTTAGCACGCTAATATCCGGTCTCCAAGAAACTAAACCACAAAGACAGAGTGAACAACTTTGTGGCACTACCAGGAGAGTCAGTTAGTAGTTCTTGGGATAGATTCACCTCGTTCTTGAGAAGTGTTGCAAATCACCGTATAGATGATGAGTCACTGAAGGAATACTTCTATCGAGGACATGATGATAATAATAAATCGGTGTTGGACACTATAGTAGGTGGATCTTATGGGGAGTGCCCTTATGCTGATATTGCTGAAAAATTAGAGAAAATCTCCCGGAATAGTAAAGCTTGGAGTACTAGGAAGTCAGATACCGAGAGAAATAACTTCACAGTACACTCCACTCACAACCCAACCACGGATGAGATTCGTGAAGAAATGGCTCAGATGAGAACTAAGCTTGGGTTGGTACTAAAACATGTCACTGGGGGTGCAGAAAAGATAAATGCAATCTAATACTTGTCGAAACCACCGCCACCTAATGATGAATGCTATTATGCGGAGGACACCTATGCAGTAAATGAGCAGACGGGGGGTTTTCGACCAAGCGCCCAAGGCTCAAATTAGGATAATTGGCGCCAAGGTCAAGGTAACCAAAGTCAGATCTATGGTAACTACAACCGTAAGGGTCATTATGTCCGAGATGGAAACTACAACCGCGACAACAAGTTCAACAGGGGTAACTACGGTAACAGAAATGATAGGAATGGGCCCTATGTCCCTCCTCAAAATTGTGAAGTTACTCCTAGGGATGGTGGAGATAGTATGGCGTGAGTTGAGGATATGTTGCACAAAATCATGAGGAGGTTCGATGCTAGTGATGAGCACATTAAAGAGTTAAGGTGTGATTTAGCAAGTATTGGGCAAAAAGTCGATACACATGCAATATCGATTAAGCATATCGAGTTGCAAATGGCCCAATTATCTGTGATAGTGAACACACGGCAACCGGGCACTCTTCCTTGCAACTCTGTCCAAAATCCACAAAATGATGCGCACTGTATGACAATCACTACTCGGGGTGGTAAGCAAACCATTGACCCACCTATGCCGTCTAATGAGGACTAGGTGAGAAAGGATGATGATAAGGTAGTAAAGGGTAGTGGTGAAGCAGAAGAGAGCAATGGAAAAGATGTAGAAGTCCCTATGAAGGTAATTCCCATGCCTAGACCACCACCACCCTTCCCTCAGAGATTAGTGAAAAAGACCAAGGAAGGTAAATATCGACGTTTCATAACGATGCTGAAGCAACTTTCTATCAATGTCTCTTTGGTAGAAGCTCTAGAACAAATGCCTGGTTATGCCAAGTTTATGAAAGATCTGGTTACAAAGAAAAGATCGGTCACTTTCGAGGATGATGATAGACTGCAGCATTGCAGTGCTATTGCTACAAGATCTCTCGTACAAAAAAAAGAAGATCCGGGTGCGTTCACTATTCCTTGTACAGTCGGGTCATTACATTTTGCGAAAGCATTATGTGATCTGGGGGAAAGCATAAATCTCATGCCCCTCTCGATTTACAAGAAGTTGGGTTTGGGTGACCCAAAACATACTGCGATGCGGCTACTGATGGATGATCGAACAGTGAAAAGGCCTATAAGGATACTCCATGATGTTCTAGTAAAAGTAGAGTCATTCATATTTCCTGCAGATTTTGTTATTTTTGATTGTGAAGTCGATTTTGAAGTGCCTATTATTCTTGGGAGGCCATTCCTTGCTACAGGTTGAGCCGTAGTTGATATGGAAAAGGGGCAGATGAAATTTCAGTTGAACAATGAAGAAGCGACCTTCAACGTTTGTAGGATCATGAGGCAGAGTGGTGAGGTCCAATCGGTATCCACCATATCCCACAAAGAAAAGATGAAGAAGGAGAATGAAGAAAAAAGTGCAAAAAAAGAGTTTATGGTTGGGGATTTGGTAATTTTAGATAGATCAGGGTTGCCTTGTTTTACAGGCAAGCTCAAGTCCAAATGGACTGACCCTTACTTGATCACCCATGTATTCCCTCATGGTGTAGTTGAGTTAAAAACCAAGGAGGGAGTGCGGTTTAAGGTGAATAGAGAATGAATAAAGCTCTATTTTTGGCATACTGCATCGGTGAATGAAGTGACAGTGGCATACCATCTTTATGAAGGCTGAGTAATCAAGTGTCCTCAGTCGTGCCGCGACGTTAAATCTGGCGCTTGTTGGGAGGCCCAATACTTATAGTTTTTGTTTCTAGTAATGGTAGCATTTTTTACTAATTTGTTTAAATTTGAAGGCACATCACCAGGAAATTCTGCAGAAAATTACTCTGCAGCAGTCACTGATGGATACAGCGACGGACCGTGTTAACTGTGACGGACCGTCGCATGAATCCGTCGTGCCAGGTACGTCTTTCTGTTATTTTCAAACTAGGGCACACGCGACGGAACCAACGACGGACCGTCACAAATGAGACAGACCATCGTCGGGGACTCGTCGCGTCAATAATGAGGCGTACCCGACCCGACCCGGCTGGGTTTTCTTTTTAAAAAAATTTCAACATATAAAACCCCAACCCTTCATTTATCCCCATTCTTTCACTCTTCCTCCTATTTCCCTCCCTTTTCAACTTCCAAAACCATCTCTCTCTTCAGCCGATCATTTTCCTCATATTTTCCTAAATCCTAATCTACTAATCGGAGAGCTGCTGCTGTGGGTGTCTACTTGATCATCAAGTACCTTTTCCCTTGTTTTTCTCAAAATTCTCAGGTATGTGTCTCTAATTTCTACTCATTTATATTTCATTTTTATTTATCAATTATTATTATCCTAGTTCTTCTTGAGATGTTCATTTCTTTTATATAAAATTCTGTCTAACCTAGGTTAAAAATCTTCAAAATTGCTTTGTTTAAAACCCTAGAAATAGGTGCTTTAGCATTGCTAGTTTACTAGGTATGTGGGTTAGACAAATGAAGGTTCAAACACTGCCAATTCGATTTGGGTCACAGGGGCACCCCCAGTTCTGTCACTGATTTACAGAACGAGACCCCGATGACGGACTGTCGTACCCACGACGGACCGTCGTTGGGTCCGTTCCAAAAGCCCTAACACCCCACTGTCCAATTTTATGCAAGCGTCCTCCACATGCGACGGACCGTAATCCCCACGAGGGTCCGTCTTGCACAACCGTTCTGGTTGTTAGAGACCCTATTCGTAAGGGTTTCTCATTTTTTTCCAAGTGTCCTTCAACGGACACATGTGACGGACCGTCATACCTACGACGGCCCGTCCTGCACAACCGTTCTGGTTGTCAGAGACCCTGTTCCTAAGTGTCTCTCGCTATTTTTCTAAGTGTCCTCAAATGGACAACTACGACGGAGCGTCATACCCTCGACGATCCGTCCTGCATGACCGTCATAACGGTCTGAGAACCCTCTCCTAAGGGTCTCCATATTTTTTCCAAGTGTCCTCTGACGGACACCTACGACGGACCGTCATACCTGTGACGGTCCGTCTTGCACATACCGTCATACTTGTTAGAGACTATCCTTCGGGGTTCTCCATATAAACATAGTCTAAGTAGGACACGACGGACCCCATGACGGTCCGTCATAGTCACGAAGAGCCGTCACCTGGCCCGTCGTGTTTCACTGTTACTATAGAAATGGCATTTTATTTTAATTTTTTTGTATTTATTTTGTGTGGTTTTGCTTGTCTTTTTTGCTACTTCTAGTACTAATATTGATCCTTTACATGTACTATCTACTATGGCACCAAAACAAGACTAAGTCTATGCACGCAGGCGATCGAAGTCTGTCGCCCCGTCTGCCCACCTGTTCATTGGCTCTGATGATGAGCGTGACCTCGAGTACGTGCCCCCAGGCACTTCCACCCCTTCCCGTGTTGCACGTGCTGCCAGAGCCACACCCAAAAAGGTGGCGTCCGGCGTAGTCACTACCTCCCAGTCTGATGAGGAGCGCACACTAAGCGGCACACCTGGGTCAGCCACCAATGAAGAAGGAGCGTCTGGCTCCTTAGGGGTTTCGTTGTCGGAGGAAGCCTCCGGATCTGCTGAGGTTCCCGCACCCTCCACCGCTGCAGCGTCGGCCTCGTCTAATGAGGCTGACAGTTTGGAATCCACACTCGGTTCACAAGCTCATGCTCTCACCCCGGCTACTAACCAACCCAACCGCTGTTGTGTCAACGGGCAGTTTCAAGTCTACTCCGATGCAAAGTTCCTGAATGACAAAGGAGTTATGACTCGAACAATGACGTTGGAGCGGCGGGTCCTTACAGGGAGTCTCCCGACGATTCTTGAGATCCACAATCTCTTCACCAGACATCGACTGGAGTGGACAGCATGTCCGTTGGGACGTTATAGTGAAGAGCTGGTCCGAGAGTTCTATGCATCCTACGTAGCGACTCTCCGATCACAGATTGATAGGCGGGCTGCCCCCGCCAAACAGGCCCCACTGGAGCAGGTCCGAGTACGGGGCATTCAGGTTGATATCTTCCTGCCTGCGATCCGCCAGTTTCTATACGACGAGGATGTTGATGCTTATCAGACCGCTCTCACTGCCGAGTTTGACTACCGATGGCAGCTTGTTAAAGATGGCAAATTCCTGCGCGAGCCATCGCTGAGAGAGACCACCAAGAGGTGGATGTCCCTGAACTTGTCTGTTGATGGAGAGGGTGCCGACTGGGTGACCGAGCCGAAGGGGGCCATCAAGAAGGCCAACCTGACTTTCACGGCGAAGTTGTTGTGGTTGATTGTCCGCCACTGCCTTTCCCCCACAGCCACTGATAATATCGTCACATGGAATCGAGCAGTACTGATGGTGGCGATGATAGCCGGGTTCGAGGTGGATTTTGCGTGGCTTCTACAAGCAGTCATGCACGAGAAGGCTTTTAAGGTCACAACTACTTACCCTTTCCCGTGCATGATATTTTTTCTCTACAGGTCCGGAGGTGTGCCTATATGGCACGTCGATCAGCTCAAGACCCCTCTAGGTACTGTTGATATAGGCCTCATCAGAGATGAGGCCAATAAGTTGGCCCCACTTGTTGATAATCTGGATAATACGGTAGCTATGGTCAATAAACATCCGTAAAGTGGTTTCGAATGACCTTGAGGAGGCCCCGACGCAGCACCTTTCTCGCTCATAGGATCTATGAAACGAACGCCCAGGCCCGCACGGCTACGCAGGTGGCTTCCACAGACACTATCCCGATCGAGTCTAGCCCGGGTAATAGCAGTGCATCGAGCTCCTCTAGCACATACCCTTTACCCGCTCTGGTCCCGCTTGCTAGGGTCCAAAAATTAGAGGCGCAAATGGCTACTTTTCTGCATCATATCTATCACCGAGGCAGAATAGGGCTTAGAGCAGAAAATGGTCCAGCACATAGAGCGGAAGATCGCTGAGGTTCACCAGCGCTTGGACGCTTTTGAGTTACTGGTGCTAGCCCGGCCAGCTCCTCTGGTGTATGTGTCGACCCTTCAGGCTATGGTCGACAGTCTTCGCGCAGATATTGACATGGTTTTAGTGGCTAGGGTGCCTGAGTCTGAGGCCCCTTCTGTCGAGCCTGCTGAAGACACAGTGTTGGCGGCCCTATTCGCCACCTCAGAGATTCCGCCACCTCCCCCTCGAGAGCATGCCAAGAGGCGTAGGAGTCGAGCGGAGGATGAGGCGCGAGCACGGAAGAAGGAGCACCGTGAGATGGAGGCTTCTAGGAGAGCCTCGCTTGCTGAGGAGGAGGCGCGCCAGATGAGAGCAGGAGAGTTAGCGGCTGGGGCGTCTAGCTCCCAAACTGTGGAGATAGAGGGAGGCACTGCTGATAGTGCTGTTGTTGCTGAGGACACCACTGAGGGTGTCCAGATTACAAAGGAAGTGGGTTCTGGGGAACCGTACCCACCAGCTTGCTGATCGTCGGCGCTTTGCGCCCCAGGTTTTGCTTCAACTACCACTGTAGTATTTCAATTTTTATGCATTGGGGACAATTTCATGTCTTTTTGTTGGGGGTGGGGTAAATGGAAAGTGAGTGCTAGGGTGAAGTCTGAGTAGCCCAATTCACTATCCTCTTTTGGGGTTTTCTTGCCTGTGTTCTTTTTCCCCAAGAGACTAATTACTTTTTCTGTTGAACCGGCATATCTATATCTTATGTACATAGTTTAATTCTGGAGCATGATGGCTAAAATGATATTCTTATAAATTGTAATATGATGCATGACTTGGCATAGACGTGTGGCTCTAAGCATGACATAGAGGTACACCACTACATTACCCTATGTCTAAAATTCGAACTAGGTGTCTTATAATCTGGTAGAGTGATGAGATGTCAAGTGAGTGTGAGGAAGATTTGAATAGTCCACTATTTGTACTGAGCTAGAACTTGCCTGGTTAGTCCTGCTAAAAGTAAGCTGTAATAGACAATTAGGAAAGGATCATAGGCCCTTATTCAATATAGCCCATTTTAGCCTAAATAAAAGAAAACCAAATGAAATTTATCCTTCTTTGATCCAAATGATCTGAGCTTAAATTAGACCTTTCTTTTTCACCCCAACTGATCTTTTTTGGGAATAATGTGTTGGCCCTGGTCCCTCCTTGGACATGTTCACCTCAGATTATGCCCAAAGCATAAGTTGAGGGTGGCTAATGCAGTAAACAACCTTCGTTATGGCCCTGACCTAACTTTGGGATTTTGTACTTTGACTCATGGTAAAGCCATGAGTTGAGTGTGGCTATTATGAGGAATGCTTTGGGAAGTGGGGTTGAAAGAACAAAGAGAGAGAAAGAACAAAAGTAAAGTGACTCAAGAATTAGTTGAAAGAAAAGTAAAGAAAAAAAATATACAAGAAATACAAGCAAGAAAAGAAAGTCACTTACACAAATGAAGAAATAAGAGAAAATAGCAAGGTGAAAGAATATGAGAAACTGGGCGAGATAAAATGATAGAAAATGGTATGTTTAGCCGATATGTCGAGGAGGGAAAATTGTCACTAAAGTATACCTAAATATACCCTACCTGACCCTGAGCCTATGTTACAACCTACGAAAGTCCTATCATGATCCTAAGGGTTGTATAGCGAACTAAAGGCAGTGAAAATAAGGGCAAGCTTATGGCAATATGTATGAATGAGCGTGAATTTTTTCTGAGAGCGAGTGTTGAAAAGTAATCCTTATACTCAAACTGAAATCATTGTGTGAAAAATGAGAATTTTATTTTAAAGTGAGGACACTAGTTGCAATACCGGAAATATTAACATCTCGGTGATAAATTTAAGAGGATAGGTGTTAGTGCATGGTGAGTCTGTGTCATGCTCTGATCCCACATAATTCAAGCCTAATTGTGATAACATGCATAAATATGACGAGATTAATTGGGATTGATAGCCAAATGATTGCAAAGGATCAAACATGGATACTATTGTACAAAGATTTTGATTGAGTCATAGGGCCTCGCTTGAGGACAAACAACGAATTTAAGTTGAGGGTGTTGATATACCGTGGTTTCACGGTATTATTAATACTTTTTCTTAAGTTTAGTGTGTCCAAAAGCCTTTTTGTGCTAATTTTTATATAAGTTTCTCCTTATTTGCAGGAATCTGTCCAAACATGAATGCAGAGGTTTTTGAGCGAAGAAATGCAGAAGAGACCACCTACGGAGCTTGTGACGGTCCGTCATGCTTGTGACGGTCCGTAGGTGGAAGCGTAGTACAGCTGCTGAAGAAAGATGGGGAATTATGACCAACTGTGGGGTTACGGAGTTTATGACGGTCCGTCGTGTCCATGAAGGTCCGTTCTTCAGGTTCGTCATGAAGTTCAGAGAAGTAATCCATTACCCATATTCCAAGAGTACAAATGTTTTGGAACGGAAACCCTTGACGGACCGTTGTGCCTGTGACGATCCGTCATATTTTCCGTCGAGGGTAATGAAGAGAGCAGCAGAAGAAATTACACAAGTATGGGATGACGGAGTCCATGACGGTCTATCGTGACCACAACGATCCGTCACGTGGTCTGTCGACCCAGCTGCATTTTGACAGATTTCCAGCAAATAGAATCCTTGTTTAATTAGGTTTTTATTTTCTATAAATAGTTCGAAAAACTTCGTTTTTGAGGTTAGACTCTGGATTATTTGGTTAGGCCTTTGATTATCATTAGACTTTTTGTGAGATTCTTGATTACTTTGAGATTCTTGTAAGTGATTGTTGGTGATTTTTGTTGATTAATCAAGCGAACTTTCAGATTTTACTCTTTCTCATTGAAGTAAGTACATGAATTCTTATATCGTATATTTGAATATTGTAATTAAGATTATGGGTAACTAAACTCCATAACTAGAGTTGTGGGAACCATAGGCAAATAATGCGGTAAAACCTAACTAAAATAATAATTCTAGAATAGTGTCTTCCATGTATTAATAATTCTTTCGCTTAGAAGTCTTTTTAACGGATGACCAACGTTAGAACTCGCCTTAATGCTACTTGCCGGACCAAGGAGGTAGATAATAGGAAAAGAATTATCAACATAGATTTAGTGTACAATATCTAATAGGCTAGTATTGATTGGTACGAAGTAATAACTTAGTCAAATATCGAATACGATGCTTAGTATGAGGTAAAGATAAAGGTTAGGATAGCAACACACGTAGCCGAACCAAGGTGCGGAGTGAAATTTTCTAGATGCCGGACCAAGGATTTAGAAATACATAACTTATCACTTTGCATGCAAGATACTAGGAAAGAATTTTTATATTTAGAATTATCAAGTTATGAACCTGTGGGGAACACGTAAACCCTAGTTAGTTTGATTAATTGATTAAACTCTAACATTCGTAGCTGTTAAGTGTCTCTTTCAATTTCGCCAGTTAATTTCATTTATTTAGAAATAGAAAACCCCCCTTTTATTGTTTTTGCTTTCGAAGGAAGTAATTGAGTGAACAATAGTAATAATAGATTGAAGTTAAGTCTAAACTATTTTCCTCGTGGGAACGATCCCAACCTCACTAGTTGGGTTATTTACTTGACACGATCACTTTACTTCTTATTTGAGAAGTAAGTTTGAGCGTATCACGACTTTGAGTTGTCTTTAGTCTATCTCTAATCAGTTGAAATTTATTCATAGCCTCATGAACCTATCTTGCCCAATCAAGTATGCTCCTATTGGTGAACTCTATGAGAGGTAGGTGATCATCCCATTACTATTTAAATCAATCACACAAGCTCTCAACATGTATTCTAAGGTTTGAATGGTACTCTTTGCCGTACCATCCGTCTGAGGGTGAACTCTTATACTAAGATTCACCTTAGTACAAAGACCCTTCAAAAACTATCTCTAGAAATAAGAGTTAACTGAGATTCACATTAGTACCAAGACCCTTCCGAGTCGGCTTTGTCACCTGGTTCATCAGGTGTTCACCCTTTATTTCATATTTCGATCCCAATGACGTATCATTAAAATAACTCTCATGTGGTCCATTGACATTCAATGTTGGATGCTCATTATGTGACTTTTGAGGAGTATTTGGTAATTATCTTGTATAGGAAATTTTAAAGTTGAGGTCGAAATAAATTGCCTTAGTAAAGGTATAATGGATGCATCATCTAGTTTTGGAGGTAGAAGATTGAGTAGGACATGTGGATCAAGTATCCCCATATTTTTGAGCGTTCAAGTACTTTTATTCTTTCACCATTCAAGGATGAACATGTTTTAGTGGTAGATAATGTAACGGCTTGATATATCATATTAAGCACTAGACTTATTCGAATCTTTCCATAAAATTTAAATGAAGATTTTTGAACTATTTGGTAACTACAATTATTTAATTGACATATATTTATTAATTAATTATCTTTTTTTAGTTGATAGTTAATTATTTATGAGTTAATTATTATAAGTCCTTACATGAACTTGAGAATATCGCCTACTCTGCAATGTGGGGAGGGTATTTTTAGGGCCACTACGTGTGACACTATTCTTGCATAGAATTCAAAAATAACCAGCTGTAATTTTTTGCTGTGCTCCTGCGTCCAGACCATAGAGTAGCCCTAGGGTGTACCTTTACGGACCTCATTACCTACACTATGAGACTTTACACACAGTTATAACAGTGGCTATAGATTCCATATAGGTTACATTGATCACCAACAATAGGCAATCATGTGATTCTCTAACAATTACTTTTACATAGAGAAAATAAGCTATATAACAAACTAATGATATCACTTAGGCGAATTAGATGAATTATATTTATGCAAATGAATAATATATGAAATTCTTTGTAATGATCGTTGAGATCGGTCAGCTATTCAAAATTTGTATTAAGACTCTTGCATACATATGCTTAGATTTCCCAATCTTCATGTTTGATTCATTTTAGCATTCTTACGTGTATACTTGTTATTAAGTCTACGTTACATATCACTATATGTTTTGTATGTACTGATGTCCCTATTTTTTGGTGCTGCATTTCTATCGATACAAGCTTAAGTACTAAGGACAACAAACATTTCCAGTAGACCAAAGACTTCAATTTTTGCCATTGGTAAGATCCACCTAAATCTAGAGATATCGGATATTTGTATCCTATATTTTCCATATATTTACATATGTTAGAATTGATATGTCAGGGACCTGTCTCGTCTAGTTATCAGATTCTCAGATGCATACTCTTTAAAGTCTTCTTAGACTTATTTTTTTTCATGAAGTAGCCTACTGGGCCCTTTTGGTATCTATTTTGGTTTGGGTCGTGTCACATATTCTAGTTCCTATGAGTCTACTTGGGTCGTGTCACATGTTCTAGTTCCTATGAGTCTACTTGGGTCGTGTCACATGTTCTAGTTCCTATGAGTCTACATCTTTGACATGATTTTAATATAGATAGTTAGAAGGTTCTTGTATGCATCCTACATCTCTGCTACTTTCTACTTAGGGCACAAGACATGCATTCGTCCATAATGTGACCTTTGTTATTTTGATTATGAGCTCACTTCTTATGTGCGTCTTTCGGATTAATCCTAGAGTTGGATCCTTTGGTAGGATGTACGATACTGATAACACAAAGGTTTTATAAATAGTTGCACATGAAATGACTTTAGGACCTACGTCATATTCCTAAAAGTAAACCTTATGGGTGATCTTCTCATTCCATGTTTGAACCATTATTGCAAAGGGTTGCATCATTAGTCTCTCTTTGAATTTCTTCTTGGCGACTTCAGACTCATTTATTTCGAGAAACATCATGTCTATCCCCTCTATAGTGGACGAGAATTGATATACCGTGGTTTCACGGTATTTTTAATGCTTTTTCCTTAAGTTTAGTGTGTGTCCAAAAGCCTATTTGTATTGATTTTTATGTAAGTTTCTCTTTATTTACAGGAAATCTGTATAAAGATGAACACGGGATTTATTGAGCAAGAAACATTGAAAAATTACCACCTACGGAGCTTGTGACGGTCCGTAGGTGGCATCGTAGTGAAGCTGCTGAAGGAAGATGGGAAGTCTGACCTAAGTGTGGGATTACGAAGTTCATGACGGACCGTTATAGCCACGACTGTCCTTCCTGCTGGTTCGTCGTGATGATCAGAGAGTAGTCCCAGTACCCAAATTCCAAGAAGTTTAAGTGTTATGGAACAGAGACCCTCGACGGACCGTCATTCTTGCAACGGTCCGCCATACCTGTTCGTCAATGGTAATGAAGAAAGCAGCAAAAGGATTTGTAAAGTACAGGATGACGGAGTCCATGACGGCCCGTCGTGACCACGACGGCCTATCACGAGGTCCGTCGACTCGGATGCGTTTGACAGATTTTCAGCAATTAGAGTCCTTCTTTTATTAGGTTTTTGTTTTTTATAAATAGTTGAAAAATCTCGTTTTTAGGGTTAGACTTTTTAGTGTTAGACTCTTTGTTAGTAGACTCTCTGTTATTAGGCTTTTTGATTGTTATACTTTTGTAGAATCTATAGTCCTCGATTAATTTCAGTAATTGATACACTTTTTCTGCAATTGATTATTGGTGCATTTGTTGATTAATCAAGTAAACTTCTGGATTTTATTCTTTCTCATTGAAGTAAGTGCATGAATTCTTATATTACATATATGAATATTGTGATTATGACTGGTGCATTTGTTGATTAATCAAGTAAACTTCTGGATTTTATTCTTTCTCTTTGAAGTAAGTGCATGAATTCTTATATTACATATATGAATATTGTAATTATTACTATGGGTAACTAAACTCCATAAATAGGATTGTGGGAACCATGGGTGAATAATGAGGTAAAATCTAACTAAAATAACAATTCTAGAATAGTGTCTTGCATGTATTGATAATTCTTTCGCTTAGAAGTCTTTTTAAGGGATGGCCAATGTTAGAAATCGCCTTAATGCTACTTGCTGGACCAAGGAGGTAGATAATAGGAAAAGAATTATGAACATATATTTAGTGTATACTATCTAATAATCTAGTGTTGCTTTGGTACGAGGTAATAACTTAGTCATACAATGCTTAATATGAGGTAAATATAAGGGTTAGAATAGCAACACACGTAGTCGGACCAAGGTGCGGAGTGAAATTTTCTAGATTTCGGACCAAGGATTTAGAAATACATAGCTTATCACTTTGCATGCAATATACTAGGAAAGAATTGTTATAGCTAGAATTATAAAGTTAGAAACCTGTGAGAAAAACTTAAACCCTAGTTACTTTTATTAATTGATTAAACTCCAATATTCGAATCTGTTAGTTGATTACTTTAATTTAGATAGTTATTTTCATTCATTTAGAAATAAATCCCCCCTTTTATTGTCTTTTGTTTTCTAAGGAAATAATTTACTAAATAATAGTAATAATATATTAAAGTTAAGTCTGAACTATTTTCCTCGTGGGAACGATCCCAACCTCATTAGTTGGGTTCTTTACTTGATACGACCGCTTTACTTGTTATTTGAGAAGTAAATTTGAGCGTATCAAATTTTGGCACCGCTGCCGGTGAAAGTAGCTTTTAGATTAACTTAAACTTATTACTAAAGTTTAGTCAATATTTTCTTTATTTTACTTTTCTATTGTTTTTGATTCTTGCAGAACTATCTTCCTTGTATGCCAAATACACGGAGAGGAAGAGAACCCTTGTTTCCCTACGATCACGAATTAGAGCATACACTATGCAATATGAATCGAAACTTGGGTATTAATGATGATGATCCAAATCAGAACATCCCAGCTCCGGTTGATGTTCATAGTCAGTTATTACCAGATGATCAGGGTGAAAATCAACAAAGGGGACAAAATCTCGCTCCACTTCCTCAAGAATACTACCGAGGCTACGATAATATAGTAGACTCTGATGGGCCACTTGTATTGCCCCCTATACCACAAGGCCACACCTTCGTGGTAACTAGTAGTCTGATGCAAATGCTCAGTGCCAAAGGTTTGTTTTCAGGGCTACCTCTTGAGGACCGACATGCCGATATAGCTAAGGTAAGGGCAGTGTGTAAAAGTTGTGTAGGGAGGCCTGATTTGGATTTTGATGTAATAGGGCTAAGAGTCTTTCGTCTCTCACTGACGGGAGAGGCTGCTATTTGGTTCACTGAGCTCCCTTATAACTCAATTTTCATTTGGAACCAACTAAGGGACGTTTTCTTAGCATGTTACTACCCAGTCTCCAAGAAACTAAACAACAAAGATAGAGTGAACAACTTTGTGGCACTACTGGGAGAGTCAGTTAGTAGTTCTTGGGATAGATTCACCTCATTTTTTAGAAGCGTCCCCAATCACCGCATAAATGATGAGTCACTGAAGGAATACTTCTACCGGGGACAGGATAATAATAATAAAGAGGTCTTGGATACTATAGTGGGTGGTTCTTATGGGGAGTGTCCTTATGCTGAGATTGCCGAAAAGTTAGAGAAAATCTCCCAAAATAATAATGCTTGGAGTACTAGAAAGTCAGATACCGGGAGAAATACCTTCGCAGTGCAATCCACTCACAACTTAGCCACAGATGAGATTCGTGTAGAGATGGCTCAGATGAGAGCTGAGCTTCGGTTTGTATTAAAACATGTCACTTGGGGTGCAGAAAAGATAAATGAAACTAACTACTTGTCTAAACCACCACCACCAAATGATGAATGCTATTATGTGGAGAATTCCTATGCGGTAAATAAGCAGATGGAGGGTTTCTGACCGAGTGCCCAAGGCTCAAATAAGGAGAATTGGAGCCAAGGTCAAGGAAACTAAGGTCGGATCTATGGTAACTATAACCATGAGGGTCATTATGTCTGAGATGGAAACTACAACCACAAGAACAACTTTAACAGGGGTAACTATGGTAACAATAATGATAGGAATGGGCCGTATGTCCCTCCTCAAAATCGTGAAGTTACTCCTTGGGATGGTGGATATAGTATGATGCGAGTTGAGGATATGTTGCAAAAAATGATGAGGTGGTTCGATGCTAGTGATGAGCACATTAAAGAGTTAAGGAGTGATTTAGCGGGTATTGGGCAGAAAGTCGATACACATGCAATATCGATTAAGCATCTTGAGTTGCAAATGGCACAATTATCTGCGACTGTGAACACACGGCAATTGGGCACTCTTCCTAGCAACACTGTCCAAAATCTGAAAAATGATGGACACTGTATAGCAATCACTACTCGGGGTGGGAAGCAGACTATTGACCCACCTATGCCGTCTAATGAGGAAAAGTTGAAAAAAAGATAATGATAAAGTGGTAGAGGTTAGTGGTGAAGTAGAAGATAACACGGAAAAAGATGCTGAAGTGCCTACAAAGGTAACTCCCATGCCTAGACCACCACCACCCTTTCCTCAATGATTAGTGAAAAAGACCGAGGATGGTAACTATCAGCGTTTTATAACAATGTTGAAACAACTTTATATCAATGTCCCTTTGGTAGAAGCTCTAGAACAAATGCCCGGTATGCCAAGTTTATGAAAGATCTGGTTACAAAGAAAAGATCAATAACTTTTGAGGATGATTATAGAATGAAGCATTGTAGTGTTATTGCTACAAGATCTCTCGTACAAAAGAAAAAAGATCCGGGTGCGTTCACTATTCCTTGTACAGTCGGGTCATTGCATTTTGCAAAAGCATTATGTGATCTGGGGAAAGCATAAATCTCATGCCCCTCTCGATTTACAAGAAGTTGAGTTTGGGTGATCCAAAGCCCACTGCGATGCGGCTACTGATGGTCGATCGAACAGTAAAAAGGCCTATAGGGATACTCCACAATGTGCTAGTAAAAGTGGAGTCGTTTATATTTCCGGCAGATTTTGTTATTCCTTATTGTGAAGTCGATTTTGAAGTGCTTATTATTCTTGGGAGGCCATTCCTTGCTACGGGTAGACCCTTAGTTGATATGGAAAAAGGGCAGATGAAATTTTGATTGAACAATGAAGAAGCGACCTTCAACATTTGTACATCTATGAGGCAGAGTGGTGAGGTCCAATCGGTATTTGCTATATCCTACAAAGAAAAGATGAAGAAGCATCATGACCTAAAAATTGAAAAACGAGAGTTTATGGTTGGGGATTTGGTGCTTTTTTACAATTATAGGTTGCATTTGTTAACGGGCAAGCTCAAGTCCAAATGAACTGGCCCTTACATGATTACCCAACTATTCCCTCGTGGAGCAGTTGAGTAAGAAACCAAAGAGTATGTGCGGTTTAAGGTAAATGGACAACGAATAAAAACCTATGCCGGGCATGCTGAATCAGCAAATAAAGTAATCGAGGCATACCATCTTGATGAAGTCTGAGTTATCAAGTGTCTTTAGTCATGGCGCGAGGCGCTTGTTGGGAGGCAACCCAATACTTATAGTTTTCTTTCTAGTAATGGTAGCATTTTCTACCAATGAGTTTTAAATTTGCAGGCACATCACCAGGAAATTATGTAGAAAATCACTCTGCAACAGTCACTGACGGACACATCAACGGACCATCACACATGCGAAGGACCGTCGCATGAATCCGTCGTGCCAGGTACATCTTTCATTTATTTTCAAAACTAGGGCACACGTGACGAAACCAATGACGGACCGTCACATCTGTGATGGACCGTCGTCGGGGACTCATTGCGTCATTAATGTGCGTACCCAACCCGACCCGGCTATGGGTATTTTAAAAATTGTTAACATTTAAAAACCCTACCCCTTCATTTCACCCATTTCCCTCAATTTAAAACTTCCAACTTCCTACCTCTCTTCTCTATCAACTGATCGCTTCCCCAAATTCCCCAATTCCGGATATCTATTTTCTACTGGTCGGATTCGGTTGCTGTGGTTCTGTTCTTGATCACTAAGTATCTCCCTTTCTTGGTTTTCTCCTCTTCTCAGGTATGTGTCTCTGATCTCTACCCATTTACATCGCATTTTTGTTTTTTAATTCGTATTAGCCTATTTCTTTTTGGTGGGTCTTCATTCTTTGATCCAATTTTGTCTGACCTAGGTTAAGAATACTCAAATTGCATTGTTAAAACTCTAGAAATAGGTGCTTTAGCATTGCTAGTTAGGTATTTGGGTTAGAAACATGTAGGTTAACACTAAGAAATCCATTTGAGTCATAGGGGATGATTGTGGCATCCCTAGTTCTGTCACTGAATTACAGAACAAGACCCCGATGACGGACCGTCGTACCCACGATGGACCGTCATAGGGTCTGTTCCAACACCCCACTGTTCGTTTTCTCTATGTGTCCACCAATGGATACATGCGACGGACCGTCGTGGGGCGACGGTCCATCCTGCACAACTGTTCTGGTTGTCAAAGACCCTTTTCCCAAGGGTCTCCAAATTTTTGTAAGTGTCCTGTGACAGACATATACGATGGACCGTCATACCCTCGATGGTTCGTCCTTCACAACCGTCATGAAGGTCAGAGACCCATCTCCTGAGGGTCTCCCGCTTTTTCGAAGTGACCTCTAACGAACATCTACGACGGACCATCATACGCACGACGGTCCGTCCTGCACAACCGTTCTGGTTGTCAGAGACCCTATGTCCTAAGGGTCTCCCACTTTTTCTAAGTGTCCTCTAATGGACATCTATGACAGACCATCATACCCTCGACTGTCCTTCCTGCGCAACTGTCGTGACGGTCAGAGACGCCTCTCCTAAGGGTCTCCATACCTTTTTCTAAGTACCTCACAACGGACATCGACGACGGACCATCATTGTCACGAAGGTTCGTCCTTCTAAGCCATCATAACTGTTAAAGACTTTACTTCAAGGGTCTTCACATAAAGATAGTTGAAGTAAGACATGACGAACCCCATGACGGTCCGTCATACTCACGACGAGCCGTTACCTGGTCCATCGTGTTTCACTGTTACTGTACAAATGTCATTACAACTTTGATCTTATATTTATTTTGTGTAGTTGTTTGCTCCTTCTAGTACTAATATTGATTCTTTACAGGTACTATCTCCAATTGCACCAAAACAAGATCGAGTTTACGCATGTGGGCGTTCAAAGTCTGTCGCCCCGTCTGCCCGACTGGTTATAGGCTTTGATGATGAGCATGACCCCGAGTAAGTGACCTCAGGCACTGCCACTCCATCACGAGTTGCACGTGCTACCATAGCTACGCCCAAAAAGGTGGCGTCCAGCATAGTCACTACCTCCTAGTCTAATGAAGAGCGCACACTGACCGGCACACCTTCTGGGTCAGCTACACATGAAGAAGGAGCGTCTGTCTCCTTAGGAGTTTCGTGGTCGGAGGAAGCCTCCAGGTCCCCCGAAGTCCCTGCCCCTGCCACATCTGCACAGTCTGCCTCGTCTGTTGAGGCTGACAGTTTTGATTCCACTCCAGGCTCACTGACTGGTGCTCTCACCACAGTTTCCAACCAGCCTAACCGGTGGTGTCTCGAAGGGCAATATCAAGTGTATTCTGATGCCAAGTTTCTAAATGATAAAGGCATCATGACACAGACTCTTACACTGGAGAGGCAGGTCCTTACGGGAAGTCTCCCCACCATGCCAGAGATCTACAATCTCTTCACCAGACACCGGCTTGACTGGACAGCTCGTTCTTTAGGCCATTACAGTTAGGAGTTGGTCCGAGAGTTCTACGCCTATTACGTGGCTACTCTCAGATCACAGATAGATAGGCGGGCTGCCCCCGCCAAATAGGCCCCACTTGAGCAATTAGGTAGACATATCCCTACTCGCCATCCGCCGGTATCTATTTGACGAGGATGTTAATGCCAACAAGACCCCTCTCACCATCGAGTTTGACTACCGATGGCAAATTGTAAAAGATGGCCAATTCTTGCGTGAGCCATTGCTGAGAGAGACAACCAAGAGGTGGATGGCCCTGCTCTTGTCTGTTGATAGAGAGGGTGTCTACTGGGTAACGGAGCCTAAGGAAGCCATCAAGAAGGCTAACTTGACCTTCACGGCTAAGTTCTTATGGTTGATTGTCCGCCACTGCCTTTCCCCCACGGCTGGTGATAATATTGTCACATGGGACCATGCAGTTCTAATGGCGGCGATGATAGCCGGGTTTGAGGTGGACTTTGCTTGGATTCTATAGGCGGTCATGCACGAGAGGGATTTCAAGGTCACAACTACTTACCCTTTTCCATGCATGATATTTTCCTTATGCAGGTCCGCAGGTGTGCCCATCTGGCACATTGATCAGCTCAAGACTTCGTTGGGCACTGTTGATATCGACCTCATCAGGGATGAGTCCAATGAGTTGGCTCCACGCAAGGGGCCCTGTCCAGAGTTGCCCCCACTTAGTGAAAATCAAGAGTATACGGTAGCACTTGCTTGAATGGCTACACATGCTGCTTCTGTAACCACTGACACTACCCCGGTCGAGTCTATCTCGAGTAGTAGCACTGCCTCTATCTCCTCTCGCTCAGCTCTGTTCCCTGCTCTGGTCCCGCTTACTAGGGTCCAGAAACTAGAGGCACAGATGGCTACACTTCTGCATTACATCCAACTGTGGATGCAGAGGTCTATTGCTGAGGCAGAAGAGTGCTTGGAGCGTAAAATGGTCCAGCACACAGAGCGGAAGATCGCTGAGGTTCATCAGCGCTTGGACGCTTTTGAGTTGCAAGTGCTAGCCCGGCCAGCCTCTCAGGTGGACGTGTCGACCCTTCAGGCTGCGGTCGAGAGTCTGCGAGCGAACATTGATATGATTCTAGAAGCTAGGGTGCCTGAGTCTGAGGACCCTTCTGCAGATCTTTGTGAGGACACAGGGATGGCGGCTGTATTCGCCACTTCTGAGATTCCACAACCTCCCCTCGAGAGCATGCCAAGAGGCGGAAGGGTCGAGAAGAGGATGAAGCTAGAGCACGGAAGAAGGAGCGTCGTGAGATGGAGGCTTCAAGGAGAGCCTCACTTGCTGATGAGAAGGCACATTGAATCAGGTCTGTAGAGTCAGCTGCTGGGGCATCTAGCTCCAGAGATGTGGCAATAGCGGGAGGCGCTTCTGATAGTGCTGTTGCTGATGAGGACACTACTGAGGGTTTTTTAGACTACAAAGGTAGTGGGTTCCGGGGAACCGGACCCACCAGCTTGCTGATCTTCGGCGCTTTGCGCCCCACGTTTGCTTCACCTACCACTCTCGTATTTCAGTTTTTTATGCATTGGGGACAATTGCATATCTTTTTTTGGGGGTGGGGTAAATGGAAAGTGAGTGATTGGGTGAAGTCTAAGTAGCCCAATTCAGGATCCTCTTTTAGGGTTTTCTTGCCTGTGTTCTTTTTCCCCATGAGACTGATTATTTTTATTGTTGAACCGACATGTCAATATCTTGTGTACATAGTTTAACTATGAAGAACGATGGCTAAAATGATATCCTAATGTAATGAAAATGATCCATGACTAGGCACAGTAATTGATAAATGTGTGGCTCTAGCATGACATAGATATACACCACTGCATGAACCTAAGTCTAAAATTAAAACTATGTGCCTGATAATTTGGTAGAGTAATGAGATGTCAAGTGAGTTTGAGGAAGATTTGAATAGTCCACTATTTGTACTGAGATAGAACTTGTCTGGTTAGTCCTGCTAAAAGTAAGCTGTAATAGACAATTAGGAAATGATCATAGGCCCTTGTTAAATACAGCAAATTTTTTGCCTAAATAAAAAAAACCCGAATGAAATTAATCCCTCTTTGATTCAAATGATTTGAGCTTAAACTAGACCTTTCTTTTTCACCCCAACTGATCTTTTCTGGGAATAATGTGTTGGTCCTGGTCCCTCCTTGGACATGTGCACCTCAACTTATGCCAAAAGCATAAGTTGAGGGTGGCTAATGCAGTAAACAACCTTTTCGTGGCCCTGACCCAACTTTGAGTATTGCGTACTTTGACTCATTGCAAAGCCATGAGTTGAGGGTGGCTCTTATAAGGAATGCTCTGGAAAGTGTGGTTGAAAGAACAAAGAAAGAGAAAGAGAAAAAGTAAAGTGACTCAAGAACCAGTTGAAAGAAAAGATAAATGAAAAAAATACAATAAATAGAAGAAAGAAAAGAAGAGAGTCACTTACACAAATGAAGGAAAATAGCAAGATGAAAGCATATGAGAAATTGGGCGAAATAAAATGATAAAAAGTGGTATGTTTAGCCGATATGTCAAGGAGGGCAAAAAGTCACTAAAGTATACCTAAATATACCCTACCTGACCATGAGCCTATGTTACAAGCTAAAAAAGTCCTACCGTGATCCTAAGAGTTGTATAGTGAACTTAAAGTAGTGAAAATAAGTGCAAGCTTATGGCAATATGTATGAATGAGTTGTGAATTTGTTCTGAGAGTGAGTGTTGAAAAGTAATCCTTATACTCAAACTAAAATCATTGTGTGAAAAATAAGGATGTTGAAAGTGTGGCTCTTATAAGGAATGCTCTGGAAAGTGTGGTTGAAAGAACAAAGAAAGAGAAACAGAAAAAGTAAAGTGACTCAAGAACCAGTTGAAAGAAAAGATAAATGAAAAAAATACAAAAATACAAGAAAGAAAAGAAGAGAGTCACTTACACAAATGAAGGAAAATAGCAAGATGAAAGCATATGAGAAATTGGGCGAAATAAAATGATAAAAAGTGGTATGTTTAGCCGATATGTCAAGGAGGGCAAAAAGTCACTAAAGTATACCTAAATATACCCTACCTGACCATGAGCCTATGTTACAAGCTAAAAAAGTCCTACCGTGATCCTAAGAGTTGTATAGCGAACTTAAAGTAGTGAAAATAAGTGCAAGCTTATGGCAATATGTATGAATGAGTTGTGAATTTGTTCTGAGAGTGAGTGTTGAAAAGTAATCCTTATACTCAAACTTAAATCATTGTGTGAAAAATAAGGATGTTGTTTTGAGGCGAGGACACTAGTCGCAATACCGGAAATATTAGTACCTCGGTGAGAAATTGAAGAGGATAGGTGTCAGTGCGTGGTGAGTCCGCGTCATGGTCTGATTCCACATAATTCAAGCCTAATAGTGATAACATGCATAAACATGATGAGACAGATCGAGATTGATAGCCAAATGATTGGGAAAGCTAAAACATGGATACTATTGTACAAACATTTTGTAGTGAGTCATAGTGCGTCGCTTGAGGACAAACAACGAATTTAAGTCGAGGGTGTTGATAGACCGTGGTTTCACGGTATTTTTAATGCTTTTTCCTTAAGTTTAGTGTGTGTCCAAAAGCCTTTTTGTATTGATTTTAATGTAAGTTTCTCTTTTTTGCAGGAAATGTATCTAAAGATGAACGCGGAAGTTTTTGAGCAAGAAATGCAGAAAAGTTACCACCTACGGAGCTTGTGACAGTCCGTCGAGCTTGTGACGGTCCGTAGTTGGCATCGTAGTGAAGCTTCTGAAGGAAGATAGGGAAGTCTGACCTAAGTGTGGGATTACGAAGTTCATGATGGAGCGTCATAGCCACAACAATCCTTCCTCCTGGTTCGTCGTGATGATCACAGAGTAGTCCAGTACCCAAACTACAAGAAGTTTAAGTGTTATGAAATGGAGACCCTCGATGGACCATCTTTCTTGGAACGGTCCGTCATACTTGTTCGTCGAGGGTAATGAAGAAAGCAGCAGAAGGATTTGTAAAGAATAGGATGACGGAGGCCATGATGGCCCGTCGTGACCACGATGGCCCGTCACGAGGTCCGTCGACTTGGATGCATTTTGACAGATTTTCAGCAATTAGAGTCCTTCTTTTATTATGTTTTTGTTTTTTTATAAATAGGTGGAAAAACCTTGTGTTTGGGGTTAGACTCGTTGGTGTTAGTCTTTTTATTAGTAGACTATATGTTATTAGACTTTTTGATTGTTATACTTTTGGAGAATCTTTAGTCCTCGATTAATTTCAGTAATTGATACACTTTTTCTGCAATTGATTGTTGGTGCGTTTGTTGATTAATCAAGTGAACTTCTAGATTTTATTCTTTCTCATTGAAGTAAGTGCATGAATTCTTATATTACATATATGAATATTGTGATTGTGACTATGGGTAACTAAACTCCATAACTAGGGTTGTAGGAACCATGGGTGAATAATGAGGTAAAATCTAACTAAAATAAGAATTCTAAAATAGTGTCTTGCATGTATTTATAATTCTTTCGCTTAGAAGTCTTTTTAACGGATGGCCAACGTTAGAACTCTCCTTAATGCGAATTGCCGGACCAAGGAGGTAGATAATAGGAAAAAAATTATCAACATAGATTTAGTGTATACTATCTAATAAGGTAGTGTTGATTGGTACGAGGTAATAACTTAGTCAAATATCGAATACAATGATTAATATGAGGTAAAGGTAAGGGTTAGTATAGCAACACACATAGCCGAACCAAGGTGCGGAGTGAAATTTTCTAGATGCCGAACCAAGGATTTAAAAATACATAACTTATCACTTTGCATGCAAGATACTAGGAATGAATTGTTATAATTAGAATTATCAAGTTAAGAACATGTGGGTTACACTTAAACCCTAGTTACTTTTATCAATTGATTAAACTCAAATATTTGAATCTGTTAGTTGTTTACTTTAATTTAGTTTGTTATTTTCATTCATTTAGAAATAACCCCCCCCCTTTTATTGTCTTTTGTTTTGAAAGAAAATAATTGACTTAATAATAGTAATAATAGATTAAAGTTAAGTCTGAACTATTTTTCTTGTGGGAACGATCCCAACCTCATTAGTTCGGTTCTTTACTTGATACAACTGCTTTACTTCTTATTTGAGAAGTAAGTTTGAGCGTATTAAGAATCCTTTGAGTAGTTTCCTAATATCAAAGGCCTTATCATTCTTTTTACTTAAGGTTATGCCTATGAACTCGTGAACCTCTGCAAACTTTCCCTTTGTGATCTCAATCTTAGCATCCACTTGATTCCTTTACCTAGATTGACCGCGCTGGTTAGATCCACTTCCCGAGTCCTTCTCTCGACTTCAAGGGTCTCTTGATTAACTTGGTACAATATTATCATCAGTGCCTCTTTAATATCCTTAACCTCAATGTTTTGGTTTCTTTTCATCTTGATGGAAAGTTCAATCTTTCGTGATATGAGAGAAAAAATATTTAGAAAAAGGTAATAGAATTTTGATTTAATTGAGAAACTCAAGACTCGGAGAGTATTTTGGACAATTTTTGGTAGTGACTTGTTTTTTGTGTTTATAAGGATCTAAAAAAATATCAAAAAGAGGTGGGCTAGAATGTCCTCATTCAAAGAAACATATTCACATAAACAATTATAATACATTGCATACAAACAATTATTATGGGTCCTAAATTACTATATGACCCTTTAGTGCCAAGGGTCGGTCTATCGAATTGAAGGATGTGTATGTCTTTTGATCCGATGTATTATCTCCAAATTATATTCATTGATAAGAACAAACTGTTTTGACAAAACATCATAATGAGGATAAAAGTTTGGAAAAATAAATAATAAAACAAAGAACAATGGAAAGAAATTCCACTTTGCGGATGATGACAAGCTTCAATCGCCTCTGGTCCTTCATCAATTCTTGTTCTTTCAGCATCATCAACTCCTTGCCAAATAAAGTATATCTTAGGTCCACAAGTGATCTCCTTCTATTTGAGTCCTTTTTTCATACCCGACCATCTGTGCGGTCTTGATATATAGCTTCTTGCAGTCATCTAACTCGGCCATACATTGCCTTGCCCTTCCTTATTCTTTCCTTAGTTGGTCTATGACCTTTGAATCCTCTAATTATTGGTGTTGATGGGTTAAATAATTTTCTTCATACCATTTCTGAATTTAGTGGAGTAGATTATAATGCTCAGCAACAACGTCTCTAATACAATGAGGAACATTTGGGTCAGGCTTGATGGTTCAAGCGAGGTTCTTCTTCAACAATTCTTTGTACATGCCACTACATTCAGCTTGAAACCTATTTGAGATCAGGTCATCCATTACCATTCGTATTTTCCATTCCCGAATGATTATTCTGGCGAAAATAACTTTGCCATTCTCATGGACCATTGCAAATTACCATTGTTTTGCAAAATTTGGCAAAGTTGTCAGTTTGTTCGGAGGTGCGCCGATGGGATTTGGCGAGTCCGATTTCACTCGCCTTTAGTCCAACCGGCCATGATAGTTTTTTTGGAACTCTTAGTGAGCCACATTCAGTTCAACGGTTCACCAAGTGGTTAGGCCGTCCCTAGCAATATTCACCGAGTTGCCCCAGAGTGAATAGTCCTCATGACCCCATTCCTTTCATTTAGTGTTCTTTCCTTTTCAATTTTGTTTTTATTTTATTTTTGCATTGAGGACAATGTCAGATGTATTTGGTGGGGTGGATGTTTGATACCACCTGTTGATGTTTGTGAATCTTGTTGTTCTAATGCAATTTTGAGTGTCAGTAGTGATCAATATGACTTAAATAGTACTCTCAATTAAACGATACATTTGTGCGTCTCGAATGAGGAAATTGAGTTGCATAAGTCCTGTCTTAACTCGTAGCATCTCCTTGTGACTAATCTAGTTGTTGAGTTGACCTCTTGTGATGATCGTTGCCCGCTAGGTAAAATTTGTAGAGTCTTCTTTGATGATTATGTTGAATGCAATGTGTGGTGATATTCCTTGAAATATGTGGTTGGCAATATGAGATACATCATGTTCACAACTTGGTCTTTACTTAGAAATTCATATTTACATACTTCGACCTTTGGTCTTTCGTATTACAATAAAACTACTTCACAAGCCACCTCAAAGCATACTTGTGCAGGGAAAGAATAACATGTCATAATAGCACTATACTCCTAAGAGACGTCAAGGCACACTTGTTCAATGCATGGGGGGCATACCATGATACAACTCACACTAAGCATATTTTGAAGTCACTATATTCATAATTACTATTTTTAGGTGTCATTCTTGACCTACTTCATAAAGACAAGGAAATCTTATCTTAAATCCATCATATCATGGAAAGAAACTATAGCAGCTATCTAAGATAAGCATACATCACAAAAAATGACACTTAATGAGTAACTTTAAGTCATACTTGTGCCATGTATGAATGACATCCCATACTTTCTCAAACAAAGTACTTCTTTAGGGTATCTTACTCAATGCTTACTATTTTTAATACTAGATTATAAAGAATAGAACCCTACTAGGTTAGACCTAACTACCATGGAAAGAACATGATCATGCAATCCAAGCTATCCAAGGAAAAATACAAGTGTTCCAACCTGGCTACCATACAACACACAAATGATGCAAGCTACCCTTAGGAGAGTATAAACCCTCAAACCTATGCTATCGTTATAAAAACATAAATCATCAATCCTATGCTATCATGAAATGGATTTGGCCTAACAAAGTTAAGCTATCATGTGGGCATTCTAAGAATTCTAGTTCAATATACCCTTAGGAGTATAGGTCCTAAATCCTAGGGTACCATTCCTACACTAGTGCAAGCTACCATTAAAAGCATCCCACAAATTCTAATTCAAGCTACCATGAAAAGCATCCCACAAATGCTAATTCAAGCTACCATGAAAAGCATCCCACATATAATAATTCAATCTAACCTTAGGAGTGTATGGTTCCTCAATACCAAGTTGCCATGCGAACTTTTAACCCGTTCTACATAAATAAGCTATACATGAAGGGATCATATATCACAACATCAAGCTATTCTATCTGAACATGCTTTGATTCATTTTAGGTGATTAACCTTTTAAGATATTCTATATTAACATGGTTTAATTCATTTTAGGTGATTAAGCTTTTATTCTAGAATCATTCTATGTGCCTTTCACATTCTACATACATGCATTCATATAGTTCTAGTTTGGTTATGTGTCCAAGAGCCTTCCACAACAATTTCATCTATTTTATATACAAATTTTATGCAAGCTATCTCATCATATTAGACTTACTTTATAAGCCCTAGTGATCAACATTATGACTTCAAGCCCAACTTCCAAGATCTACTCAACAATCATCATACTAGGCTAGATCACAAGACATATTAGTCACCACAAGTTATAGACACACACAATTCTAAGCATTATTAATCATTAAGTCCCAAATTCAATATTACAATTCTTGATTTTTAACACATTCATAAATCTAGTTCAACTCGTGATTTCATATTCCTATTCTTGAAAAAGTCCTATACATGACAATAAATCTAGAAGATCTATCAAGAATCACCAATTTCTCTTCATAAGGCATAAACCCACTTACTTTTATGTCTAGGGTTAACAATGGAATTCACATAAATTTGCCATAATATATTGAATCAACACTAAATTACCCATAAATAAGTATTGTTTCCCATCTGAACCTTACATTGGAAGAAACCTTATCTTAGATTGTGGTTTTTATTGTTACAAAGAGAATTCTAGGGGTATCTATGGATGGAAGAAACGATAGATGAAAACAAAAATATATCTTTAATCAAATTCCTACACAACTCTTCAACAATGGAGTCTTTGTTCTTGACCTTAGCCTCAAAATCTAGCTTGTTCTTCAACGGGGGTTTTCTAGAGAGAGAACTATTTGAGAGAGGAGAACTTTGGGATCTTTTGGGGTTTTGGAATTAATGACTTATTTGTGGTGGTAAATGACTTAAAATACTTCATAGAGGTGTATTAAATCCATATAAAATGACCCCAACTTAAAACAAATAAAATGGGAATTTCCTATTTTGACCCTCATTTGGCAGCCATGATGCCAGACACCATGACAGGGCTCACGAGTCGTGGAGAGGAGCACGAGCCATGGTCAGCTCGTGGTTACTTAGGAATTGGCTTGGAATTGAGGTCTTGGCATCAAAAGTCTAACGTAAGACCACGAGACCTCCCATGATATGTGGTCAAGACCACGAGTCATGGTGATGGTCGTGGACCTGAGGTAGTATCTAGGCCTAAGGGCCTTGCCTCCCACCATTCTAAGGGGACTTCACGAGCGCCTTCACGGACTGTGTTCAAGACCACTGGTCGTGAACCTTAGGCAATGCATGGCCAAGGTTGGGTAGCCTTGGACTTTGGATTAGGCTTTCCCCCCTTGAGTTGGCACTTGCCTTTTTTACTCTCAACCCAACCCTAGGTGGTCTTCTATACTATGAGTTCTAACACGTACCTTGACGTTCAACCACTAAACCCCTCATCCTATTCACGTAGAATCTCATCTTTGACTCGAATCCTCAACATCAAACTGTAAAACCCTAACTCTTGGCTCTAATTTAGTCTACTAGTTTCTGGGGCATTAGAATATATCCTCCATGAGAACATTTGTCCTAGAATAATGATTCTAAAAACTTCTTAAATGAAATAAATCTATACTAGAAGATCGTCATGCATGCAATATGTCTAAATGCACACAATGAAGGAGGAAAACTTCAATTGCAAGATAACATATGGTATGCAACATAAAGGAGTAGGAACTTCCCAAAATGTATGAAATTCTATATCTATCCATTTTCAAGGAGATACTAACATCTCCTAGATAATACATTCTCAACACACATTCATGGAGACTAAATGCAATTTACTCACAAAAGTCATTTATTTAAGGAGGAATCTTCCAACTTTAAACTAAGGCTAATTCATATAATCACCTCATGCCTTCTATATGCAACTCTTGTCAATGCACTACAACATGAGGAAAATAATGAATATAAGTCATTTTTAACAAGACCTAAGCATTTTCATGAGCATGAACATAAGGAAATTATGTAAACACATAATCACATAATGATCTTATTAAATAGACAATATATCCCCCTTCAGAGTAAGCCTACACAAGATCTTCTAATCATAAATCATGCTATAAACAACTTCAAGTCCAACATAACAAGTTACAAAATATAACAAATACGAAAATTTACTAAAGCATAAAATACATACCGGAAGGGACATGAGGAGACCACTTTTGATTTTCTCTAGATTGGAGAGAATGAAACCTATTCTTCTTTTATAGAGTCAACTTTCTTACCCTCTATTATTTTAACCTTTGACTTAGGAAATTCTTTATTCATGTGTCCATTCTCACACAACTACAGAAATCTTCTCTACTGGCTAAACACCTACCCTCATGCCTCGTCCACACCTAGCACAAGTGGGTCATGGTGACTCATTACTTTTTCCTTATGGTCTAGGGGTAGAAACCCTCTCATCTTTATCCTAGGATCGCTAGAAAAGCCTTGTCTAGAAAAATTTTATGGTTCCTAGAATGACCATGTCCATGGACCTAACATTACAGGACTTATATCATCAATTCTAGACATCTTTGTCTCCCTTGATTTTGCCTCATCAATGTTATCTTCCTCCATTTGTTGAGCATACACCATAAGACGTGACATATCAAGATTCTATGGCATGACTAAGAGAATGAAGAAGTGATATTTCCTAAATATCCAATACCCTCCTATTCATAAGTGTTGTGCGCTTCCGTTTATGAACAAGACCCTACTAGATGCGGTTTCAGACAATCCTAGAATCATTCTAAACCTTGTGGTCTGATTACCAAGTTTGTCATGACCCAAGGGTATAATCTAGGTGTAATATTGCGTGCCTGACCCTAATGGGGTCTTATACTAGTCCTTAGAATATCATAACATAAGATAATATATAAGTACAAAAAATTTAAAACTTCTTTATCCATACAATCGAAAACTTTTTATAAAATGCAAGCAGAAGTCTTTACAACAACTTTGTCTCAAACCATCTATTAAACTCTATAATAGAAGTCTTGGGACACATCTCGTACAAATGTTTAGAATATAAGGAAATTACATAAAGGAAATAATGGGTTTGTCCTCGAAAATATAATGACTCACCAAAAATCTTCAACTCTTGTTGCTCCTTAGAAACCTAGCCTTCAAAGAAAATCAATCTCCGAACCCTACATTGAATCAGAATGTAGGCAGAGTATGCATTATTCCAAAATGTACCAAGTATGATAGATAGAATAACATCATAAGAGTATCTAAAAATGGTTAGTTACATAACACATAAGCATAACTAATAGCGTAATCTTCAATATAAACATCATATAATAATAAGTCAACATAATACATAGAAAATGAGCATAGGAGATGCATCATGTTCACAACATGATCTCTACTTAGACTTTCATATTTACATACTTCAACCTTTGGTCTTTCATATTACAATAGAACTACTTCACAAGCCAACTCAAAGCATACTTGTGCAAGGCAATAATAGTATGTCATAAGAGCACTATACTCCTAAGATACCTCAAGGCACACTTGTGCAATGCATGAGTGGCATCCCATTATACCACTCACACTAAGAATATTTTGAAGTCACTCTATTCATACTTACTCTTCGTAGGTTCCATTATTGACCTAAGGAACTGCCATCTTAAGTCAATCATATCATGCAAGAAAACGATAGAAGCAATCCAAGGTAAGAATACATCACAAAAAAGGACACTTCATAAGTAGCTTTAAGTCATACTAGTTACATGTATGAATGAAATTCCATACTACTACTCACATTAAGTACTTATTTAGGATACTTACTCAATGTTTACTATTTATCATACTAGATTATCGAAGAATAGCACCGTACTAGCATTCACGTAATTACCGTGGAAAGCACACTATAATGCAATCCAAGATGTCCAAGGAAGCATAAAAGTATTCCAACCTAGATACCAAGCAACATTCAATATGATGAAAGTTACCCTTAGGGGGTGTATGAACCCTCAACCCTAAGTTATCCTTAGGAGAGCATAAATCCACAATTCTAAGCTATCATGAAATAGCCATGGCCCAAACAAGTCAAGCTACCATGAAGGAATTCTACCAATGCTAGTTCAAGCTACCCTTAAGAGAGTATAGGTCCTCAATCTTAGCTACCATTCCTACACTAGTGCAAGCTACCATAAATGTAACATATAAGGAGTATCCCTTAGACGTAACCGGTGCCGTCGTCATCGGAGAGGACTAAGACTAGACTCTTTGCATTCATCATTACATTCATAGGTTAAAAGTGCTAAAAATTTAATACTTTTCATCTACGTGTACTTCATGAGGTTTACTTAGACCTTTAGATTACACATAATATGGCGAGTTTACTTAGACTCCTCGTATAAGAAGACTACATAGTCTTCTACTTTTATAGCACATATATAAAATACACAATATAGTTTTAATAAGGGTGTCTCATATTATAATATCTAAAAGGAATAGAACAACATGGGCATACCCCCTACACAATGTATAAATTTCACTTAGGGCTTACAACAATATCCTGAAACAACAAGAGTGAAATGATCATCTTTAGAATAACAATGTAACATAGCTACAGTGAGAAATGACATCATCCTCGGAACTTGAGGACATTCCCACACTTGGAAAAATGATCCAAGCCTTCTTTGCAAATGGCCACAACTTCCTCAATGACCGGAACCTAAAATGTTGGGGAAAAAGGGAGAAATGGGGTTAGAACATCATTTGTTCTAAGTATGGAAACATATGCACACACGACATAGAAATCATGCTAAAAAGGGACATTTGTTCAAAAGCATGCAAAGTCACTTTGAAAAGCCTTATGCACAATTAATAACCAATAAAAGTCAGTAAGCACATATTCCTTATGTTAAAATCATGTACAACACAAGAACAACAATATCAAGTCTAGTCAAGTCAACATGCAAATCAACATAATTAAGCACATCACCAAAGAACTCTAACATCAAGTTATAACATCAACAAGCATGCATAAGAATTCATGACATCATAACCTAAGCAAGACCTTTACTCATAAACCCCCATTAAGTCCACTAGTGCAATGACTAAGTAAGGTCCCATAACCTCACTCAACCAAGTAAACCAAACAAGGACCATAAGCAATGCCCAAATTTACATACCATAACATCAAGAATAGTCATCATCATATTTAGCAATAGAGACCCACAACATGTTCATAAGTGGAACTAATATCATATAGTGTCATTCACATGTAATATCAACATATGCGTATCATTTACATTTATAAGCACATAAGAACATCCTTCTAAGACTTCCCTCAAGGCTAACTAGTTCAGTATATTGGTAGAGTCCCATACCCCTACCTAGACTAAGTCAAACACCTTAAGGCATCCTTGTTAGTGTTCACTTTATTACTTCTTTTTACTTTTGGGAACATCTTGCCTTAACCGACATAGACCACATGATATAATATGGAATCTGATGTCATGGAACCCTACACTGAAAGAAAGTGGACTACTTGTCAAGGTACTCCAAAACATGAATATAGCATTTATGTGGATCCACTAGCTAGTGTTCCAACAGGGGCAACATATTTGAAGAACTAAGTGATGGGTTTGGACCCTCTTTATTCTCCATAAATTATAATCTCCATTCTCATGAGTACAATAGTGAACCTACCTTCACCATGTGGAAGGGGCTGTCACATCCGGGAAACACCCCCTAGATGTAACAGGTATCATTGTCCTTTTTGAGGACTAAGACTAGACTTTTAACTTACATCATTTCATTCATAGGTCAAAATGCGGAAAAATTAAAACTTTTCATTACTTCTACATTGGGGTTTACATAGACCTCTACATAAAATATATTCATATTGAGTATACATAGACCTTTCTTATATGAATATTACGTGTTCTTCTAGTTTTATTGCACATAAGTATATATAAGATATAACATAGTCTCAAATTGATGTCTCATCTCATAACCATCTAACAAAATTATAACAATTTGGGCCTAGCCCATAAATCAATGTAATAAAGCCACATATAGGTTATACAATCCACACTCAAATGAAAAGGGAAAGAACATAAGATTCTTAGAACTAAAACAACTCCATAAGCTTGACATTAGCATTGCCCTCGGAAAGTGAGGACCTACCCACTTGAATGTTTGAGATTTTGCAAGTCTTCTTTAAAGTCGTCCCAAGAGCCCTTCAATGACTGGAACCTAAAATATTGGGGAAAAGGGAGAAAATGGAGTTGGTATACCACTTTTACTAAGTATGAGACCATATGCATATATAAGATCAAATCATGCTAAAAAGAGACATTTCATTAAAATATGCTAACTTACATTTAGAAAGCCTTATGCATATTCAAGAAGATCATACCGATCAATAAGACATATTCATTAAGTCAAAAGCATGCACATCACAAGACCAACAAACCCTAAGTCTATTCGTGCCAACATTCATGTCACATAATTCAGTACTTAGTCAAGACAACTCTATCATCAATTTATAGTAGCAACAAGCATAGACAAGAGTTCATGACAACATTACCCAAAACAATACAATTAACCATGAACCTTAATTAAGTCAACAAGTCAATGACAAGGCGAATAACTTTACTAAATCAAGTAACCAAACAAGAACCATGAATAATATCCAATTTCACATAGCATACATTAAGAGTACATATCATTATACTTCAATAATGGACATCAACACATATTCATAAGTGAAACCAATCATCATGTAGTATCATCAATGAGCAACATCATCATATACATATCATGTACAATTATAAGAATATTCAT
Source organism: Solanum peruvianum (assembly GCA_027705065.1). Taxonomy (NCBI): domain Eukaryota; kingdom Viridiplantae; phylum Streptophyta; class Magnoliopsida; order Solanales; family Solanaceae; genus Solanum; species Solanum peruvianum. Next base: position 27,424,421 of record JAKWJD010001763.1, read on the forward strand.
ATATAAGAATATCCTTCTAAGACTTCCTTCAATACTAACTAGTGCAATGTTTAGGTAGAGTCCCATACCCCTACCTAGACTAAGCTAAACTCCATAACTCATCCTAGTTATAGTTCATTCCTTTAGTTCATTTTACCTTTTGGGAATATCTTTCCTTAACCGACATAGACCACATGATCTAATGTGGAATCTGGTGTCATGAAACCCTACACTGAAAGAAGGTGGACTACATTCCAAGGTAGTACCAAAACGTGAACATAGCAACTACGTGGATCTACTAGCTAGTATTCTTATGGGGGAAACATAGTTCAAGAACTAGGAGATATAATTAGGACCCTCTTTATGCTACATCCATCATATTCTCCAGTTTCAAGACTACATTAGTAATCCTACCTTCCCTATGTGGGAAGGGACACTTCTCACTCTAGTTTACTCAGTGCTAAGATAGTATCCCATTTTGAAATATCTTTAAGCCTTTATTAACAGTCATAACTTGGTTTAGGTCATACGGTCCTTCCCTTGTATAATCATCATTATCATCACAGCTAAATAAAAATTGCGTAGGTATAGTCCTTTTATTACGTTTCATACAAGTTAGGTTAGCACAATTACATCATTATTCATGATAAGGCACATTGGTTATTATCAACATCCTTATAACGTTTACATCTTTTTCAATCTCACAACCATAGTCAAGACATTTCAATTCAACATCATACCGACCCTATCAATCCTAATGCAAGATATACTTCAATTGAACATCATCACTAAATCTCAAGTAACCACAATTGAAGTAATGTTTAGGGATTACAAGGCTTACCAAGTCTCCTTCATAATTCATCTTCAAGGTATTACCATCAACCCTTAAATCATCCCAATAGGGGAGTAAGATCATCACACAACAATAACCTTCATGATAACAAGGCCAATTGAATCACTACATCACAATTCATCACTAATTCATAGCTTAAGATAAGAGTCTTAGGTCAAGTCATAACATACTTCATAACCTAGATCAACTTCTCAAGAAATAGCATAATTGGACTACAATTCATATTAACCTATTCATAATTGATACAATAACATCATTTAGTAGTAATTCAGCCAATAACCAAGTCAATTGAACAAACATTACACAATTCATATTAAGATCACAACCTAGTGGTAAGGGGAATATGTCATCTTCTACAAACTAGACCAATCCATAAGAAATAACATAATTATGTTAGAATACATGTTAATATATCCATAATATCTAAAATAAATCATACACAAAGTAATTCTAAAGATTAATTTTGAGATTGGAAAAGACCCACTTGAATTTCATGTTTTTAAAACAAATTTGATGGAACCCTTTGGGGAAAAGAGTCCCAAGGTGAAAGGAATCTCATACCTTAATGTGTGATGAATATTGATGGAGCAATCCGATCCTTTACATCCCTTGAACCCACACCTAGCTTGGTCTTCAAGGGAAATCTTCAACTAGAGAGAGAAAAAAGAGAGAAGGAAGAGAGTTCTGGGTTTGTGAATTATGAGAGCTTAGGCTAGTCTAATTAGATTAGGGTTTTACATAGGTTGTTAATTAAATTAATTAGATCTCGCCTAACCCCTAATTAACCTACTAACTAAGCAAACTAGTTAATTGAATTAAATTAAAACGTGCAACAAAATAGACCCCTCACAGATGACACCTTGATCGACGGATCGTGTGTCCATCGACGAGCACTGTGCACCTCCGTGCTGCACATCCGTCGATGAGTTCAGAGACTATGCAACTGAGGCTTACCATGGATCTAATTAATAAGTGTCTATCAACATTGGATATCGATGCCCCATTGATTGACATATGCCTCATCGATTGCACACGTCTGCACACACTGCCTCTTGGCAGCTTCTTGCCAAAATGTAAGGGTCCTCCTCAAGGGACCTTGGTTGGTCCTTGGGGAGTCGTGCCTGCAATTTTTGACTACGAATCAAATCTAATAAATATTAGACACTCTTCCACAAATTTTCATCATTTTCTGACTCCTAAAAGCAAGTCAAATAGGCTTAGGCACGCTAGTACCTCATTGGACTATTTTCCAAACATCATAGACGTTTTTTCACATTTTGATTTCTTAACCTCCTAAATGAATTGTATGCATTTAAAATGCATCTTAAAACAGTGTTTAAACCTTTTGACACCTAGGTTAGGCTCTAGCACACGTCTTAGATTTTTGAAGTGTTGCATTATCCCCCCTTAGGAATATTCGTCTCCGAATGACACTAAAATCTGGAAAGGAAGAAATATACTCAAAACTAGAAGCCCCACTAATCAACAATACATAAAAACATGAGTTACAACATAAATAATATAATTTTTTCACATGTCAATTCAAAACTTCAATTACCACTTATAAGGCTCAAATATCACATTATGAGAAATTTCCTTCTCACAACAACAAAATGAGCCCAACATACCATATATGAGTCAATTATGCCAAAACTCAACTCAAAAACATGCCCAATACTGTTTGGTAAAGACTCATCATATTAAATTGCACATGGCACGAAACAAGAAGAATTGCAAACTTTCAATTCAAAATGCACATTTCACTGTAATGACACCAAAAATGTACATCAAAACTTCACCAAAAATTATAGAAACTACAAATTTAGTCATTATTTTCATTATAAGTAAGAACAACTAATCTTCACTAGCAAAGAAATGAGGATAACGAGACTTCATGTCGGCTTCGGCCGTCCATGTTGCCCTCTCTACTTGGTGTTTCCTCCATAATACTTTTATGGAGGCCACCTCTTTGTTACTCAATCTCTTAATTTGACGATTAAGGATTTCAATCGGAACCTCCTCATAGGAGAGGTTATCCTTCACACCAAGACCCTCAATAGAAACAATAGATTCGGGATCACTAATACACTTCTTAATCATAGAAACATGGAAAATCGGATGAACTGAAGCCAATTCACTAGGGAGTTTAAACTCATAGGCAACCTTACCAACCCTTTGCAAGATTTCATAGGGACCCACATAACGAGGACACAGTTTCCCTTTCTTTACACATCTAACTACCCCTTTCATAGGCGAAAATATTAAGTACATTTTATCACCTTCTTCAAACTCTAAATCTCTTCTCATATGATCGACGTAAGAATTTTGCCGACTATAGGCTATTTGAAACCAGTTCTTTATCATATGAGCTTTATCCGAAGTCTTATAAATCAAACCGGGACCAAGAATCAAACACTCACCAACTTCAAACCACCCAATAGAAGAGCTACCCCTCCTACCATAAAAGACTTCACAAGGATCCATGGATATGGATGAACGTAAGCTATTATTATAATCAAACTCCACCAAATGCAAGTGTTTATCCCAATTTCGCTTGAAATCAATAACACAAGATCTAAGCATATCCTCAAGGGCTTGGATAGTATGCTATTCTTGACCATCCGTTTGGGGATTAAAAGTGATGCTTAACTTCACCTTAGTACCCGACCCTTCTTGGAATAACCTCCAAAACCTACATGTGAATTGTGCACCCCTATCCAATATGATGTATAAAAGAATACCATGGCGACACACAATCTCATCTATGAAGATCTTTGCATGATCCTCCGCTGAATAAGTAGATTTGACAGGAATAGAACGAGCAGACTTGGTCAACCTATCCACAACCACCCTTATGGAGTTATATTGTTTTTGTGTCTGAGGCAAGCCTACCAAAAAATCCAAATTGATGTCTTTCCACTTCCAAGTAGGAATTTGGATTTCTTGAAGTAAACCACCCGACTTTTGATGTTCGGCTTTCACTTGTTTACAATTTGGACACTTAGCAACAAATTCCGCTACGTCCTTTTACAAACCTTCCCACCAATACACTTCCCTAAGGTCATGGCACATATTTGTCGAACCCAGATTAATGGATTAACGAGACCCATGAGCTTCATCAAGAATCCGGTTACTCAAACCATCTACGTTGGGAAAACACAACCTTCCTTAATACCTCAAGCAACCATCCCCCCTAAAGAGAATGACTAATTAAGCTTTCTAAGAACCGATTTCTTCAAGTCCATCAATGCTTGATCAAGGTGTTGTTTGGAATTTACCTCAACAACCAAAGATGACTCCGAGTTATGATGGACCATGAAACCACCATTCGGATAATCATCCAACCATACACCCAATCTAGCCAACTTTGAACATCTTTCACTAGATCTTTATTTGTTTCCTCTACATGAGTCACACAACCTATGGTTATACAACTTAGAGCATCCTCAACCACATTGGCCTTGCCAGGGTTATAGAGAACACTCATATCATAGTCGTTCAATAATTTCAAACACCTTCTTTGTAGGAGATTCAAATGCTCTTGAGTAAGCAGATATTGGAGACTCTTGTGGTCGATATACCCATCAACATGAACACTATACAAGTAATGCCTCCATATTATTTAGGTAAATATCATGGATGCTAATTCAAGATCATGAGTTGGATAGTTCCTCTCACCTTAAGTTGTCTAGAAGCATAGGCTACTACTTTCCTATGTTGCATAATCACACACCCTAAAACCACTCGGAATGCATCACAATACACAACGAAGCCCTGTTTATCCTCCAGTAAAGTCAACACTAGAGCGGAAGTAAGCCTATCTTTCATGATTTGAAAGCTTCTCTCACATGCCTCCGACCACTCAAAAATCTTACTATTTTGGGTCAAAGTAGTCAAGGGAGATGCAATGGACACAAAACCATCCATAAACCTCCAATAATAACCCGCTAGACTGAAGAAACTCCTAATGTCGATTGGAGTCAATGGTCTAGGCCAATTTCTAACCGCCTCAATTTTCCTTGGATCAACCTCAACTCCATTGATAGAGATGATATGACCAAGAAATGACACCGATCTCAACCAAAACTCGTATTTGCTATGCTTGACTAACAATTGATGTTCTTTAAGTAATTGCAACACCACTCTCAAATAAATCATGTGTTCACCCTCATTTTTCGAATGTACCAAGATGTAATCATAAAGAAAATGACTAATGAATCTAGGTAACTCTGAAATACCATATTCATAAGATCCATAATGCCACCAGGGCATTAGTGAGACCAAAGGACATTACTAAGAACTCATAATGACCATATCTAGTTCGAAATACCATTTTTGACATATCATTACCTATCACCCTAAGTTTGTGATACCCCGATCTTAAGTCAATATTAGAAAAGTAGCTTTCCCCTTGGAGTTGATCAAACAAGTCGTCAATCTGAGGGAGAGGATACTTGTTCTTGATAGTGACTTTATTGAGTTGGAGATAATAATGCACATTCAAAGGGACCCATCCTTCTTCTTCACAAACAAAACTGAAACACCCCATGGAGAAATAGTAGGTCTAAAGAAGCCTTTGTGTAGTATATCTTTGATTTGAGCCGTCAACTCTTCAATTCGGCTGGAGCCATCCGATCAGGAAGAATTTACATGGGTTTGTGTCCGATAACAAGTCGATAGCCAAATCAATTTCCCGCTCGGCATCCAGGAATAGAATTTCCCCCCTTCTACTCTATAACGGGCTCATTTGGATAGTTAAACCTCACCACCCTCGTCTACAATCTATAGAGGCAAAGCAAGCATGCAACCAATCCATACCCAATATGATATCAAAATTAAAAATACCAAGTTCTACTACTTCAACATAAGTAAATCTATTGGGCAGCATTATAGGACAATTTCAATCATTTTTTGAACCACCAACTCACCCACCGGGGTAAACACCATAAAAGGTTCATTCAAGATATCGAGAAAAATGTCAAACTTTTTAGGTACAAGAGGAGTAAAAAATGACAAGGTAGCACCGGGATCAAGTAAAACATATACATAAATAGAGAAGACTTTCAACATACTAGTGACCACATTTGGAGAAGTCTCTTGCTCTACTTTAGATCGGAGAGCATAGAAGCGATTCTTCTTAGGAGCATCATTAGAACCAGTTGCTTGATCTTGAACACCGCCATTATCTTGTCGCTTCACATTAGGGAAATCCCTAACCTTGTGGACACTGTTACCAAAGCCAAAAAAATTATCCGTTCCCTTAAGGAAATCACCATTATGCTTTTTGCCACACTTTCCACAAGTTGCTTTCTTATTTGGTGAGATATTGCTTCCTCCCGTTGGAGGTTTTGGGTAAGACACCCTATCATCATGAGTCTTAGGGAACTGGGTAGGAATTTGACTAGAAAACCTCTTCTTGAACCTAGGCTTGTCTTACATATCAAGCCTACCCTTTGTAGAACCACCATCAGAAGATCTTTCCCTCTTGGTAACTCTACTCTTTCTCTTAGCTCTTGCATCTTCTATTTGTTGAGCATGAACCATGAGATGAGAAATATTCATATTTTCATGTAGCATAGCCGAATGACATTCCTCTTGCAAGTCATCTGAAATTCCCGTCACAAAGAGATTCATTTCATCCCTAGGATCAAAAATCAAATAAGAAACATACTTTGAAAATTTAGTAAATTTCAAAGAGTATTCAAGTACAGTCATACCTCCTTGACAAGGGTTGATGAAATCCACCACTTCGGATTTCCTCTTTTCTCTAGGAAAGAACCAATCAAGAAAGGCCTACTTGAAGATCTCCTAAGTAACTGGTCCACCCCTTATAGGCCTATTATATCTCCATTGGACGTACCAAGTTTGGACCACATCTTTGAGTTGGTAAGTGGCTAACTCGACCTTCTCACTAGTATTCAACCCTATGGCATAAAGGGTCTTATAGATTTCATCAATGAACTCATGTGTGTCTTCTTCAACCTTTGACCCATAGAAAGTATGAGGATTCATTCTAGTAAAATCCCTCAAACGGGAGGACGTGATACCAACACGTTGGTTTACTCGGGGTACAACCTCCCTATTAGCTTGGGTCGTCATGGCTTAGGCTTGAGTAGTGACGGCTTGGGCTTGTGAAGTAATGGCTTGGGCCATTTGGAAAAGGGTAGCCCTTATGTCACCATCCGTTAAAAGAAGCAGATTGATCAGAACTTGGTCATCATTATCAACTTCTTTAAGAGGAGGGACTTGATCACCATCGAGAGGAACTCCCGCATTTGCAATCTCTTCCTCAAGTCTTCGTACCGCATTCCTTTGAGTATTTATTGCCTTTAACTAAAATATAAGGTTTAGGTTAAAGCACACAAGTATACTCTAGAGGCACAATATTGGATTTCCAAGAAAGTGAGAGCTTCCTAAGTATCACATAGGTTCCTATCCATAAGTTTAGAATGCTTCACAATTATGAATATGAATCTACATAGACGTGGTTGAGAGATACATCGACTCAAAGGTTTTCAACCTCATGCTCTGATACAGAGTTTGTCACATCCGGGAAGCACCCCTAGATGTAACCGGCATCGCTGTCCTCTTTGAGGACTAAGACTAGCCTCTTAGCTTACATCATTACATTTATAGGTCAAAATGTAGAAAAATTTAAAACTTTTCACTACTTCTACATTGAGGTTTACATAGACCACTACAGACACGTAATATATTCATTTAGAGTATACATAGACCCTTCGTATATAAAGATTATATAGTCTTCTACTTTTATTGCGCATAAGTATAGATATAAGATATAACATATTGTCAAATTGATATCTCATATCATAACCATCTAACAAGATTATAAAAATTTGTGCCTAGCCCATACATCAATGTAATAGAGCCACATATAGGCTAGAAAATCCGTACTCAAATGAAAGGAAAAGAACATAAGAGTCTTAAAACTAAAACAACTACATAAGCTTGATATTGACATTGCCCTCAGAAAGTGAGGACCTACCCACTTGGATGATTGAGAATTTTTAAGTCTTCTTTAAACTTGTCTCAAGAGTCTTTCAACGACCGAAACCTAAAATGTTGGGGAAAAGGGAGAAAATGGGTTAATACACCACTTGTACTAAGTATGAGACCATATGCACATATAATATCAAATCATGCTAAAAAAAAGGAAAATTTCATTAAAACATGCTAACTTACATTTAAAAAGCATTATGCATATTCAAGAAGACCATACAATTAAATAAGGCATTTTCATTAAGTCAAAAACATGAACATAAAAATTCATATTAATCTCTTCATAATTAATAAAATAACATCATTTTGTAGTAATTCAACTAATAACCAAGTCAATTGAACCAACATTACACAATTCATATTAAGATCACAACCTAGGGTTAAGGGGAATAGGTCATCTTTTACAAACTAGACCAATCTATCAAGAGATAACATATATAAGTTAGAATACTTGTAAATATATACATAACATCCAAACTAAATGATACACAAAGTAATTCACTAGATCAATTTTGAGATTGGAAAAAAACAACTTGAATTTCATGTTTTTGAAACCATTTAGATGGAACCCTGTGGGGAAATGAGTCCCAAAGGTGAAAGGAATCCCATAACTTAATGTTTTATGAATATTCATGGAGAATTTCAACCCCTTTAAGCCCTTGAACCCACCCCTAGCTTGGTCTTCAAGGGAGTTTTTCAACCTGAGAGAGAAAAAAAGAGAGAAGGAAGAGAGTTTTGGGTTTGTCAATTATAAGAGCTTAGGTTAGTCTAATTAGATAAGGGACTTTAAATGTCATGATTAGAGTCTAGGACCAAGACGAGCCGGCGTCATTGACCTCTTAGAGGTTGCAGACAAGCCTACATACGTCATCAGTACGTCATCTAGGTCAATTTTTATAGCGGAAAATTTGAACTTTTTGTTACTTAACATTCATATAAACCATTCTACTTAAACTCACAAACGTTCACACTCAACCATCTAATATTAGGATCATCAAATGAAAGAAATAGTTCCATACTACATTAAGTGTATACTTGCCAAAATGGCACCAATACAATGTTTGAAATAATGCTCCACGCCCGGATAGTTGCAGCCTCGTATCGTAAGCTCTATCATTCTCCTGTGCCTGCAACGGTGCAAGTAAATAGTTGTATGGGATTTAATACACACTTTTACTAAGTATCGGTATATGTAAGCACACACCAAGGATATGCATGATTATGAAGAGCTCTTTCTTAACGATATGATTTATGGAAAGTCAAGTCAATGAACTTGCCAAAATCGGATTATGAATGTCATGATAAATTAGTAACTTGCATTATCATACATATCATATTGCATACAACACATAACATATTACATGTAGCACATAACATATTGCATATAGCACATAACATATTTCATATCAATCGTTCATATGCCATGAGACCTTGGAATCATGGACTTGACATTAGGACTTCCCAAAATGAGGGCTCCACATATGAATCCTCAACTAGGGATCCTTCTTTGAAAAAACACCGAGTCTGCTTCATTCATTCATACGTACTTCATTTTCATTCTTTCATATACTAGTGCACCCACCAGTCATCGTAGGATGTTTAAGACTCTCATTGGGTTCGCTGTGCAATGACTAAGAATAACCTAGTGTTATTACATAAGTCTAGCTCACCTCTTAATTATCCTATCCTAACACCTTTAGTATCGTTCATATCATTATGTGCATTCATTCATTTCATTATGTGCATTCGTTGAGGCTGACCTCATTCTTTCTTTGGGGACTTTAACCTTAACCGACATAGATCATGTGAGCATCATAAAATCTAGTGTGTAATCCCTAAACAAAAAAGAGGTGGAATCACCGACCAAAGTGAACAAAAACATGCTAGCGTATAAAGGGAATTGAACCCTCCTAGATCCCTACATTGGCAGTATAGGTTCAAAGATTAGGAGATATGAGGAGACTCATACTTAGCATGCCGGACAGTCTCATCTAATGAGAGTTACGCGAACCTCTTCCCTTTTCAAAGGAAGGCATCACCGCTCATAGCTAGCCTATCGATGCTCAGGATAATGTTCCATTACATTCAACTCATACATCACGGAAGTGAATTTCTAGCATGAAGACTTCATAGCTCATTAGATGATTTCTCATCTCATCATTAGTATTAAGTATGCATTACTTCAATAATTTCAGTATAATGTTCATAGAGACTGGTCTCTTCATTAGCTTTACACACTCATAGGAGAGTACATTTTGATAAAATTTACTTAGGCTCATTTGAGATTGATCTCATATTTCACATTATCCTCTTATCATATTGTCACCTCATTATTAAATTTAACACATTTTATTTTCATACTTACTCACCCCTTCACGTGAATGTTCATTTCATCATATGCCAATGCACTTGTCCATTTAGTGTGTTTCACACTCTTACTTAACCCTTCTAGGGTTACATCATTTTATTACATACATCTTAGGCTCACTTAATTTTATACGTATGCTAAAATTATGAGTCCACACATACAAGTCATGAGGCTTCATTTATACTTTGTCTAAGTGATTCATGTTTACCCAAGATTTTGTGGTACAAGATTTATGCATCTTGTAAATATGCCAAGATATTGAATTCGATATTTAGAGGAAACATTCATTTAATATTTAATTATGTGTCAATATGGAATTGGGCAAGGGAACCTGATTTCGAATCCCTTGGACAACACTTAATCTTATTTTGAACTTGATAATTGCATTTTTCAGATTTGGGGGACCATAGTTCGATCCCCATTAACCCCATAATATTTCCTTTTTGTTTCTCCTCTTCTTTATCGTTTAAGTCAAGGAGGTTGTGGGTTAAATCCCCCATAAGCTCATTACTTTTTTTTAAATTTATCTCTTAACTTTCTCACCTCATTCAATCCCCACTCTCCACATTTATTTTCTCCTTTATTTTTCTCCTAACTCTTTCATCCATTCAAGAGGTTGTGGGTTCAATCCCCACTCTCAACATTTATTTTTCTCCTTTATTTTTCTCTTAATTCTCTCATTTATTCAAGAGGTTGTGGGTTCAATCCCCACTCTCCACATTTATTTTTCTCCTTTATTTTTTTTCATAACTATGTCATCTATTCAAGAGGTTGTGGGTTCAATCCCCACTCACCTCATTTATTTTGCTCCTTTATTGTTCTTCTAAATCTCTCATATATTTAAGAGGTTGTGGGTTCAATCTCCACTCACCACATTATTTTTCTCCTTTATCCGTCCAAGAGGTTGTGGGCACAAACCCCACACGCCTCACTTCATTACTTACTTTTTTCCCCCTAATATATCACTTGAACTTTACCCCATTTTGAATCCCCCTTACAACATTTTATTATTTAATTCTTATAACATGAATGTGGTGAGTTCTTGTGTTCAATCCCCACTGACCTCAAGAATTTAAAAAAAAATATTGTTTTTTGAACGTGACTTTTTACAGTAAGCTGCCAAAATAAAAACAAATTTCAAGAATGCTGGAAATTTGTTCACCCTCTTTGTAGTCCATTTTTCTCAACTTTTAAATGTTAGATTTATTAAAAATTTTCATGTAACATCTAGTGAATCTTTAGGTAAGTTTTAATGGTTACTTTTTAGAATTTAATCACCTATTTTCAGTCCACCCTCTTTCACATTAAACATTAAGATGTTTCGAGTAGTTTGTAGGGAGATCTTTAGGTGCATTTTTAAGAATACATTCAATTAAGAACTTTCATTTAATTCAGAAACCTTGAACTTATATGAACATCAAGTTTTTAAGATATTCATACACGTAAATACAACAATTTAATCATGCCAAATTTCATGCTCTTAGCCAAGACCAAGTCACAGTACACATGTGCACTCACAAGTTAACATATCACACATTTTCAAAAACACTTCTTTCATTTCTATATAATTGCGAATACACATTCAAACACGTAATCACAACCAGCCCTAAAATCATCTACAAGAAGTCATACCAATGCATACTTGAATCTTTCAAAGGATCTAATGACAGGGGCATCCAATGTGGACAACCTTAGTTTTTGGCTGGAATTAAGCTGAACTTAGGGGTCTCTTGTTAAAGGGACCAAGAGGGAAGAAAACCCATACCTTAATGTAATCCAAATTTTTCTTACGTTCTGCCAAAATTCCCCTCCCCCCCTAAGCCAACGTCTCACCACCAAAATCACAAGCACAATTTGTAGAGAACTTGGTTTTTGCTTTATGTTTTTAAGCTTATTTTTCTTTTTGATTTTGAGTGTTCATGTTCTTGATGAACTTTATGTTCTCTTTTTGTTCTGTTCTCTTATTTTAAAGAAGTTGAGCATGTAAATAAGGTGAGATTAGAGAGAAACGTGAGAATGAGTTAGCTTAAGATTAGGAGATTAGGTGGAGACTTAGTAAAACTAGGATTCCTCATATTTTATTTATTTTATTATTAAAAATCAGATTTTCCTTTACTTAAATCAGAAAATTAGATATTAGTCAATTCAAATAATTCACTAAATAAAATTAAATCATTTAAATTATTGCTTCCACCAAGGCTCGAACCTGGGTGGAGCAAGATTTTACTTAAAGGGTCAATTTCAGCCTTTTCTACCCAAAATTCCACTCCACCAAATTAATTGAATAATTAATTACATATTTAGGGTAATTAAGATAGTACCTTTATCCTGGAAAAGGACCATTTTACTCCTAGACCTCCAAACTTAAGATTTCCCCTTTTTAAGTCCGGTAAAGACTCATCCGGGTAAATCTTCATATTCGGGTGCCATACATGGCTAGAACCAACCTGTACTAGCTCAACTAACTCACCAAGTTAGTTGTCTTGGATTTTTGAAGGATTCAGAGGTCTGGTTCTACGCTCATCAGTGCGTGTGAACCCAGTCTATTCCTAGGCATTCTAGATATATTAAGCATTACTTAGCATAGTCATTTTAGGGTTGTTACATTATATAGGTTGTTAATAACTTAATTACCCATAATTAAAATCCTAACAAATCCAACTAATTAATTGACTTAAATGAAAACGTACAGCAAAATAGACCCCTCACAGACAACACCACGATCGACGGATCGTGCGTCCATCGACGGGCACTGTGCACCTCCATGCTGCACATCCGTCGATGAGTTTAGAGACAACGAAATTGAGTCTTCCTATGTATTTGGATAAGTTTCCATCGACTCCCCGATGATTGACACAAGCCTCATCGATTGCACACGTCTGCGCACACTACATTTTGGCAGCTTCTTGCCAAAATGTAAGGGTCCTTCTCAAGGGCCCTTGGTTAGTTCATGGGGATTTGTGCCCAGACGTTTTGACTAAGAATCAAATCTAATACATGTTATACACTCTTCCACCAATTCTCATAATTTTCCGACACCTAAAAGCTAATGAAATAGGCTTAGGCACGCGCATCATACCTCATTGAACTATTTTCCGAACGTCATGGATGTTCTTTGATGTTTTGGTCTCTTAACCTCCTAAATGACTTATATACATTTAAAATAGACCTTAAAACAATGTCTAAAACTTTTGACACCAATTTTAGGATCTAGAACACGTCTTAGATTTACAAAGTGTTACAGGGACACTCCTCACTACTAGTTCACTCGGTGCTAAGCCAAAGTCCCTTTTTGAAATGTCTTTCATTAATAACCATAACTTAGTTTAGGTCATAGAATATTAATCTTTATATCTTCATTGTATTTATATTAATATTAATTGCAGGAGAACATCCTTTCAATGCAACCCTCACATGTGAGATTTACACTTTAGCATCATCATAATATAGTAAGGCGTATATGTACTTCATCACCAACCTTATATTATTACATCTTAACATAATCTCACAATATACATAATAAAAAAAAATCAATTGAATCATCATACGAACACCTACTTATTTAATCACAAGGTATACTTCAATTGAACTTCATCACCAAGTACAAGCCACTATAATTAAAGTAAAGGTTTGAGATCACAAAGACTTACACAATCTCCTTTACAAGCCATCATACAAGGTTTTACCATAAACCATCGAATTCAACCCAACAATTGGTGTACTATCATCAAACAGTACTAATTAGCACAATTATGAAGTCAACTGAATCATTGCAGCTCAATTCAACACTAGTTCATAACCTAGGGTTAGGGACTTGGGTAAATTTCATCATCTACTTTACATACTAGCCTTATTTAACAAGAACTAGAATAATTGAATCATAATACATCATAACATTAACAATACAATATAGATTATCCAATTAGTAATAGAAAGAAACCCACATGAAACTCATTTTTTTGTAATCAATTTTGGAAGAAACCTTTGGGGAAAGAAATCCCAAAGGTGAAAGGATTTCATACCTTTTTAATTGTTGAATATTGATGGATAAAACCACTGTTATTTCTTCCCTAATGACCTTGACCTAGCCCTTCAATGGTGTTCTTCTTTGGGAGAGAAAGTAGAGAAAAGGAAGAGCAATTTGGGTTTGGGAATTGAGGGGTGTTTTGTGAGGTTTTAGGCTTAGGGCAGGTTATATAGTTAATTAAATAACCTAATTAACCAACCCCTAATCATTAATTAAAACCCTTACTAAATAAATTAACTAAATGACCCTAACTAAACTTCACAAAAAAGTAACAGGTTTGACCTACGAGACCCTGATCTATGGGTCATAGTTCAGTCGACGGCAAGGACCCCCGCCATCTTGTGCAACCATAGTTTTGATCGGAGAGTTGACAAATTGACCCCTACTTGAAAATGTATAAGTGAACATCAATGAAGGAATCGACGCCCCGTAGATCAGGCCACACTTCGTTGTCAGCAACCGTCTATGGCTATTGCCTACACTGCCTTCATTGGCTACTTTGGGTCAAAATGAAAGGGTCCTTAGTTTTCCTTGGGGAGTCGTACCTAAGCGTTTTGACCCTAAGACTACTCTAATATGTGTTATACACCTTACCACAAAATTTCATCAAATTTCGTGTCCTAAAACCTTGTCAAATAGGCTAAGGCACGGTAGCAACTTTTGCACTATTCTCCGAACATCATGGACGTTCCTTGACGTCTTGACTCTAAAAATCCCTAATGACTTGTATATAATATTATTGACCAATAAAAAAGTGTTCCGAACCTTACACTCTTGTGAGTATCTAGATTAGTTTTTTTTTTACTTTCAGAGTGTTACATTGTCCCCCCTTAGGAACATTCATCCCCGAATGACACTAAAATCTTTTGAAGGGAAAGGATAGACTCACTATTAGCATCCCAAACAACAACATACAAAATAAATATGAGTTACAACTCAAATCAACATAACCACATGACATTTGCAAAAAGTAACTCAAAACATCAATTACAACACATAAGAGCTTAACATCACAACATGAGGAATTTCCTTCTCAACAATCACATGAGTTCAACACAACATAAAGAGTCACTTATGCCAATATTTCTTTTAAAACATATCAACATGATAAATCTCATTTCATACAGGCAACACCATACGAATACACAAATTAGTGCATCATTCAGCAAAAGAGCATTTTCTCATGAAACTTGTTTTTAGCAAAAACCTTTATCATAAATATGCACATCTTTGCAAAACAAATACATTTCAATTTATTCATTATATTAATTATTATAAGTAACAACTAACCTTAATCAACAAAGAGATGTGGGTAACGGGACTTCATGTCGGCCTCGACCTCCCATGTTGCTCCCTCAACTAGGTGGTTCTTCCATAACACCTTTACGGAAGCCACCTCCTTGTTCCTCAACCTCTTCACTTATCTATCAAGGATTTAAACAAGAAACTCCTCATAGGAGAGGTTATCTTCCACACATATACCCTCAATAAGAAGAATGGACTCGGGGTGACAGATGCACTTTTTAAGCATAGAGACATGAAACACCACATGAACCGAAGCCAATTCACTAGGTAATCTCAACTCGTATGCAACCTTTCCAACCCTTTGCAAAATTTCATAAGAACCCACATAATGATGACTCAACTTCCCTTTCTTGCCAAATCATCACCCCTTTCATTGGTGAAATTTTAAATACACCTTATCACCTTCTTCAAACTCTAACTCTTTTTTCCGATTATCGGCATAAGACTTTTGCCGGCTATAGGATATTTTCAACCAGTTTGTTATCATTTTAACTTTGTCCAATGTTTTATAAACCAATTCGGGACCAAAGAATAAAGACTCGCCCATTTCAAACAATCCAATCGGAGATCTACATGTTCTACCATACAAAGCCTCAAAAGGAGCCATAGATATAGTTTAACGGTAACTATTGTTATAAGAGAACTCAACCAAAGCAAAGTATTCATCCCAACTTCCCTTGAAATCAATTACACAAGCTCTAATCATATCCTCAAGGGTTTGGATAGTACGCCTTGCTTGACCATCTATTAGGGATGGAAAGCGGTGCTTAACTTTACTTGAGTACCCAATCCTTTTTGGAATGACCTCCAGAACCTAGATGTGAATTGTGCACCCCTATCCGATAGATAGATAATGGAATACCATGAAGATATAAAATCTCATTTATGAAGATCTTTGCATAATATTCTGCCGAGTGGGTGGACTTGATGAGAATAAAATGAGACTTTGTCAATCTATCCACCACTACCCATATGAAGTCATTTTGCCTTCTAGTCCGAGGGAAACCTACTACGGAGTCCATATTAATGTCTTCCCACTTTCACAAGTGGAACTTTGTATTCTTAGAGTAAGTCACTCGACATTAGGTGCTCGGCCTTCACTTGTTGATAATTTGGACATTTAGCAACAAATTCTACTATGTACCTTTTTAAGCCCTGCCACCAAAACACTTCTCTAAGGTCATGATACATTTTTGTAGAACCTGGGTGAAATGGAATAACGGGAACCATTAGCTTCATCAAGAATCCAGTTCCTCAAGTCATCCACATTGGGAACACACAACCTTTCTTGACACCTCAAATCACCATCCCCCTAAGGAGAATGACTCATTAAGCTTACGAAGAACCGATTCCTTCAACTCCATCAATGATTGAATAGGTGTTGCTTCGACTTCACCTCAACCACCAAAGACGATTTGAAGTTATAATGGACCTTAAAACCACCATTTGGAGAATATTCCAATCTAACACCCAAACGAGCCAACTTATGAACATCTTTCACTAGGTCTTTCTTGGCTCCTTCCACATGTAACACACTACCCATGTTCATACGAATTAGAGCATCCGCAACCATATTGGCTTTGACGGGGTGGTAAAGAGCACTCATAATCTTTCAACAATGCCAACCACCTTCTTTGTCAGAGATTTAACTCCTTTTGAGTAAACACATATTGAAGACTCTTCAGGTCAGTATACACATCAACGTGGAACCATCCAAATAATGCCTCCACATTTTCAAGGCAAATACCACGGTTGCTAACTCAAGATCATGAGTTGGATAATTCTTCTAATGCACTACTTTTCCATGTAAAAATAAGAATACACCCAAATCCCAATCTCGATGCATCACTGTAAAGACCCAAAGTACCCCGTAGAAGTTAGAGCACTTTGAAATCGCCACACTAGTTGTAATGACCCAAAGTACCCCTAGAAGTTAGAGAAATTTTTGATTGTCACACGGCATTGTCAACCTCTCGGAGGTCTAAGACAAGCCCTTAGACATCTTTCATTGCATAATCGTGATAAAAATAGCAGAAAATTTAAAAAATTTCACTGCACATCGTATGCTAGAACATATGTGTGTGTGTGTTTGTATATATATATATATATATATATATATATATATATATATATATCAGTACATAGTTAGAATCTAAGTCTCTTTGCTGTCTTAAGACACAACTCAATAAAATAGAATAGAGACACGACCCTTAAAACATAAAATATAAGTTTAATCTATTACATCAACTTAAAGAAATATCTTGACATAGGAAACCCTTGAATCATTAGGGTCCCTTTTAATTGAACTTGGGAGATATATCCAAGCTCTTCACTTAGGAGACATCCTCTAGCCACCAACACCTACACTTTGTGTAAAAATATGAAGAAGAATGATATTAGTTGAAGAATGCACTAAGTATGGCAACCATGCAAAAACATGCATTTAAAGAGGACCTTTCATTTGAAATCATGCAACATGTCTTTTCAGTAACTTCATGAACATCGGTACATATAAGCTCAATATAGTTCAGTACATAATATAGACATGGATAATAAGCATAATAGCACATAAAGGAATTTATCATACTTATAAGCATATTCAATAGACATCATACATTACCTCTCTTTTAATTTACTTCTTTTCTTAAGTAACCCTCAAGTGTACCTAGTGCAATGTATCACCTTGAGGTCACCTTACAATAGTCTTTTCATAATATGCTTCATAAACACAACAACATATATTCACAAGTCATAAGCACATCAAAGACATCAACCTTACATAAGGACCATCACCTAAGACAACTCCTAAGTCACACTAGTGCTATGTGTAGGTAATATCTCATAATTCTACTTCCAACCAAGTGACCTAAGAAGTCACCCTAGACTAGGCATAACATACTCACCGAGTCATAACATATTCAACAATTCATAACATATTCATTTACAACTATCAATAAAGTCACATACTTCATATCATCATATAAAGACTCTTTCCTTTACTACAACCTATGTCATAAATCATTAAGTTCATATTATAGGCAACCACCCTCATAACCCGTTTCACAAACTTACTTGTGCAATGTACACATGGAGTCCCATACCCCCACATATACTAAGTAAACTTATTTAGAATCCATAAATGTAATTCACATGCATAGTCATAATTCATATCTTAACATAACAAGGTCACTTTACATGCATTCATACAAGTCATACATAACATAAGTCTTTACTTCAAAACGGTCTCTAATCCTATCCTTTCTTGAAGTCATCTAGTTCAATGTATAAGTAGGGTTCATAGTCCTCCCATACTAAGTACACTTCTCAAGGAATTTAGATTAGAGTTCATATTTATTATCTTAGTTAATTATTAACCTTTCGGAGACATAGCCATAATCGACATAGACCATGTGAGCTACTCGAAATCCAGTGATCAACTCCCATACAGAAAAGAAAGGGTTAACACTTGCCAAAGGTGCAATCATCCGTACATAGCTATTCTAGATGTATCCACTAAGCTAGATTCCTATGTGGCTGCATAGTTACGGAACAAGGAGATTTCTTCTAGAAACCTTGACTAACTAAGCGTGAAGGTTTCCATCTCATGAGACAACATCTAGGTTAGGAAAGCAACTTAGTAACGTGACGGTTCTCTTGTAGAAAGCCGAACTTACTAGACGTCAAGCTCCCACTCTCATTTGTCATGTTCACTCGGTGCTAACCACTAACTCCCTTTTTAAACATCATTAATACTTTATATAACATCAATTAATAAAGAATAGGCCTTAGGGACTTACTCCCTCATATATCATATAGCTCAAAGGTATCTAGGGTGAGAATTCTACAATCACCATAAAACCTACCTTATGTGAGAATTTCCTTTCACATAATAATATCATATGCATTCATACATGTGTGTGTGCATACAATGTGAAATCTACCTTTACATAACACCTATAGTCACATATGTTCATAAATTTGTAAATAATATACTTCACATGCATAGAAATAGGTAACGATGCATAGGAGAACTATCCTTTCCTTAGTCATATTAATCTATCTTATTCATAGATATGCATGAAGTGTGTGTGTACTTTGGTCAATATGATCACATAATGGCTATCACATAATATTGAGGAAGCCACCCTTTAAACATTCTTCAAGTCTCAAGTCATACAAACATATAGAGTCTTGAGGACTATAGACTACACAAACTCACATTACATCATAGGAGGCACGTACATTATAAGACTCCTAGCATACTTTGATCACACATTCATATAGGGTTCATATGGGTAGGGTCATGCTATAAGGATATTTTTCATCATTAGGCATATAGACCACACCTAACCCTAAAAAGATCATCACACATATACATATAACATCATCTCCACACCTAGATTAACCAAGTACTGTAGAAGACTATACACATAACATCATATAACATTAATTTACTTAGACATGATATTGGAATCAAGGCTAAATCCTTCAACTTCCTAACATATAAATCCTCATATCGATTCATATTGAATCTAATACCTTAAAGGGCATGATCATAACACATAAATATGTACAAAAATGTAAACACCACCACCATAAGTTGACCATACCAAATCAACACAATTCAATGTATATTATAGACTAATTAGAAGAAAAAGGTCAACTTAACAAATCTCCAAGCTAATGATCATAGATGATCATTCCTCCAAAATTCATATTCAATTGATAAAAGATAGTAATAACAATAAGCAATTCAATACAATCTAATCATAATTCTATAAACATCAAATAAAGATCACAAGACCCACATTATAGGCCAATTTGAGAAATTATGAGGATCATGGGTTCCCCATAAAATTGGATATAAATTCATCATAAAATCAGTAAATAAACATATATTCATCATTAGAATGCTTTTGAAATCAATTTGAGAATAAACTCACGGCTAGATTGAAAGATAGGATTTTTGACCTAGAATTTTGTTTTGAAAACCTTTGAAAGGACTCCATAGATGAATGGTTATCTTGAAATGAAGAATCACCATACCTTATATGTTAAAAATCCCAAAAAAATCTGAGAAGAAAGCTCCAAGATTCCAAATCCATAGCTTGTTCTTGATCTTGGTCTTCAATGGAGGTTTTGGAGTTTTTGGAAGAGAAGAGAACTTTGGGAATTTGATTTCTTAATGGTGTTGGGATTTTGGATTGGTAAATGGCTTAAAAAGGTCCTAAAATCAGTTAATAAAACGTCCCCTAAGTTACCAAAACACCCCTACATGAATTGGGACTCTTAGACATGTCAAAATTGACTTAAAATGACGCAAACGGATCTGGGAGTGGGATGTGTGTCGTGGGGAAGCCTCCGAATTCTGCCCCAAATAATTTTTGAGGAAATGATGTGCGTTCTGGGCATGCGTCGTGAGGGAAAGGTCTCAGTCTTTTTCCTGCACGCTGCCTTGGGCAGACTCTTGTCCAAGGTTTGGCTCCTCCTTGGGGGCCCTTCGGGTAGTTCGTGGGGAGTCGTACCTGGACGTTTTGACCCTTAACATTTCTATTAAGGTACTAGGGTCAACTACACTGCTTCTCAACTCCAAAAAAAACATAAAATCAAGCAAAACATTCAAGGACTCATTAGCACGTCTGAAGATCAACTTTTGAACGTCTTGGACGTTTGACCTCCAAATGACTTCAAATCAAATATGCATACTATAAAACACTTAATTAACATGTTATGAACCTTTATAGGAACATGTGAGGCTCTATCTATCTTAGTTCATTTTGAGGGTTGTCACAATATCCCCCCATTGGGAAACATTCATCCTCGAATGAAACTTCAAACATTATAAACACTTTCAAGGACTTATAGGCCCATATAGCAGCTCGCAACATTCAACAGGGTATAACACATTATTTAATGCACCAACCATACAAGGAACACCAACTTCATACTAACATGCATTCAAATCAACATAATAAAATATGGACTACTTCCATAATCCTTTCCACCCATACATACTTCTTCATATTCATTGCCTTTTGGAAGAACTACCTTCTCCAACATTAGGCATGTTCATCATTTCATCACAAGGTTAAACATAGTATGGATTTTTAATTGCGTACTTAGGCATAATCCACACTTCAACTCATGAGAAAATTTGAACACTTCATTTAGTTGCACAAGAAACATGAATAAGGTAGATTAACTACAATCTTATAGTCTAGACATAATACCATCGAGGTCATATATGACGTTACCATGCTTAGCTTTGTTAAAGAAGGAACTACCTTCTCCTAGTCACAACATATACACATGCATCATAGAGTTCACATAAAAGCAATGCATAGAGGTTAATTCATATTATGGAGGATTTATTTTCTCCAAACCACATTATGCTTATAATTCCTTCCTAATGAAATCAACATGGTAGGAAACCACCAAGCACATCACAACATTAAGAAGTAAATTTACGCATGGAGTCTCATACCCCCCACATATAATAAGTAAACTCATTTGGAAGCCATAAATGTAATTCACATGCATAGTCATAATTCATATCTTAACATTACAAGGTCACTTTACATATATTCATACAAGTCATGCATAAGATAAGTCTTTACTTCATAAGGATCTCCAATCCTATCCTTTCTTGAATTCATGTTAGTGCAATATATAGCTAGGGTTCATAGTCCTCCCATACCAAGTACACTTCTCAAGGAATTTAGATTAGAGTTCATATTCTTATCTTAGTTAATTATTAACCTTAGTGGGGCATTTCCATAACCGACATAGACCATGTGAGCTACATGAAATCCAGTGTTCTAGTCCCACACCGAAAAGAAAGGGTTAACACTTGCCGAAAGTGCAAACAATCATACATAACTATTCGAGGTGGATCCACTAAGCTTGAGTCCTATGTGGGCGCATATTATAAAACAAGGATATGGCTTCAAGAAACTTTGACTAATCAAGCGTGAAGGTTTCCATCTCATGAAATAACATCTTGGTTGGGAACCGAGACTTACAAAGGTCAAGGTTCTCTTGTGGAAAGCCGGACTTACTATACGTCTAGCTCCCACTCTAATTTCTCATGTTCACTCGGTGCTAAGAACTAACTCCCTTTTTAAACATCATTAAGCCTTTCGATAACATCAGTTCATAAAGAATAGGCCTTAGGGACTTACTCACTCATATATAATATAGATCAATGATATATAGGGTGAGAATTCTACATTCACCATAGATACTGCCTTTTGTGACAATGTCCTTTCACATAATCATATCATATTCATTTATACGTGTGTGTGCTAATGATATATATGATCTATGCTCACATAACACCTATAGTCTCACATGCTTATAACTTCGTAAATCATATAATTCACATTGCTAAAAATAGGTAATGATGCATAGGAGAACTATCCTTTACTTATTTATCCTGAATTTATCCTACTCATAGGTTTGCATGAAGTGTGTGTGTTTGTAGATTGGTCAATATGATCACACAATATTCAGGAAGCCACCCTTTAAATATTACAACACATGTACAACATTCTTCAAGTCTTAAGTCATAGAAACATATAGAGTATTGAGGACTATAGACTACACAAACTCCCATTACATCATAGGAGGCACGTACATTATAAGACTCCTAGCATAATTTGATCACACATTCATATAGGGTTCAAATGGGTAGGGTCATCCTATAAGGATATTTTTCATCATTAGGCATATATACCACACCTAACCCTAAAATGATCAACACACATTTGCATATAAAATCATCTCCACAACTAGATTAAACAAGTACTGTAGAAGACTATACACAACATCATATAACATTAATTCACTTAGACATTATATTAGAATCAAGGCTAAATCCTTCAACTTCCTAACATAGAAATTTTCATATCAATTCATATTGAATCTAATACCTTCAAGGCATGATTATAACACATAAATATGTACAAAATGTAAACATTGCCACCATAAGTGGACCATACAAAATCAACACAATTGAATGTACATTTTAGACTAATTAGAAGAAATAGGTCAACTTACAAAATCTCTAAGATAAGGATCAAAGATGATCATTTCTCCATAATTCATATTCAATTTATATAGATAGTAATAGAAATAAGCAACTCAATACAATCTAATCACAATTCTATAAACATCAAATCAAGATCACAAGACCCACATTATTGGTCAATTAGAGAAATTAGGAGGATCATGGGTTATCCGTAAAATATAATAGAAATTTCTCATAGAATCAGTAAATAAACATATATTCATCATTAGATTTCTTTTGAAAACAATTTGAGAATGCACCCATGGGTAGATTGAAAGATAGGATTTTTTACTTAGAATTTTGTTTTGAAAACCTTCGAAAGGAGTCCATAGATGAAAAACCCCACATGAATCAGTTACTAAAACGTCCTCTAAGTAATAAAAAAACCCACATGAATTGGGACTCTTAGTTATGTAAAAATTGATTTAAAAACGACGCAACTGGATCTGGGAGTGGGCTGCGCGTCACGGGGAAGCCTTCTTGTTCTGCCCAAAATAATTTTTGAGGCACTGAGGTGCGTATAGGCGTGCGCCGCGAGGGCAAGGTCTCATTCTTTCTCCTTCACGCTGCCATGGAAGACTCTTGTCCATAGTTTAGGTCCTCCTTGGGTGCCCTTTGGGTGGTCAACTGAAATTCTTCTCAACTCCAAACAACACATAAAATCAAGACAAGCATACAAGGAATCACTAGCACGTCTAAAGACCAACTTTCGAATGTATTGTATGTTTGACCTCCAAATGACTTCAAATCAAATATGCATACTATAAAATACTTAATTAACATGTTATTAACATTTTTAGGCACATGTGAGACTCTATCTATCTTAGTTTATTTTGAGGGTCGTCACAATCACAATATACTACGAAGCCATTAGTACCCTCC
Source organism: Solanum peruvianum (assembly GCA_027705065.1). Classification (NCBI taxonomy): domain Eukaryota; kingdom Viridiplantae; phylum Streptophyta; class Magnoliopsida; order Solanales; family Solanaceae; genus Solanum; species Solanum peruvianum. The sequence goes on from JAKWJD010001763.1 coordinate 27,448,923, forward strand.
GGCAGAGTCAATACCAGAGTAGAAGTAAGCCTATCTTTCAAAATGTAGAAGCTTCTTTCACATGCCTCCGACCACTAAACTTTCACACTCTTTTGGGTTGATGTAGTCAAGGGAGAAGCAATGGACGCAAAACCATCCCCAAACCCTCCGGCAGAGTCAATACCAGAGCGGAAGTAAGCCTATCTTTCAAAATGTAGAAGCTTCTTTCACATGCCTCCGACCACTAAACTTTCACACTCTTTTGGGTCGATGTAGTCAAGGAAGAAGCAATGGACGCAAAACCATCCCCAAAACCATCCCCAAACCATCTAAATAGCCCGCTAGACCTAATAAACTCCTAACATCAGTTGGAGTCAATGGTCTAGGCCAATTTTCAACTGCCTCAGTTTTCCTTTGATTAACATCAAATCCCTCACTAGAGATGATATGACCAAGAAACCCACCAAACTCATTCAAAACTAACACTTGCTATACTTGGCAAATAGTTGGTGTTCCTTAAGCACTTGTAACCACTCTCAAATGGTTCATGTGTTCACCCTTATTTTTTGAATATACCAAGATGTCATCAATGAAGACAATGACAAATGAATCTAGGTAAATTCGAAACACCCTATTCATTAGGTCTATAAACGCCGCCGGGGCATTAGTGAGACTAAACGAAATAACTAAAATCTCATGAGACGATATCGAGTTCGAAATGTCATTTTTGTTATATTCTCACCTCTCACCGTAAGTTTGTGATACCCCAATCTCAAGTCAATCTTAAAAAGGTATCTTTCCCCTTGTAGTTGATCGAACAAGTCGTCAATTCGAGGGAGAGAACACTTAATATTAATAGTGACTTTATTGAGTTCGCGATAATAAATGTACATTCTATAGGACCCATCCTTTTTCTTCACAAACAATACTGGTGCACCCCATGGAGAAATACTAGGTTTAGTGAAGCCTTTGTTTAGTAAGTTCTTGAGTTGAGCCTTTAACTCTTTCAATTCTGTCAGAGCCATCCGATAAGGAGGAATTGAAGTGGGGTTGGTATCCGGAAACAAGTCAATACCAAAATCAATTTTCTGTTCGAGAGGGATTCCGGGAAGATCATTAAGAAAGACCTATGGAAATTCCTTCTCTATGGGGACTAACTCAATGGGAGGATTTTCGGAGTCTAAATTTTTTGCTCTTACAGAGTTGTATAAACACTCTTTTGAGATAATTAAACAAGACTAAGACAAGAGATGATACGACTTCTAGGAATAGACTTTCCCCCATTCAACTCTAAAATAGGTTCATATAGAAAATTGAACTTGACAATTCTTGTTCTACAATCAATGGAAGAAAAACAATTATACAACCAATCCTTTCCCAAAATAACATCAAAATCGACCATATCAAATTCTACCAATTCAACATGAGTAACTCTATTGGGAAAAAATATAGGAAAATTTCTATATACCCTCTTTGCATCCACCGACTCACCTACCGAGGTAGTTACCATGAAAGGTTCATATAGAATTTCGAGAAAAATATCAAACTTTCTAGTTATCAAGGGAGTACCAAAAGATAATATAGCACCCGGATCATGTAAATCATAAGCATCAATATAGAAGACTTGTAACATACCGATCACCACATCAGGAGAACTCTCTTGTTCACCCCTTTAGCGAAGTGCATAAAAGAGATTCTTCCTTGGAGCAGCAACATTAAAACCACTAGTTTAAGCTTACCCACTTCCTTTGTATTGCCCCTTGAAATTAGGTAAATCCCTAACCTTGTGGCTACTTTTGCCACACCCAAAGCAATTGTCCGTCCCAAAAAGACAATCCCCATAATCTTTCTTTCCACACTTTCCACAAGTTGGCTTCTTGCTTGGTGAGCTACTACCTCTTCCCTTTTGAGACTTAAGCTTAGACAGAGTATCATCACGAGCTTTGGTAAATTTGGAGGGAACTTGATTAGAAAACTTCTTGTTGAACCTAGGCTTGTTTTGAATGTCAAGACTACCATTAGAAAAACCACCTTAATATGACCTTGCCTTCTTGGCCTCCCTATTCTTTCTCAATAGCCTACTTTTTTCAACTTGTTGAGCATGGACCATGAGATGAGAAATATTCATATTATCATGAAGCATAGCCTAACGACATTCTTCAACTAAGTCTTCAGACACCCCTGTAAGAAAATGACTCATCCCATCCCTTGGGATAAACATCAGGATGGACCATACTTGAACAATTTATTGAATTTCAAGGAATAGTCAAGTACACTCACACCTCCTTGACGAAGGTTGTGATTCCTTCCACCTTTGCTTCCCTCAACTCTCTAGGAAAGAGCCTATCAAAGAAGGCCTTTTTGAAGATTTACCAAGTCACCGGACCATATCTTAGTGCCCTATTATCCCTCCACTGCAAGTACCAAGTTTGGGACACATCTTTGAGTTGATAGGACGCCAACTCAACCTTCTCAATTGAGGTCATAACCATAGCATCAAAAATCTTATATACCTCATCGACAAAATCTTGAGGGTCTTCATCCACTTTTGAACCGAAGAAAATAGGTGGGTTCATTCTAGTAAACTCTCTCAAATGATATGTCATGTTGTTGACATGATGAGGCACTCGGGGTCTAACCTCCCTATTAACTTGGGCCATCATTGCTTGGACTTGATAAGTAAAGGCATTGGATTTAGAGGTCATGGCTTGGTACAAACTAAGAAAAGCCTCCCTTATCTCTCCACCGGTCATCAATGGAGGAAAAAATGGAACTTGATCACCCATAACAATCAAACAATTAAATTTGCGGAAAATTTAAGACTTTTTAATACTTATTGAAGTGTACTTAGACTTCACATGATACTGCATAAGAGTGATATTATAATACGCTCAAACTTAATCAACCATCTATCAATAGATTAAAAATTAAAATAGAGAATCATAATAATAATAATAGTTTGTCAAATCTGCCTTATTACAAATGCTAGAACAAATATTTGAAATGAAACGCTAGGGACAACATACAAAAGCTATATCTAATGTACTAAGCTATAATAATAAGTGTAGCATCGTCGAACTCAAGAGGACCTACCAAAGTCTGGAGATCGTTTATCCAAACTGCTTCGTTGAATCTTCATTCTTCTCTAGAACCTGCACCTATATAAATAGTAATAATATATGGGGTTAGTAATAACTTGTACTAAGTATTGGTGTATGCACACAAACACATAAGGACTATGCATGATCAAGGAAAGCACTTCCTAAAGCAACATGTTATTTCTGGAAAGTGAAGTCACTATACTTTCCTAATTTGTTATTCATAAATTATGCTATGAATATGACATTTTCTCATGCATTTAAGGCTCACAAATCATTTTCTATATTAACATAAGACCTTGGAATCATGAACATAATTTTAGAACAACTCAAGACAATTTTATTATTTTTGCTCCCTTAGGTGAAGAGCTCACCTTTCCAGCCTTAGTTTATTTTCAGTCTTTTCTTCTTTTTGTTGTGTAGTTCAATGATCTCCTTCAATCTTATGTTGTACTTACAAGTTTAATGATTCATTGTAGTCCCATACCTACAATGAATCGAGTAAGTAATTCAAAAGATAAAGGAAATGATTTGCTACCTTATTCACTAGTTATATTTCTCATTCTTGTTAAATTGGGTATGAATGTATTTATAAGTCAATATTTATTAGCGATGACCATTATTTGGTTGTTTGCATAATTTATAGATTTTTGGGGCATATATTCATACTCCAATATTGGCATAAACCACTAACTTGTTAAAACTTCATTCTTATCAAACATTGATGATTGACATTCTTAATCTCTTGCTTACTTAGTTCACTATGAACTTATGTTTATTCTTATTTTATCCATTCTTCACTTTGAACATGCTACTTTAATTGTTTCTTACTTTCTTTAAATAAATCTTTTGCATTAAATGATATAGATCATGTGATCTAACATGAAATCCTGTGTCTTCCCCACACCAAAAAGAGGTAGTTCACCACTAAGGTGAAACTAAACCCATTGTCTTCCCCACACTGAAAAGAGGTGGATCACCAGCTAAAGTGAAACCAAGTCCAGTGTATTTCCCACATCAAAAAGAGGTGGTTCACGGCTAAATTGAAACTGGGTACTTTCTTGATATTTTAACCGACATAGATCATGTGATTCAAACATTCAATCCAGTATCTTCCCAACATAAGTCAATAGAATTGAATAGGGACACAGACCTTAACAAGATAAAATATAAATCTAAGCTATTACATCAACTTAAAGAAATACCTTGACATAGGCAACCCTTGAATCGTAAAGGTCTGTTAACTTGAACTTGGGAGATCTATGCAAGATCTTCACATAGGATACATCCTCTAGCCATCACCACCTACACTTTGTGTAGAAAAATGACGAAGAATGTTATTAGTTCAAGAATGTACTAAGTATGGCAACCATGCAAAAACATGCATTTAAAGAGGACGTTGCATTTGAAATCATGCAATATGTAACAACCCTAAAAATGGATAAGATAAGAAATGCTTAATGTGCCAAGAATGCCTATGATTACACCAGGGTTCACATGGATTGATGCGAGTCGAAACAGACCTCGAAACCCTTGCTATAGCAAAGCCATCAAACTTGTGGAGTTATTTGAGCTTTGAAAGTTTGGGTCCAACCATGTAGGGCTCTCGAATACGAAGATTTAATTGAAGGATTCTTTACCAGACTTAAAAATGGCAAATCTTAGGTTTGAAGGGTGTAGGGGTAAATGGTCTTTTTCCAGGCTAAGGGTAGTATTGTAATTACCCTAAATATATAATTAATTATTTAATTAATAAGGTGGAGGGGCATTTTGGGGAGAGAGGGCCGAAATTGGGCTCTTGAAGTGAAGTCTTGCTCCACCTGGGTTCGAACCTAGGTTGAAGCAATGAATTAAAGTGATTTTTATTTAACCTATTGAAGTAATGTAATTAATTTATAGTTATTATTCATTAGATGATTTAAAATAAAATAAAAATAAGATTTTTATTAAATAAAAAAAACCTTATTGACTAAGTCCTAAAACTAGACTCCTAAGCCTCCTACAACTCCCACTCTCTCACGTTTATCTATCCACTCTCACGCTCAATCTCTCTTATTCTTTCTCACGTCATTTCTCTGCCAAAATAAGAAACAAAAGCAGAAAAATAAACCAAGTTCTTCACACTTTAAGAGCTAACGCGAAATCATAAGAAAACAAACGTTAATCGCAAACTAGGCTAAGGGAGGTTGTCATTTGAGTGGAGTTGATATTGAGGAGGCTTTGACGTGTTCTTGGGTGAACTTTTGGGCATCTAGTCAAAATTTTAACGTCAAAAAGGTATGGGTTCTCTGATCTCTTGGTCCCTTTCCCAAGAGACTCCCTAAGGTTGAGACGAATCTATTCAAAAAATTATGATTGTTCCCCGTTGCATGTCCCTGTCACTAGCTCCTATTGAATCATATGTAGGTTATGTTTGCTGGTAGAAAACTAGGGATGAAATGTGTATTCATGATGATTATGTGTTTATACGTATGTTTGGAATTATGTGACTTATGTTGAAGTTTTCGAAAATGTAACTACGTGTGTAGGTGTGTGTTTCCGTGGCTATTGTTCATGGTTTAGGACTTGAAATGGCATGAAAGTTCTTCATATTTCATGTACAGATGTTGATGTAAATAGGATGTTCATATGATTTGAAATGTGGCTGATTTGAGGGATAATCTCTTGGCTAAACGAATCCATGAAAACGCACCTAAAATGTACTAAATGCACTACGAAATTCCCCTAAGAACGAAGGTGTTACTTGATTAAAGATTGTTGAAAAACTATAAGAAAATTTTCAGCTTCTAGTGATGAATTTCGGTCAGCAAAGAGGGTTAAAAATATTGAAAAAAAACAATTAAAACAAGTGAGGTAATGGAGGATTGAACCCTGACCTCACCATGTTAAAAACCATGAAAATAAAGAAGTAAAAAGAAATGTGATGAAGGGGATTCGAACCATGGTAATGGCTGGAAAATGTAACTTAAAAGAAAAAATAAGAAATGAGAGGAGTGGGATTCGTACCCACCACCTCCCAATCAGATTTAAGGAATAGTAAAAGACAAAAAATGTGAGGCATGGTAATTGAAACCACGACCTCTAGGAAGTGAAGGAGAGTAAAGAAAATGAATGAAAAGAAATGTGACGAGTGGGAATCGAACCCACGACCTCTAAGCAGTGAAGGAGAGTAAAAGAAAATGAAAGAAAAGAAATGTGAGGCGTGGGAATCGAACCCACGACCTCTAGGCAGTGATGGAGAGTTGAAAGAAATGAAAGAAAAGATATGTGAGGCGTAGGAATCAAACCCACGGCCGCTTAGGCCGATTTAAGAAGAAAAATTAAATGATATTAAAGAGGGGTTGTGGAGGTTCAAACCCACAACCGGTCGGCCAAAGGAGAGAAATTTAACGAAAAAGAAATTAAAAAGTAAATGAGGTTGTGGGGGTTCGATCACATGACCTCTTTAGTTCCATTAAGCAAAAAATGAAGAGAGAAATTAAGGGGGAAATAAAATAAAGGCATTAGGAATCGAACTTTGGTCCCCAAGACGAATGGATCTAACAAAAATGAATTAAAAAATGTAAGTGTTATTCAAGAGATTTGAAAACTGTGTTCCCTTACCAAATTTCGTATTGATACATAAGTCATACGTGAATTAAATGTTCAAGAATAATGCCACCTACTTAGATCGAAATTGAGATCTTGCCATACATACATGCTACATAAGTCTTGTACTACCTAATCTTAGGAATATATGAGTCACTTAACACACTATGAATGAAGCCTTATGGCTTGTATGTATAGACCTATAAGTATAGCATAAATTTAGAAATAAGTGAACCTAAGATGTATGTAATGAAATGAAGTAACCCTAGAAGGGTTAAGTACGAGTGTAAAATACACTAAATGGACAAGTGTGTTGGCATACGATGAAATGATTATTATGTAATGAAATGATGAAACCATAGAAGGGGAAAGTAAGAGTGTGAAACACAGAAATGGCCAAGTGCATTGACATATGAGGAAATGAATATTCACGTAAAATGGGGTGAGTAAGTATGAAGAGAAATTGTGTCAATGTTAATTAATGTGGTGACAACATGATATGAGGCTAATTTAAAATATGAGAACAATCTCAAATGAGCCTAACTGAATGTTACCAAAAGTACTCATCAATGAGAGTGTAAAGTTAATGAAAAGACCAGTCTCTATGAACACTCTAATGAAAGTATTTAGATTAACACACTCAATACTAATGATGAGATGAGAAATCATCTATTGAGCTATAGTTTCCTCATACTAGAAGTCATCTTCCATGACGTATGAGTTGAATGTAATGGAACTTTATACTGAGCACCGATAGACTAGACATGAGCGGTGATGCCTTCTTTCAGGAAGGGCGGAGTTTCATGTAACTCTCATGAGATGAGACTATTCGACATGCCGGGGATGGGTCTCCTTATATATCCTATTCTTCGAACCTATACTGCCAATATAGGTATCTAGCGGGGTTCAATTCCCACGTACGCTATCATGTCTTGGGTAAGTTTGGCCGGTCATTCTACCTCTTTTCGGTGTAGGGTTCCATGACACTGGATTTCATGATGCTCACCTGATTTATTTCGGTTAAAGTAAGTTCCCAAAGAATGAATGAATGAGGCTCGCCTCAAATAATGCACATAATGAAATGAATGGTACCAAAGGTGTTAGGGGAGGATGATCAAGAGGTGAGTTGGACTCAAGCAATGACATTAGGTAATTCTTGTCCATTGCACAGCGAACCCGATGAAAGTCTTAAACTACATCCTAGGTATAGTTGGTGTTCACACTAGCTTATGAATGAAATGAAATAAAGTATGTATGAATGAATAAAGCAGACTCTGTGTTTGCTAACGAAGACCCCCTAGTTGAGGTACTATATGTTGAGCCCTCATTTTTGGGAAGTCTTAATGTCAAGTCCATGATTCCAAGGTTTCATAGCGTATGAATAAATGATATGGACAATGTTATGTGTTATATGAATTATGATATGTGCTATGTGTACGTTGTTGTTGTGTGCTGTGTGCAAAATGTTAAGTATGATGGTGCATGTTACTCTCATGGTATAACATTCCTTATCCAAATCTGGAAAGCTCATAAACATTCCTAATCAAAATTTGGAAAGTTCACTCACTTTCATAATCTCAATTTGGCAAGTCCACTAACTTGACCTGCTATAATCATGTTGCTAGGAAAGAGTTATTCTTACTCATGCATGTCCTTAGTGTGTGATTGCATATACCCATACTTAGTACAAGTGTGTACTAACCCTATACAACTCTAAACTTTTAGGTGAAGGCACATGTGGACACAACAGCTACCGGATCATTGATGCAGCTATCCGGACGTGGAGTATTCATCCAGATTTGGTAGGCCCTCATGCTTTCGAGGATGCTTGCCCATTTACATTCTAGCTTAGTTGTAGAATTGATCTAGTGGAGTATGTTCCACTAGCGTTTTTTTCCCGTTGTTGTTGATACATTATATGGGTGCCATTTTGGCAAGTACATCTTTATCGTTATAATAAACTGCTTGTTTCATTTGACGATCTTAATGTTAGATGGTTGATGGTGAATAATTATATATGTAATAGAATGTTTAGTAAGCTTGTTAGGAAACAAAAAGTTCCAATTTTTTTGCTAAAATTAACCTAGATGAAGTAAGAATAATGTATGTAGGCTTGTCTGCGATCTTTGAGAGGTCAACGATGCTGGTCTCGTCTAGGGTCTAGATTCTGGCCGTTACAAATTTTGTATCAGAGCACTAGGTTAAACTTTGAGAATAATAAGTTCACATCATTCACATTGAGTAGTTTCTAAGTCATGGTAGTGAAGTGCACCACTATCCTAAATTAGAGACTGCATGATGCGAAGGAAAATTTCCCTTCTTCTAATTTTATCGTGCCTTCTCTAATGTCGGATTTCTTGGTGTTAAGAGCGAATTTAACATGAACTCTTCAAGTTTCCAAAAGATGAATACAAGGAGAAAATCAGGCAGGGAGATTGGAGGAGCGGCTAGTGGGTAACTCAAGTTTCTCCCAGGCTCCAACTTCTGGAATAGAGATGCTTGTTAACTCAGCTGGGTTGACAGATTGAGAAGTAAGGACAACTTTGGTACAAATGGCCCAAGCTATCACTTTACAAGCTAAGGCTATTGGGTTTGATTGATGTGGACAAGTCTCAATTAGCATCCTACTAGCTAAAGGATGTATCTCAATCCTTGTTTACGATGTGGTAGGATAGCAGAGCATTAGAAGGGGGTCTTATTACTTGGGATCTTTTCAAGACAGATTTTCTAGGGCGTTTCTTCCCCAGATAAATGAAGGAGGCTAAGGTTGAGGAATTCATCAACCTTAAGCAGGGATCGATGTCAGTCAGGGATTACTCTCTGACGCTCATAAGACTTTACAGCCCAGGAGAGGCCACCTTGTAGGAAGTGTGGCATAATGCATGGGAAAGAATGTATGATGGACTCTAACGCTTGTTACAGTTGTGGCAAATCGGTCACATTATGAAGGATTGTCCAAATAGGAGAAGTCAAGAACAAGGGAAGGAGAGAGTTCAACCTAATGGTCCAAGTGAAGAGGCTCCAAGGAGGCAACGATATTTCGCACTCAAGTCTAGGGGTGTAGGGGAAGGCACCTTTGGTGAAGTCTCGGGTGCGTAGCCTTAATTAGTCTTTCATGTATTTGACTGTGTATGGTGTTTATGCACTAGTGAGGTTAATATGTTTAAGTCAACATGTTGGTTGCTGACTTGTATGATTTATATGTTTACTTATGTTGTATGCTTTGATGAGACTAGTTTACCAAAGAGTTCTTTAGTCTATTAATGTGAAACTATTAGTAGGTTTCAAGCATATGCACCATCATGTTAATATGTGAATCAGATATTCACAAATGGGGAGTATTGGATTACCGATGCATGCGTACGTTCTATAGATGACTTACTTATTGTTAGTAAAGAGTAGTGTCATTCGGGGACGAATGTTCCTAAGGGGGGATAATGTAACAACCCTAAAAATGGATAAGATAAGAAATGCTTCATGTGTCAAGAATGCCTATGATTACACCAGGGTTCACATAGATTGATGCGCATAGAAATAAACCTCGGAACCCTTGATACAGCCAAGCCAACTAACTTGGGGAGTTAGTTGAGCTTGGAAAGGTTGGGTCCAACCATGTAGGGCTCTTGAATACAAAGATTTAATTGAAGGATTCTTTAACAGGCGTAACAAGGGGAAATCATAGGTTTAGAGGCTCTAGGGGTAAAATGGTCTTTTTCAAGGCTAAGGGTAGTATCGTGATTACCCTAAATATATGATTATTATTTAATTGATAATGTGGAGGGGTATTTTGGAGAGAGAGGGCCGAATTGGGCTCTTGAAGTGAAGTCTTGCTCCACCCGGGTTTGAACCTAGGTGAAAGCAATGAATTAAAGCGATTTATATTTACTATTGAATTAATGTAATTAATTATTAATTATTATTCAATATATTATTTAAAATAAAATAAAAATCTGACTTTTATTAAATAAACAAAACCTTATTGACTAAGTCCTAAAACTAGACTCCTAAGCCTCCTACAACTCCCACACTCTCACGTTCATATCTCCACTCTCACACTCAATCTCTCTTATTATTTCTCACGTAATTTATCTACCAAAATAAGATACAAAATAAGAAAAATAAATGAAGTTCTTCACACTTGAAGAACTCACACGAAATCATAAGAAAACAAACGTTAATCGCACACTAGGCTAAGGGAGGTTGTCATTCGAGTGGAGTTGATATTGAGGAGTCTTAGTAGTGTTCTTGGCTGATGTTTTTGGGCATAAATTCAAGAGTTTAACCTCAAAAAGGTATGGGTTCTCTTCTCTTGGTCCCTTTCCCAAGACACCCCCTTAAGGTTCAGACGAATCTATTCCAAAAAATAGAATTGTTCCCCGTTGCATGTCCCTGTCTCTAGCTCCCATTGAATCATAGGTTGGTTATGTTTGCTGGTAGAAAACTAGGGATGAGACGTGTTTTTGTGATGATTATGTGTTTATATGTATGTTTGGAATTATGTGACTTATGTTGATGTTTCCGAAAATTTAACTACGTGTGTAGGTGTGTGTTGCCATGGCTATTGTTCATGGTTTAGGACTGGAAATGGCATGATAGTTCTTTATATTTCATATACACATATTGATGTGAATGTGATGTTCATATTAGTTTAAATGTGTCTGATTTGAGGGATAATCTCTTGGCTAAACGAATCCATCGAAACACACCTAAAACGTTCTAAATGCACTACGAAATTCCCCTAAGAACTAAGGTGTAACTTGATGAAAGGATGCTAAAAAAATTAAAAGAAATTTCCAGCTTCTAGTTATGAATTTCGGTCAGCAAAGAGGGTTCAAAATGTTGAAAAAATGAAATAAAACAAGTGAGGTCATGGAGGATTGAACCCGTGACCTCACTGTAGTAAAAACCATGAAAATAAAGAAGTAAAAAGAAATGTTATGAAGGGGATTCGAACCATGGTATTGGCTGGAAAATGTAACTTAAAAGAAAAAATAAGAAATGAGAGGAGTGGGATTTGAACCCACCACCTCTCAATCAGATTCAAGGAAGAGTAAAAGAAAAAAAATCAAACATGAGGTGTGGGAATCAAACCCACAGCCTCTAGGCCGTGAAGGAGAGTAAAGAAAATGAAGGAAAAGAAATGTGAGGCGTGGGAATCAAACCCACGACCTCTAAGCAGTGAAGGAGAGTAATGAAAATGAAAGAAAAGAAATGTGAGGCGTGGGAATCGAACCCACGAACTCTAGGCAGTGAAGGAGAGTCAAAGAAAATGAAAAAAAATAGATGTAAGGCATGTGAATCGAACTCACGACCTCTTAGGCCGATTTAAGGAGAAAAAATAAAATAAATTAAAGAGGGGTTGTGGGGGTTTGAACCCACAACCGCTAGGCCAAAGGAGAGAAATTTAAAGGCAATGAAATTAAAAAAGTAAATGAGGTTGTGGGGGTTCGATCCCACATCCTCTTATTCCATTCAGTGAAAGATGAAGAGAAAAAATTAAGGGAAAAATAAAATGAAAGTATTGGGGCTCGAACTTGGGTCCCCAAGCCATATGTATCAAATCAAAATGAATAAATGAAAATGTAAGTGTTTTTAAAGAGATTTGAAAATCAGGTTCCCTTGCCCAAATTTCGTATTGATACATAAGTCATACGTGAATTAAATGTTCAAGAATAATGCCACCTACTTAGATCGAAATCAAGATTTTGGCATACATACAAGCTACATAAGTCTTCTACTACATAATCATAGGAAGATATGAGTCACTTAACAAACTATAAATGAAGCCTCATGGCTTGTAGGTATAGACCTATAAGTCTATCGTATGTTTAGAAATAAGTGAAACTAAGATGTATGTAATGAAATGAAGTAACCCTAGAAGGGTTAAGTACGAGTGTAAAACACACTAAATGGCCAAGTGCATTGGCATATGATGAAATGATTATTATGTAATGAAATGATGAAACCCTAGAAGAGAAAAGTAAGAGTGTGAAACACACAAATGGCCAAGTGCATTGGTATATGAGGAAATGAACATTCACGTAAAATGGGGTGAGTAATTATGAAGAGAAATTGTGCTAATGTTAATGAATATGGTGACATTATAATATGAGGCTAATGTAAAATAAGAGAACAATTTCAAATTAGCCTAAGTGAATGTTAGCAAAACGTACTCACCTATGAGAGTGTAAAGTTAATGAAGAGATAAGTCTGTATGAACACTTTAATGAAAGTATTGATATTAACACACTTAATATTAATGATGAGATGAGAAATCATCTATTGAGATATGATGTCCTCATACTAGAAGCCAGCTTCCATGACGTATGATTTGAATGTAATGAAACTTTATTCTGAGCACCGATAGACTAGCTATGAGCGGTGATGCCTTCTTTTGGGAAGGGCGGAGGTTAAAGTAACTCTCATGATATGAGACTATACACAATGCCGGGTATGGGTCTCCTTATATCTCTTAGTCTTCAAATCTATACTGCCAATATAGGAATCTGGCGGGGTTCAATTCCCATGTACGCTAGCATGTTTTGGGTATCTTTGGCCGGTAATTCGGATTCTTTTCAATGTGGGGTTTCATGACACTAGATTTCATGATGATCACATGATCTATGTCGGTTAAAGTTAAATTTCCCAGTGAATTAATGAATGAAGCCAGCCTCAAATAATGAACATAATGAAATGAACGGTAGCAAAGGTGTTAGGGCAGGATGATCAAGAGGTGAGTTAGACTCAAGCAATGACATTAGGTCATTCTTGGTCATTGCAGTGCGAACTCGATTAAAGTCTTAAACTACATCCTAGGTATAGCTGGAGTTCACACTAGCCTATGAAAGAAATGAAATGAAATACGTACAAATGAATAAAGCAGACTCGGTGTTTGCTAATGAAGACTCCCTAGTTGAGGTCCCATATGTTGAGCCCTCATTTTTGGGAAGTCTTAATGTCAAGTCCATGACTCCAAGGTCTCATGGCATATGAAAAAATTATATGAACAATGTTATGTGTTATATGAATTATGATATGTGCTATGTGTACGCTATTGTGTGTTGTGTGTACAAATGTTAAATATGATGGTGCATGTTACTCTCATGGCATAACTTTCCTAATCCAAATTTGGAAAGGTCATAAACTTTCCTAATCCAAATTTGGAAAGTTCACTCACTTTCCTAATCTCAATTTGGCAAGTCCACTGACTTGACCTGCTATAATCATGTTGCGAGGAAAGAGTTATTCTTACTAATGCATGTCCTTGGTGTGTGATTGCATATACACATACTTAGTACAAGTGTGTACTAACCCTATAAAACTCTAAAATTTTAGGTGTAGTCGTGTCTGCTACCTCTGAGAGGTCAACGACGTCGGTCTCATCTTGAGTCTAGATTCTGGTCGTGACACATTATGTCTGTTTAGTAAACTTCATGAACATAGGTACATATAAGGCCAATATAGTTCACATACATCATATAGCCATGGAGAATAAGCATAATAGCACATAAATCCATTTATTATACTTATAGGAATATTCAATACACATCATACATTACCTCTATTTTATTTTTCTTATTTACTTAAGTAACCCTCAAGTGTACCTAGGGCAATGTATCACCTTGAGGTCGCCTTACAATAGTCTTTCATAATATGCTTCATAAACACAACCACATATATTTACAAGTTATAAGCACATCAAAGACATCAACTTCAGATAAGGACCATCATCTAAGACAACTCCTAACTAACACTAGTGCAATGTATTGGTAAAATCCGATAGTGCTACTTCCAACCAAGTGTACCTAATAAGTCACCATAGACTAGGCATAGCATACTCAACAAGTCATAACATATTCATTTACAAGTAGCAATAAATCCACATACTTCATATCATCATATAACGACTCTTTCCTTTACTACAACCTTAGTCATAAATCAGTTAGTTCATATTATAGGAAAATCACCCTCACAAACCCTTTCTCAAGATTACTTGTGCAATGTACACATGGAGTCTCATACCCACACATATACTAAGTAAACTCATTAAGAAGCCATAAATGTAATTAACATGCATATTCATAATTAATATCTTAACATTACAAGGCTACTTTACATATATCCATACAAGTCATACATAACATAAGTCTTTACTTCATAAGGGTCTCCAACCATATCCTTTCTTGAAGTCATCTGGTGCAATGTATAGCTAGGGTCCATAGTCCTCCCATACCAAGTACACTTCTCAAGGAATTTAGATTTGAGTTCATATTCTTACCATAGTTAATTATTAACCTTCAAAAGACATTTCCATAACTGAAATAGACCATGTGAGCTACATGAAATCCAGTGTTCTACTCCCACACCGAAAAGAGAGGGTTAATACTTGCCGAAAGTGCAAACGTTCGTACATAGATATTCGAGGTGGATCCACTAAGCTAGAGTGCTATGTGGGTGCATATTATAGAATAGGGAGATTTCTTCAAGAAACTTTGACTAACCAAGCGTGAAGGTTTCCATCTCATGAAATAACATCGATGTTGAATAACGAGACTTACAAATGTCAAGGTTCTCTTCTGGAAATCCAGACTTGCTAGAGGTCTAGCTCCCACTGTCATTTGTCATGTTCACTCGGTGCTTAGAACTAAATCCCTTTATTAAACATCATTAAGCCTTTAGATAACATCAGTTCATAATGAATAGGCCTTAGGGACTTACTCCCTCATATATCATATATATCAATGATATCTACGGGTGAGAATTCTACATTCACCATAGATACTACCTTATGTGACAATGTCCTTTCACATAATTATATCATATTCATTCATACATGTGCTGCTAATGCAATGTGAGATCTACCTTCACATAAAACCTATAGTCTCACATGTTCATAACTTCGTAAATCATATACTTCACATGCATGGAAATAGGTAACGATGCATAGGATAACTATCCTTTACTTAGTCATCGTAAATCTATCCTACTCATAGATATGCATGAAGTGTGTGTGTTTGTAGATTGGTCAATATGATCACATAATATTGAGCAAGCCACCCTTTAAATATTACAACACATGTACAACAATCTTCAAGTCTCAAGTCATACAAACATATAGAGTATTGAGGACTATAGACTAAACAAACTCACATTACATTATAGGAGGCACATATATTATAAGACTCCTAGCATAATTTGATCACACATTCATATAGGGTTCAAATGGGTAGGGTCATGCTATAAGGATATTTTTCATCATTAGGAATATATAACACACCTAACTCTAAAATGATCATCACACATATACATATAACATCATCTTCACACCTAAATTAAACAAGTACTATAGAAGACTATACACAACATCATATAACATTAATTCACTTAGACATGATATTAGAATCAAGGCTAAATCCTTCAACTTCCTAACATAGAAATCATCATATAAATTCATATTGAATCTTATACCTTCAAGTCCATGATTATAACACATAAATATGTACAAAAATGTAAACACTGCCACCATAAGTGGACCATACAAAATCAACACAATTCAATGTACATTCTAGACTAATTAGAAGAAATGGGTCAACTTCAAAAATATACAAGATAATTATCAAAGATAATCATTCCTATGCAATGCATATTCAATTGATATAGATAGTAATAGAAATAAGAAATTCAGTACAATCTAATCACAATTCTATAAACATCAAATCAAGATCACAAGACCCACCTTATAGGCCAATTAGAGAAATTAGGAGGATCATGGGTTATCCATAAAATTTAATATAAATTCATCATAAAATCAGTACATAAAAATATATTCATCATCATAATTCTTTTGAAATTAATTTGAGAATGTACCCATGGCTAGATTGAAAGATAGGATTTTTCACTTAGAATTTTGTTTTGAAAACATTTGAAAGGATTCCATAGATGAATCGTAATCTTGGGATGAAGGATCACCATACCTTATACATTAAAAATCACATGAAAATCTGAGAACAAAACTCCAAGAATCCAACTCCATAGCTTGTTCTTGAGCTTGGTATTCAATGGTGGTTTTGGGGTTTTTGGAAGAGAATAGAACTTTAGGAATTCGATTACTTAATGGGTGTTGTGGTTCTGGATTGGTAAAGGGTTTAAAAATGTCCTAAAATCAGTTAATAAAACGTCCCCTATGTTATAAAAACACCCCCACACTAATTGGGACTCTTAGACATGTCAAAATTGATTTAAAAACGACGCAACTGGATCTGGGAGTGGGCTGCGCGTCGCGGGGAAGCCTCCCAATTCTGCCCCAAATAATTTTTGAGGCACTGAGGTGCATTCTAGGCGTGCGTCGTGAGGGAAAAGTCTCATTCTTTCTACTGCCTGCTGCATTGGGCAGCCTCTTGTCCATGGTTTAGGTCCTCCTTGGGGGCCCTTCGGGTGGTCCCCGGGGGGTTGTACCCGGACGTTTTGACTCTTAACATGTATGTTAAATTAATATGGTCAACTAAAATGAATCTCAACTCCAAACAACACATAAAATCAAGACAAACATACAAGGACTCACTAGCACGTCTAAAGACCAAGTTTTGAACGTCTTGTACGTTTGACCTCCAAATGACTTCAAATCATATATGCATACTATAAAACACTTGATTATAATGTTATTAACATTTTTAGGCACATGTGAGACGCTATATATCTTAGTTGATTTTGAGGGTCGTCACAATCACAATATACTATGAAGCCCTTAGTACCCTCCGGTATAGTCAATACCAGAGTGGAAGTAAGCCTATCTTTTGAAATTTAGAAGCTTCTTTCACATGCCTCCGACCACTAAAACTTCACACTCTTTAGGGTCACTGTAGTCAAGGGAGAAGCAATGGACGCAAAACCATCCACAAACCTCCTAAATAGCTCGCTAGACCCAAGAAACTCCTAACGTCAGTTGGAGTCAATGGTCTAGGCCAATTTTCAACTGCCTCAGTTTTCCTTGGATTAACATCAAATCCCTCACTAGAGATGATATGACCAAGAAACGCCACCGACCTCATTCAAAACTCACATTTGCTGTACTTGGCAAATATTTGGTGTTCCTAAAGCACTTTTAACCACTCTCAAATGGTCCATATTTAACCCTCATTTTTTGAATATACCAAGATGTCATCAATGAAAAAAATTACAATGAATCTAGGTAAGTTCGAAACACCCTATTCATTAGGTCCATAAACGCCTCCGGGGCATTAGTGAGACTAAAGGAAATTACAAAAACCTCATGGAGACGATATCTAGTTAGAAATGCCATTTTTGTTACATCCTTACCTCTCACCCTAAGTTTGTGATACCCCGATCTCAAGTCAATCTAAAAAAGGTATCTTTCCCCTTGTAGTTGATCGAACAAGTCCTAAAATCTAGGGAGAGGATACTTATTATTAGTAGTTACTTTATTGAGTTGGTGATAATAAATGCACATTCTATAGTACCCATCCTATTTCTTCAAAAATAATACCGGTGCACCCCATTGAGAAATACTAGGTTTAGTGAAGCCTTTGTTTAGTAAGTCCTTGAGTTGAACCTTCAACTCTTTCATTTCTGCCGGAGCCATCCGATAAGGAGGAATTTAAGTGGGGTTGGCATCCGGTAACAAGTCAATACCAAAATCAATTTCTCATTCGGGAGGGATTCTGGGAAGATCATTAAGAAAGACCTACGGAAATTCCCTCACTATGGGTACTAACTCAATGGGAGTATTTTTGGAGTCTAAATTTTTTGCTCTTACAATGTGGTATAAACATCCTTTTGAGATAATTTTACAAGCCTTAAGACAAGAGATGATACGACCTGTAGGAATAGAATTTCCCCCCTTCCACTCTAAGATAGGTTCATTTGGAAAATTGAACTTAACAATTTTTGTTCTACATTCAATGGAAGAAAACAATTATGCAACCAATCCTTTCCTAAAATGACATCAAAATCGAACATATCAAATTCTACCAATTCAACATAAGTAACTCTATTTGGAAAAATATAGGAAACTTTCTATATACCCTCTTTGCATCCACCGACTCACATACCGAGGTAGTTAACATGAAAGGTTCATATAGAATATCGGGAAAATATCAAAATTTCTATTTATCAAGGGAGTAACAAAAGATAATATAACATACCGGTCACCACATCAGGTGATTTCTCTTATTCACCCCTTTAGCGAAGTGCATAAAAGTGATTCTTCCTGGGACCATCAACATTAAAACCACTAGTTTGAGCTTACCCGATTCCTTTGTATTGCCCCTTGAAATTAGGTCAATCCCTAACCTTGTGGCCACTCTTGCCATACCCAAAGCAATTGGCCATCCCAAATAGACAATCCCAAGTTTTGGTAAATATGGAGGGAACTTGTCTAGAAAACCTCTTGTTGAACCTAGCTTGTCTTGAATGTCAAGCCTACCCTCAAATGAACCACCTGAATATGACCTTGCCTTCTTAGCCTCCCTATTTTTCTCCTTAGACTAATTTTTCCACATGTTGAGCATGGACAATGAGATGAGAAATATTCATATTATCATGAATCATAGACGAACGACATTCTTCTACTAAGTCTTCCGACACCCCCGTAAGAAAATGACTCATCTCATCCCTTGGGTTAGACAACAGGATGGAGCATACTTGAAAATTTTAGTGAATTTCAAGGAATAGTGAAGTACACTCATACCTCCTTGATGAAGGTTGTGATTCCTTCCACCTTGGCTTCCCTCAACTCTCTAGGAAAGAACCTATCAAAGAATGCCTTATTGAAGATTTTCCAAGTCACCGTACCACCTCTTAGTACCCTATTATCCCTCCACTACAAGTACCAAGTTTGGGCCACATCTTCGAGTTGATAGGACGCCAACTCGGCCTTCTAAATTGAGGTCATACCCATAGAATAAAAAATCTTATTAACCTTATCGAGGAAATCTTGAGGGTATTCATCCTCTTTTGAACCGAAGAACATAGGTGGGTTCATTCTAGGAAAGTCTCTCAAATGATATGACATGTTGTTGACATGATGAGGCACTCGGGTTCCAACCTCCCTATTAACTTGGGCCGTCATGGCTTGCACTTGAGAAGTGAAGGAATTGTCTTTAGAGATCATGGCTTGGGAAAATTTATGAAAAGCCTCCCTTATCTCTCCATCGTACATCGATGGAGGAACAATTCGAACTTGATAACCCATAACAACTTATTCAAGTGGAGGAACTTGGTTGTCTTGTGGAGAAGTTTGGTTGTCATTATCTCCCACATTAGAAATTCCTTCTTCGACCCTTCTTGCCACTTCTTTTCGAGTATTCATACCTATAACTAAAATACAAGTTTAGGTGAAAGCACATAATAAGACTCCGGAGGCACGACATAGGAATGCAAGAAGACGAGAGTTTTCTAAGAATCACATAGTCCCTTATTCATAAGTCTCGTGCTCTTTACAATTATAAATAAAAATATACATAGATGTGATTTAATGAAAAATTGTCACTCCCGAAATCTAGATCCCAAATAATACCGGCGTTGTCAACCTCTCAGAGGTTGCAGACAAGTCTCTTCTTAGCTTTCATCACAATCATATTGTTAAATTTGCATAAAATTTAAGACTTTTTAATACTTAATGAAGTGTACGTAGAATTCACAAGATACTGTATAAGAGTGATATTCCGATAAGCTCAATCTAAATCAACCAGCTACAATAGATTAAGCAATTGAAATAGAGAATCATAATAATAATAATAGTTTGACATAACGACCTTATAACAAATGCTAGAACAAAAATTTGAAATAAAACACTAGGGACAACATACACCAGCTATATCTATTTTAATAAGCTAGAAAAATAAGTTTAGCATCGTCGAACTCAAGAGGACCTACCAAAGTTTGGAGATCGCTGATCCAAACCACTTCATCGAATCTTCAATATCCTATAGAACCTCACCTATAAAAATATTAATAATATATAGGGTTATTACTCACTTGTGCTAAGTGTGGGTGTATGCACACACACACATAAGGACTATGCATGATCAAGGAAAGCACTTCCTAAAGCAACATGTCGTTTATGGAAAGTGAAGTCACTTTACTTTCCTACTTCGTTATTCATAAATCATGCTATGAATATGACATGTTCTCATGCATTTAAGGCTCAGAAATCATTTTCTATATGAAAATAAGACCTTGGAATCATGAACATAATTTTAGAACAACTCAAGCAAAGTTTATTATTTTTGCTCCCTTTGCCGGGGCGCGCACTTCTCCAGCCTTTAGTTTATTTTTCAGTCTTTTCTTCTTTTTGTTGTGTAGGTCAATGATCTCCTTCAATATTATGTTGTACTTACAAGTTCAATGATTCATTGTTATTGACTATGCCCATTATTTGGTTGTTTGCATAATATATAGATCTTGGGGGCATATATTCATACTCCCATATTGGCATAAACCACTAACTTGTTAAAACTTCATTCTTATCAAACGTTGATGATTGACATTCTTAAGCTCTACCTTACTTAGTTCACTTTGAACTTACGTTTTTTCTTCTTTGATCTGTTGTTCACTTTGAACATGTTACTTTCATTCTTTCCTACTTTCTTTAAAGAAATCTTTAGCATTAACTGATATAGACCATGTGAGCTAAAAGGAAATCCAGTTTCTTTCCCACACCAAAAAGAGGTGGTTCACCGCTAAGGTGAAACAGAACCCAGTGTCTTCCCCACACAGAAAAGAGGTGGATCACCGGCTAAACTGAAACCAAGTCCAGTGTCTTCTTCACATCAAAAAGAGGTGGTTCACGGATAAAGTGAAACCAGATACTTTTTTGAGCTTTTAACAGACATAGATCATGTGATATAAACATGAAATCCAATATCTTCCCCACACCAAAAAGATATGGTATCACCGGTCAAAGTGTAACCGAATACTACCTAGCATTATTAGGTGGATTCATCCACTACCTAGTCCCTATGCTGGAAACATAGTTCAAAGACTAGGAGATTTCAGAGACCCTGGTCTACCTGGATGGTGATCTCGTCTCATTAGGCTTACATTTGCTGGCACAAGCTCATTGCTAGTCTATCGGTGTTTAGCTCATATTTATTTTACTTTACAACTTTTAGAGTTGACTCAAACATTGTTGAATCTTGCTTCTAGTATGCGGTATACTTAGCTCAATGGATGACTGGTCATCCCTTTTCTATACTTGATGAATATGAACTTAAATCTCACATTATCATTATGGTGCGAATGAGACTTGTCTCACGGCTTCTAGCACCCTCTTATGGGAGTATCTTTGACATAAACATAACTGTTAGTGAGGTCTGTCTCACTTCCTTTAACACTCTATATTAGGTCAATTTCATAACTTACGCTTTTAGTTATTTCATTATTCACCCTATCTTTTTCAACGTTAGTTGATATTTTTTTATCATTATTTATAGAAGTTATAATGACTTACTCAATGTGCTACTATATTCATAAGTTCGTGTGGATAGGCTATGTTGGGACTTCGCCCAATTATTGACATACCCTTGGTTATAACTTCATTGAGTTACATCTTGTAAAGTTTATTCTTAACATGTATTTGGCATTTCAATACATTGCCATATAAGATTGGTATGATTTAGTATTGGCCAATTCTAATAATATTTTGGACATAATTTTGCTAGCCAATTGTTGGCATAAATCAAAGTTCTGCTAGATACTTATCATAATATTATCAATAGTCATGTCAATTACTTCATGATTATATTATAGTAATCTATCATGTTAAAAAAACCAACTTTTAACCTATCACAATTTCATCTTCTCGAACACAAGTAGACATTATAACATTTATCATCTCATATAAATAATACCCTAAGTATACGGATCTAACATGTTGGTCTCATTCGACATTATAAATCACGAAAACATACACATAATGATCACTTAGAACCACATAACAACAACATGCTCGAGATTTACATTATACATAGTACAACAATCAAAAATCAGAAGAACTAGGGAGGGAGATAAATATGTGATTCATTGGGAACAACCCTAGTTTCGATATTCTTTATTTCAAAAAATTTTAAAAGCCTCTTGGGGAAAGGAATCCAAGAGAGAATACACATACTTACTCCAGAACTGAATATACAAAGATCACCTTGCACTTTGCACGAAAACCTTGTAGAACTTCTTGAAATCGCCTAGGGTTTTTCTTATGTTGTTCAGTTGTTTTTAGTCATAATGTTTATTGATGAATAACGTGAATATAAGTCTTTAGGAACTGAATATTAACTAATTCAACTTAGACTAATTAACTTAATTGAATATCCCAATTATCTAATTACCAAAATGCCCCTCTTAAATTGACCTAAAATAGGAGAATGTTTGACTTAACCGAAATCTGAAAATTGCTTAAGGGTTTCGGTTTTAACCATTTAAATTAATTAAATAAGTTGATAATTTAATTAATTATGTAACCTAGTGTAATTACTATAGTACCTCTAAGCTGTTAGGACCATAATAACCCTTTTGGACTATCCTAGGTTAGGTACTAGGATGTTTCTTTAGTTAGTTACTTGGCTTAGTGTCACCCGGTTAGGTCTTAGGTTGCCGGGTCCACTAGTTAGTTATTTTTGGTTAGTCCTAGGTTAGATAGATAGTTAGGTCAATTATTTAGAGCCTAGGACCGGTTATGGATCTTGGCTCCACGTGGCTTAACCTGGACGTGCGCCTGTCCCCAAACCTCTTTAACCGAATCGGTTAGCTTGGTCTCTCGGCCGGTTGCACATGTGCTTACACATGTGTTGCCATGAACTTCCCTAACTTATTAATCTAAAAAGTTCATTTGGAAAGTTCACTTATTGTCCCAAGGGTCCTCACTATGTCCTTCAGCATTGCTTAATCTACATGATCATTTTAAATGATCATGTGTTATGGTGCCTAGGCTTGACACTTGGATGCCTAGTACCGTATGTGTATTATGTGAAGAATATAGTTATTTTAGCTTAGGGTCATCATTGTAGGTACAATTCTTAAACCAACTTGGATTGGAGTATTTGACATTTACGTGTATTTTAATTTACTTGTGTAGACATTGGCTTAGAACCTTAAGTCTATATTCTCTAACATGCCTAATATTTCTCATATTGGGAATGGGGATGCCTATGTACCCCGATGTATATTCTTAAATACCTAAAAGGCTCTACACTAGACATGTAAATATTCTGGAATGTTACATTATTCCCCCTTAGGAACATTCGCCCCCAAATGACACTATACATTATTTGAATCAAAGAGGGTATTTTCGAAAAACACATCAACATACTTGAAACTTTACTCTTTGTGAATATCTGATTCACAACTTGATCTGCATGATGCACATTTCTCAAATCTTACTAAAGCTTCATCTTTGAGACTAAGGAACTTCCTTCTTAATCTCACTTTAACTTAATGCACATCACACTCATGCAACACAAAAATCATGTCTATGATATACAAAACCAGTTACATGAATGCAAGCATGAACTCATATTAACTCATATAGTGTAAGTATAAACACACAGTTATAGATTTAAAACACCAAAACCGACTAATGCACTAAAATTTAGAGTCTCATTAACAAAATCGGACTTAGGAGGAGTATATCTAACCTAAAGAACTGAACAAGTGAGGGTAACGGGATCTCATATTTTCCTCGTCCTCCCATGTTGCTCTCTCAACAAGGTGGTTCTTCCATAACACCTTTACTTTGGCAACCTTCTTTTTCCTCAATCGCTTCACTTGGCGATCTAAAATTTCTACGGGAACCTCTACATAAGAAAGGTTCTCATCAACTCCTAACCCCTCAATAGGTAGGATGGATGTTGGATCACCTAGACACTTTTTAAGCATCGAAACATGAAACACTGGATGAACAAAAGCCAATTCATTCGGTAACTTCAGTTCGTAGGCAACATTCCCTACTTGTTGTAAGACATCATAAGGACCTATATACCTCAGAATCAACTTCCCTTTCTTACCAAACCTCATCACCCTTTTTATGGGTGATATCTGAAGGTAGACTTAATGACCTACTTCAAATTCAAGAGCCCTCTTTCTGTTATCGGCATTGGATTTTTGATGACTGTAAGCAGTAGTCAATATATCCCTGATAATTATCACCTTTTCCACAGCCTCATGTATAATCTCGGGGCCAAGGATGGAAGATTCTCCTACTTCAAACCACGCAATTTGGGACCTACATCTCCTACCATACAGTGCTTCAAAAGGTATCATCCCAATACTGGAATGGTAAATATTATTATAAGAGAACTCAATCAGTCGCAAGTGATTATCCCAACTCCCCTTAAAGTCAATAACACATGCTCTCAGCATGTCTTCAAGGGTCTGAATGGTACGTTCTACTTGTCCATCCGTCTGAGGGTGAAAAGCAGTGTTGAGCTTTAATTTTGTACCCATGATCTTTTGGAAAGATCTTCAAAAGTGAGAAGTGAACTGGGTTCCCCTGTCCGAAATGATAGATAAAGGGATCCCATGCCGCCTCACTATCTCATCAATATATAGCTCAGCATAGTCTTCGGCTTGGTAAGTAGACTTCACAAGAATGAAGTGAGCAATCTTAGTCATCCTGTCAACAATGACCCAAATGGAATCATGCAGTTTTTTGGTCTTGGGAATACCAACCACAAAGTACATATTAATATCCTCCCACTTCCATGTTGGGATCTCAATCGATTGAGTAAGACCTCTAGGTTTAAGGTGTTCGGCCTTAACTCGTTGGCAATCGGGACACTCTTCCACAAACTTAGATATATCTTTCTTCATACCTTCCCACCAATAAATTTCCTTCAGATCATGATACATGTTGGTGGAACCTGGATTAATGGAATACCTAGAGCCATGAGCCTCTGCAATAATATTAGGCCTCAGATCATCGATATTTGGTACGCACAATCTTCCCTCGTATCTAAGCACATCATCCCCCCCAGGGAGAATGATTCATTCATATTACTCAACACTGAATCTTTCGACTCCATGAGTACTGGGTTGAGATGCTGCTTGGCTTTAACATCTACAACAAATGAGGATTCAAAACTCGAATGACCCGCAACACCCTTATTTGGTGTATCTACCAGCCATACACCTAAAATAGACAGTCGATGTACTTATTTAACCAACTCTTTCTTCTCATAATAGATATGAGACACATTGCCCATGATCAATTGGCTCAAATCATCAGCCACTACATTGGCCTTACCGGGGTTATAGTGGACACTCATGTCATTATTCTTTAGTAACTCTAGCCATATTCTATAATGAAGATTCAATTCTCTCTGTGTAAAAATATACTAAAGACTTTTATGGTCAGTAAACACATCAACATGTACACCATATAAGTAAAGTCTCCAAAGTTTCAACGCGAATACCACAACTGTTAACTCAAGCTCATGCGTAGGGTAATTCTTCTCATGGATTTTCAATTGTCTTGATGCATATGCAATCACCTTGCCATCTTGCATAAGAACAAATCCCAAACCTACTTGGGAATATCACAGTACACCACATACCCTTCACCACATCATGGCAATGTAAGAACTGGGGCCAAATTGAGTTGGTCTTTGAGCTTTTGGAAGCTCTTTTCACAAGTTTCTGACCACTCAAACGTCGCCATCTTCTTTGTTAAAGCAGTTAATGGAGCAGCAATTGCAGGAAATCCCTCCACAAACCTGCGATAATAATAAGCCAAACCCAAGAAACTTCGAATATCTGTAGGAGTGAGAGGTCTCGATTAATTCTTTACTGCCTCAATCTTTTTTGGATCGACCTCTACAACCTGGTCGGTCACAACATGACCAAGGAAGGTCACTGATCTCAACCAAAACTTACATTTGATAAACTTTGAATATAACTGATGTTCCCTGAGTACTTGCAATGTCATTTTCAAATGTTGTTCATGGTCTTCTCTGGTCTTAGAGTATATGAGGATATCATCTATGAATACTATGACAAAAGAATCAAGGTATTCATGGAACACTTTATTCATAAGGTCCATAAACGAGGTTGGTGCATTAGTGAGACCGAATGACATGACAAGAAATTTGTAATGACCAAACCTAGTACGGAAGGCAGTCTTACGAACGTCCTCTTGTCTCACTCTAAGTTGGTGATAACCTGACCGAAGATCTATTTTAGAAAAGAAACTTGAACCTTGAAGCTGATCAAATATATCATCGATTCTGGGAATAGGGTATTTATTCTTTATAGTGACTTTGTTGAGTTGCCTATAATCGATACACATTCTAAGAGTTCCATCTTTTTTCTTAACGAACAACACTGGAGCACCCCATGGATATATGCTCGGATTGATGAAGCCCTTATCAAGTAAATCTTTTAACTGCAACTTCAACTTTTTGAGTCTGGCTGGTTCCATTCTATATGGAGGAATGGAAATTGGTTTGTTGTTGGGATCTAAGTCAATACCGAAATCAAGTTCGCTTTCAGGAGGGATTCCTGGTAAAACCTCTGGAAAGACATCTTGAAACTCATTTACTACGGCCACAGAGTCTATGGAAGGAACTTCATTTTCTAAGTCATCGACTCTGACTAAGTAGCATAAATACCCCTTAGATAACATTTTATTGGCTTTAATATCGGGAACTATTTGGCCTGTTGGATTTGAACCACACCCTTCCCATTTCAACTCTAACTCATTTGGAAACTGAAACCTTACTACCTTGTTTCGACAGTTCTATGGTAGCATAGCATTCATGGAGCCAATCCATACCCAAAATTATATCAAAATCAAGAATGGTTAATTCTATAAGGTCTACATATGTAACTCTATCAAGAATAGTTATTGGGAAATCTCTATATACCCTTTTGGCCCTAATGTTGTCTCTTATAGGAGTACTAACTAGAAATGGTTCATGCAAGATCTCAGGAAGTAAGTCAAATTTACTAGCTGCTAACGGAGTAACAAAAGACAAGGTATATCCTGGATCTAATAATGCATAAACATGAAAAGAAAATACAAGCAAGTTACCAGTGACCACATCAGTCGACTTCTCTTGCTCTCTCTTCCTTTCTACGCATAGAACTGGTTCCTCTTGGGAGATTCGGCTGCAGCACTAGTATTAGGCCAAGTCTGAGTATCTGTCTTGTCTTGATTCTTCGCATGTGGGCATCCCCTGATCATGTGCCCATTCTTGTCGCACCCATAGCATGCATTTGAACCTACCATGCACTCTCATCCATGCGAACGGCCACACTTACCACACGTCTTTCTATCACGCTGGGAATTTCTACCATTTCCCTTCTTGACATTAATGTTACTGGAAGGAGTAGATTTACCTGAGTGTTGGTGCCCTTTCTTGAACTTGGGCCTATCTTGGACACTGAACGAACCCCTATCAGTGCTTGACCAGACTTATCTGAGGGCCTAGATTTCTTGATCTCTCGGCCTCTCTTTCTCCAACAACTCTTCTCAACCTGATGTCCATGCACCATAAACCTACCAAGGTCCATGTTATCATGAAACATGGCTGCCCGACATTCCTCCTCCAAATCCTCCAATACACCAGTCACAAACCTACTCATCTCATCCCTGCTATTTGTCACCAGAGAAGAAGCATATTTGGAAATCTTACCAAACTTCAAGGAGTATTTTTTGACTGACATACCTCCCTATCGTAAGTTAATGAATTCCTCAACCTTATTCTCTCTCTGCTCTTTGGGAAAGAACCTCTCCAGGAATACAGTCTTGAAAACATCCTAAGTGATGGAGACTTCTCCTGATGCTTGACCATCTCCTCACATCTTGTGCCACACATGAACCACATCTTTGAGTTGGTAAGCATCCAAATCAACCTTTTCCTCTTCATTAGCACCCATAGCGCAGAGAATCTTATGAACTTTTTCCACAAACTCCTAGGATCCTCATTGGTTTTGGACTCATAGTAGACTGGAGAATTCATTCTGGTGAAATATCTCAGACTACTAGCCATGGTGCTAGCATGAGGGTTCTCCCTAGGAGTACGCTCTCTAGTGGCTTGGGCTTTGATAGTCTATGCCTGCACAGTCAGTGTCGCCCTCAATTCTCCATCTGTCAAAGCAGGTGGGTTGACATGCACTTGCTCTCCAGTAGTTGGGGCTTGAGGAGAAGCTTGGTTTCCCCCAGTGGCTACTTTTTCAACTCTCCTGCCTGCATTTCTCCTTGTATTCATTTTCTACACGTACACACAAGAAGGAAGTTAGATGCTAGAATAACACAAAATGTCAAAGATCTAGACAGCACGATAAAGAGTAGAATAAGGGAAAATTCCTAACATCACAAAGTCTCTAAGTCATAATTGTGGTGCACTTCACAACCATAAGCTAGAAACTATGCAACGTGGTTGTTTTGAGCTTTATTTCCTAGTTAATTTAACCTCATGCTATGATACCAAGTTTTTCACACCTGGAATCTAGACCCAAGATGAGACAGGCGCCGTTAACCTCTCAAAGGTTGCAGACAAGCCTCTTCTTAGCTTTCATCACAATCATACAGTTAAATTTGCTGAAAATTTAAAACTTTTTTATACTTATTTAAGTGTACTTAGACTTCACATGATAATGCATAAGGGTGATATTCTAATAAGCTCAAACTAAAGCAACCATCTTTTAATAAATTAAACAATTGAAATAGAGAATCATAATAATAATAATAATAGTTTGCCAAATCGGCCTTATTACAAATGTTTGAAGTGAAACACTAGGGAAAACATCCACCAGCTATATCTGATGTACTAAGCTAGAATAATAAGTGTAGCATCCTGAAACTCAAGAGGACCTACCAAAGTCTGGAGATCGCTAATCCAAACCCATTCGTCGAATCTTCAATCTTCTCTAGAATCTGCACCTATAAAAATATTACTAATATATGGGGTTAGTACTCACTTGTACTAAGTATGGGTGTATGCACATAAACAGATAAAAACTATGCATGATCAAGGAAAGCTCTTCCTAAAGAAACATGTCAATTCTGGAAAGTGAAGGCACTATACTTTTCTAATTCGTAATTCGTGAATAATGATATGAATATGACATGTTCTCATGCATTTAAGGAACACAACTCATTTTATATATGAACATAATACCTTGGAATCATTAACATAATTGTAGAACAACTCAAGAAAAGTTTATCATTTTTGCTCCCTTGGGCGGAGAGCTCACCTCTCCAGACTTAGTTTATTTTTCAGTCTTTTCTAATTCGTAATTCGTGAATAATGATATGAATATGACATGTTCTCATGCATTTAAGGCACACAACTCATTTTATATATGAACATAATACCTTGGAATCATTAACATAATTGTAGAACAACTCAAGAAAAGTTTATCATTTTTGCTCCCTTGGGCGGAGAGCTCACCTCTCCAGACTTAGTTTATTTTTCAATCTTTTATTTTTTATAGTTGTGAAGTTCAATGATCTCCTTTGATCTTATCTTTTACTTACAAATGCAATGATTCATTGTAGTCCCATACCTACAATGAATCGAGTAAGTAATCCAAAAGACTAAGGAAGATTTGGCTACCCTACTCACAAGTTTTATTTCTCATTCTTGTTAAATTGGGTATGAATGTATTTATAAGCCAATCTTTATTGGATATGCCCATTATTAGGTTGTTTGCATAATATATAGATCTTGTGGGCATATATTCATACTCCAATATTGGCATAAACCACTAACTTGTTAAAACTTCATTCTTATCAAACATTGATAATTGACATTCTTAAGCTCTAGCTTTCTTAGTTCACTTTGAACTTACGTTTCTTCTTCTTTGATTTGTTAATCACTTTGAACATGTTATTTTCATTCTTTCTTACATTCATTAAAGAAATCTTTAGCATTAACTGATATAGATCATGTGAGCTAACATGAAATCTAGTGTCTTTCCCACACCGAAAAGAGGTGGTTTACCAGCTAAGGTGAAACCGGACCCAGTGTCTTCCCCACACCGACAAAAGGTGGATCACCGGCTACAGTGAAACAAACTCATGTGCCTTCGCCACACCGAAAAGAGGTGGTTCACAGCTAATGTGAAACCGGATACTTTCTTGAGATTTAACCCGACATAGATCATGTGTTCTAAACATGAAATCCAATGTCTTCCTCACACCAAAAAGAGGTGGTATCACCGGCCAAAGTGAAACCGAATACTACTTAGCATTCTAAGGTGGAGTCGTCCACTAGCTAGTCCCTATGCTGGCAACATAGTTCATTGCTAGACTCTCGGTGCTAAGCTCAGATTTATTTTACTTTACAACTTTTAGAGTTGACTCAAACATTGTTGAAGCTTATTTCTAGTATGAGGTATGCTTAGATCAATGGATGACTGGTCATCCCTTTTCTATACTTGATGAATATGAACTTAAATCTTACATTATCATCATAGTGCGAGTGAGCTTGTCTCACGGCTTCTAGAACCCTCTTATATGAGTATCTTTGACATAATCGATTAAGTGTAAGTCAGGGCTGTCTCACTTCCTTTAACACTCTATATTAGGTAAATTTCATAACTTATGTCTATTGTCATTTTATTACTCACCTTATATTATTCAACGTTAGTTTATAGTCTTGTACCACTTTATGGAAGTTATATTGACTTACTCAATGTGCTACTATATTCATAAGTTCGTGTGGATAGGGTACGTTTGGACTTGTCCCAATTATTTACATACCCTTGGTTATGACTTCATTGAGTTACATCTTGTCAAGTTAATTCTTAACATGTATTTGGCATTTTAATTCATTGACCATATAAGATTGTTATGATTTAGTATTGGCCAATTCTAATAATATTTTGGACATAATTTTTCTATCCAATTTGATGGCATAAATCAAACTTTCACTAGATACTTATCATAATATTATGACTAACCATGTCAATTACATCATCAATATATTATAGTAATCTATCATGTTAAACAAGCCAACTTTCAACCTTTGATTAGCCTACGAAACAAGTCAATGAAAAAACTTGTCACAATTTCATCTTGTCAAACACAAGTAGGCATTACAACATTTATGATCTCATGTATATAATACCCTAAGTATATGGGTATAACATGTAGGGTTCATTCGACATTATGAATCACGAAAACATACACATAATGATCGGTTAGCACCACATACCAACAACATGCTCGAGATTTATATTTGATTCAATAAGCACATATTCCTTACGTCAAGATCATGTACAACACAAGACCAACAATAACAAGTCTAGTCAGGTCAACATGCATATAAACATAATTGAGCACATAACCAAAAGAACTCTAACATCAAGGTATAACATCAACAAGCATACATAAGAGTTCATAATATCATAACCTAAGCAAGACCTTTACTCATAAACCCCCATTAAGTTCACTAGTGCAATGACAAAGTAAGGCCCCATAACGTCACTCAACCAAGTAAACCAAACAATGACCATAAGTAGTGCCATACCATAACATCAAGAATAGTCATCATCATATTTAGCAATAGAGACCAACAACATGTTCATAAATGGAACTAATATCATATAGTGTCATCAACATGAAAGATCAACATATGCATATCATTTACATTTATAAGAACATAAGAACATCCTTCTAGACTTCTCTCAAGGCTAACTAGAGCAATGTATACGTAGAGTCTCATACCCCTACCTAGAATAAGTCAAACCCCTTAGGTCATCCTTGCTAGAGTACACTTTATTACTTCATTTTACTTTTGGGAACATCTTTCCTTAACTGACATAGACCACATGAGCTAATGTGGAATCCGGTGTCATGGAATCCTACATTGAAAGAAGGTGGATTACTTGCCAAGGTAGTAACAAAACATTAATATAACATCTAAGTGGATCCACTAGCTTGTATTCCTTTGGGGGCAACATAGTTCAAGAACTAGGAGATATGATTGGGACCCTATTTATGCTCCGTGCATTATAGTCTCCAATTTCATGAGTACAATAGTGAACCTACCTTCCCTATGTAGGGAAGGAACACTCCTCACTACTAGTTCACTCGGTACTATGCTAGAGTCCCTTTTTGAAATGTCTTTCATTAATAAACATAACTTAGTTTTGATCATAGCAGACTATTGCTTATATATTCATAGTATTTAGCATAATAAGAATTTCACGAGAACATCCTTCCAATGCAACCCTCACATGTGAGATTAACACTTTAGCATTATGATAATATAGTAAGGCACATAGGTACTTCATCACCAACCTTATATCATGATATCTTAATATAATCTCACAATATATATAATCAAGACATTTAAATTGCATCATCATATTAACACCTACTTAATTCAATCAAAATATATACTTCAATTAGACTTCATCACCAAGTACAAGCCACCATAATTGAAGTAAAGGCTTGAGATCACAAAGACTTACCCTATCTCCTTCCCAAGCCATCATCCAAGGCTTTACCATCAACCATCCAATTCAAGACAAAAATGGGTGTAATATCATCACACAATAGTAATTAACACAATAATGAATTCAATTGAATCACTTCAACTCAATTCAACACTAGTTCATAACCTAGGGTTAGGGACTTGTATAAATTTCATGATCTACTTTACATACTAGGTTAATCCATCAAGAACTAGCATAATTGAATCATAATATATAATAATCTAAGTATAATAATCAAAATAAACAATAAATAATACAATTTAGAAGATCCAATTCGTAATAGAAAAAAACCTACGTGAAACTCACTTTTTTTTTAAATCAATCTTTGAAAAACCCTTTGGGGAAAGGAATCCCAAACGTGAACGGATCTCATACATTGTTAATTTTTGAAGATTGATGGATAAAAGCATCCTTATTTATGCCCTAAATACCTTTACATATCCCTTCAATGGTGTTCTTCTTTGGAAAAGTGAAAGTAGAGAGAAGGAAAAGCAATTTGGGTTTGGGAATGAGAAGTGTTAAGTGAGGTTTTAGACTAAGGGTAGGTTTAGTTAATTAACTAACATAATTAACCAACCCCTAATCACTAATTAAACCAATAACTAACTAACTTAGTTAAGTAATCCTAATTAAACTTCTCAGGAAAGTCACAGGCATAACCTACGATACCCTGACCTATGCATCGTAGGTCAATCGATGGCCAGGACCCCACCATCCTGTGCAATCGTAGTTTTGATCAGAGAATTGTCAAATTGACCCCTTCGTAAAAAATGGCTAAGTGACCATCTACGGAGAAATCGACGCCCAGTCGATCAGGCCACGCCTCGTCACCTGCAACAGCCAGTGGCTACTGCCTGCACTGCCTCCATTGGCAGTTTTAGGTCAAAATGAAAGGGTCCTCCTCAAGGACCCTTAGGGTTGTCCTTGGGGAGTTATACTCGTAACTTTAGACCCTAAACCTAATCTAATACATGTTAGACAACTTACCCCCAAATTCCATTAAATATCGACTCCTAAAACCTTGTCAAATAGGCTAAGGCACGCTAGCACCTTTTGCACTATTCTTCGGTTGTAATGGACGTTCCTTGACGTTTTGACTCTAAAACTCCCTAAATGACTTTTATACACTATGATTGACCTTAAAACAGTGTTACAAACAATAGACACTCATGTGAGGCTCTACATTAGTTTTTTTTTTTACTTTCAAAGTGTTACAATAAAAAGCATCCCACAAATGTTAATTCAAGTTATCATGAAAAGCATCCCACAAATGCTATTCAAGCTAACCTTAGGAGAGTATGGTTCCTCAATACCAAGCTACCATAAGAACTTTTAACCCGTGCTACATAAACAAGGTTTACATGAAGGGATCACATATCACAGCTTCAAGCTATTCTATCTTAACATACTTTGATTCATTTTAGGTGATTAAACTTTCATCTAGAATTATTCTATGTGATAAGACCTTTCACATTCTACATATATGCATTCATATAGTTTTAGTTAGATCATGTGGGCAAGAGCTTTCCTCAACAACTATATCTATTTTATATACCAATTTTATACAAGCTATCTCATCATATTATAAGTACTCTATAAGCCCTAGTGATCAACATTATGACTTCAAGCCTACTTCAAAGGTTTAGTCCACATTCATTATACTACGCTAGATCACAAGACATATTAGTCACAAGCCTAAGTCATAAGCAATTCTAAGCATAATTAATCATAAAGTCCCAAATTCAATCATTAAAATTCATGATCTGTCATATATCATAAATCAAGTGCAATTCATGATTTCATATTCCTATTTATCAAGAAGTTCTATATAAGACAACAATTCTAGAAGATATATCAAAAATCATCAATTTCTCTTCACAAGGCATAAACTCACTTACTTTGATTTCTACGATTAACCATGGAATTCACATAAATTCACCAAAATATCATGAATCAACACTAAATTAACCATAAATAGGTATTATCCAACCAAGTGGATTCAAACCTATCTAAACCTATACATTGGAAGAAACCCTAGCTTAAATTGGATTACTTTTTTCACAAATTTTGGGGAATTCTTGGGGACTCTATGGGTGGAAGAACTCATAGATGAAAAAGCTAAATATATCTTTAATCAAATCTCTACATAATACTTCAACAATGGAGTCTTATTTATTGACCTTGTTTTATTAAAAGAAAAAAAATTATGTTTATTTTGAAGACTTATTTAGAGTCGCCACTTAATTTTGGAGAATAAAGAAATCTTATTTTTTCAAAAGATCAAAACAGTAAATCTTACGAAAAATCTGTAAGGGGGTTCGGAGTTCTTATTAGTATTTTAGGAATCTGTTTAAGGCACCTAAAATATTTGTTAATACAATTTTTTGGCAACTAAAATGTTTAGCTTAAAACAACTTTAACTACATTCAAGTTTATTCGAAATCCTTAAAAAGAAGTGAAATATCAACCTAATTATCTAAGTTATATACTTGACTTGCAAAAATTTATTATTTCAATTCCATTATACATGATTGATTTAGTTGAATCTTTAAAGCAAAATAGTGTCTTGCGTAGATTTGAATTTTTGACCCTAAAATTAATCGACAAATATTCAACAAATAAATATCGATAAATTAAGAGAGAGAGAGAGAGAGAGAGAGAGTGTGTGTGTGTGTATGTGTGTGTGTGTGTGAGAGAGAGAGAGAGAGGTGGGCCCAAATCTGGTTAATGTCCGTCTGGACCAGTATTTGGACTCATTTCGTTTTAGACCTTCGGCCCATTTTCTTTGTAACTGTCCTAAACTTCTAACAAGATAATAATATAATACCATGACAAGGTGATAGGCCCAAAAGTACAAAATACAATATATTGAAAAATAAATTTGGACGCTCTAGCCCAATATCTCAAACTTCTCGGTCTGTACATCGATTTCTTTCACTTCTTGACACGTATGCATTTTCTGATTGAGTGAGTCAAAAAGCATTTTGTGTCTTTATGACTCTTCTCGAAATGCAAGAAGGGAGTGATTTCTTGGCGAACTCAGGTGGATTGCTCATGCAAAACAAAGTAAGGGAAAGAGTTAGCATGATTCAAGCAACATGGATGCAGGAAGAATAAATTTGACTCTCCGTAAAAAAGGCACGCAAACTCAAGAATACGCATATTACCATATAAGACGACTATATCAAAAGAAATCAAAGAAATAATGAGTTTAATGGAATAATTAAGAACATCCAACACTCAATATTCAAAATCAATTGTCTTGATGGTAGTAAAGATAAATGCTTACGATTCAAAATTAATAATATGAAGACGAACATAACAGACACATGCACGAAAATCCACCTATTATAATGACACTTAAGCTAATGTGCAGCAAGTAGAAACTTTATTTTATTTTTCATGCATTAAATAATAAAAAATAATGGTAACAATAAAAGAGGGAATCAAGAAAAAGATCAAACTAAATGGCTAGACTTAAAATAAATTCACCACTCCCACGCTTGCATATTTGGTAAAAATCAGCCCACAGTCACATAAACTGGGAAGCAAGTTTGACATGTCTCTAGATAATATCTACATTTGCGACCTAAAATGGCTAAAAGAAGATGAGGCTTAGAAACCAACCAAGACTTGATAGGCAACGATGTTTCAACTAAACCACGAAGATTTATGCCGCAATGCAACTTACCAAATGATCAAAATTGATCGGATCATTTCAACACTACAATTAAAGTACTACATACAACTAAAGGAAACAGGTTGAAACATATTGTCCAATTCCAGCACTCTAGGTTCACACTTTTAAGACTAAATAGACCAATCTCATACCCAAAATGGATCACAACAGGCAACACCTCAATGCAAATCTGGAAATTTAAATAAACACGCACATGACAAAGGAACTTCTAAGGATATTAGAAAGAGAAAGACTGTTTAATATCGAAATCCACCAGGCCACTTATTTCCATTGTGTAACAAATCCATTTCAAAAGCTCTTAACTAATTTCTTTTAAAAAAAAAAAACTAGCCACACAATAGAGAGAAAAGATTTGAGACTCAAAGATCTATTGACAAAAAAAACATGACTTTTAAATATGGATAAGAAAAATAATTCACGCTGGTAACTTTAACAAGAGAGCATAGGAAGAAATTAGCATGTTTATTCAAAAATATGAATATCATGGCAGGCAACAATTTATGCATAAGAGACACATAATAAGATGTCAATAATACCTGTTTGACACCTTCTAACAATAACATGAATACTAACACTAAAATAAGGTATGAATGAGCATGAACAAAATGAGAAATCGCAAAGTTGAACTCACATCACAAGTAGACAATGGACTCGATTAAGAACGCATACACAACATCTCACGACACAAAGAATTCAATGTCAAACACCAACAACAAAATCCTACGGGGCATTAAAAACATTTTTATATATATAAAAGACAGAAAAATACTATATAGTAGGAGGTGTTACCCTCTTTTGGACAGAAACCCACGGACGAGGCGATCAGGAATGACGACCTTCACCGCGAGAAGACTCAAACACCAACAGCAACCCAAAGATTCAAACGAAATATCGAATTGAAACATTAAACTGAAAAAAAAAGGAGAAGTCCCTTTTTAGGGGATTCAGAGGTTATTTTTTATAGGGAAGAATTAGGGCAGATTCGAAACGTGAGTGATTTGGATGGAATTTGAATTTGAATTTTCCCTTGGATAAGGTTGAAAGTTGTAATTGTACCAATCTTGTACAATTTTCAACGGATATAAAATGCGAGCGTTTGATTATGAGACAAGGACGAATTCGGAGGGAGATGGAGACACCTGGCCTTGTTCTCGTACAAGGACGGGTTGCTTTTGTTGCTGCGATTGTACGATGGAGAGGGACATTGGAGAAGAAGACAATTGTAAGATGGAGAGGGACATTGGATAAGAAGACAAAGTTTTGCAGCGTACTGCTATGGTTTCTGTCTATTCGCCGTATATCTCCGTTTGGTTTTCATTGCTTTCCGTCACTTTGAGTTGTTGTTGTCGTGAAAAATAAAACAACATTGTTGGATTCCTTTTGAGAGAAAGGTTGAGCCACGTTGGGGAAAATAGGATGGGTCGTGCATTAGGGTGTGAATTTATGGGTTCCTTTGTATTAGAATTGCGATGTTGATTATTAGGAACCTTTGGGCCGGTTGGGCTGAAGAATTAGGCAAAAACTTGATCTCAAATGGGTTTAAAGAATTTCGCTAGTACCCAAATAAAAATAAATTAATATAAATTATTTAATGAGCTTCTTTATCATAACGAAATAAATTACTTAACTTAATTACAAACTCAATAATTAAAAATATAAACTATTACATAAGTAGATTAAAATTTTAACTAAAACTAAAATCTTTTTTGATAATTTTTAAATATTCATAAAATACACTAATTATATACATAATTATTTAAAGATTATATGTGTTATTTAAAAGTTATAAAAAGGTGACAAAACTTTTTGAACTAACTTGCAAACCATTTTTTAAAAAATTTTATAGAGTCAATTATCTAAATCGCTTGAAATTAAGAAACTCTATGATTAATTTATATTGTGGAGGGTCAAAATTGGGTGTCAACAACTGTCCCTTCTTTTTCTCGGATTGATGGAAGAAATTCGAGGAAAATTAAATTGACTAATCCAATTTTGACTGACCACATCTTTATCTTTGGGAAAAGAATTTGGTACAGACTTCAAGAATTGTGGCCGAACCCCGGAAGTGGGTTTCATACACATCTCAAGTTATATGAGAATTTAGACCACTTTTAGTTAGATACATTTGATTTGATGCACGATTTTCTTGGAAGAATTCAAAAGCCATCACGATACCAAATTATGAAGGGACTGATGCTCGAGAAAAAATTTAAGAGCGAATGTTGGAATACAAACGAGTTTTCAACACTGAGCCTGCCTATATATCTTTAAACTCAAGGAATCAAGCTTCTTGACTTTGACTCGATCGGTTGAAAATGAAATCTAGTACGCAAGATATCCTTTGGTTTTGGAAGAGTGACAAATAAGTCAAGAATGAAAAAGAGGTTTGCAATGTCTTTGTCACATCCGGGGATCACCCCCTAGAAGTAACATGGTGTACTTGACCTATCGAAGGTCTTATACAAGCACATAGTCATCATTCATCGCATTATCATAGTAAATTTAGCAGAAAATTTAAAACTTTTCATAGCACATCATATGCTAGAACATCACTTTCATTATATATAAATATAAGTCATAATACATAGTTAGACTCTAAGTCTCTTTTGTCATCTTAGACTCAACATCATAGAATAGATTAAAGA
This sequence comes from Solanum peruvianum, assembly GCA_027705065.1. NCBI lineage: Eukaryota > Viridiplantae > Streptophyta > Magnoliopsida > Solanales > Solanaceae > Solanum > Solanum peruvianum. Next base: position 27,488,393 of record JAKWJD010001763.1, read on the forward strand.
CACGACCCTTTAACATCATAACATAATATTTAAGCTATTACAATACATTGAATATAATTTTGACATAGGAAATTCTTGGATCATAAGGATTCCTTTCCTTGAAACTTGGGAATCCATATCAAGTTCTACACCTTAGAGACATCCTTTAAACATCCATAACCTACACTTTGTGTAAAAAGGTAGAGAAGAATGATGTTAGTACAAGAATGCACGAAGTACGACAATTATGCAAAAACATGCATTTAAAAGGGACATTTTACTTTGAAATTATGCATCATGCCTTTTTGTGAAAAACTTCATAAAACTTTGATCTAATAAGGATTATACAATTCACATACTTCATATAGGAATATTTAATAGTCACACACCATATAAAACTACATATAACATTTAAGGCATATAAGTCACCACTTCACAATAAGAACCTTTACCATTACAGTAAACTTATTTCATTTTATAGTGAACCCCTTCCTTTTACTTTAACTCATTATCTTCCCAAGTAACCCTCTAGTGATGCTTGGTGCAATGTATAGAAAATGCCCCATAACACTATCCACACTCAAACATCACTTTAAGGCCACTAGGGAATAATGATACAACCTTCATTAACCCAACACATGCATTCATAGAAGTAATTCATATAGCAAGATACCTAACTCACATTTGACCCAACATACTTTTAGAGACCACATAGATAGACTCATTAAAGTCCATATACATTTCAAGAGTTCCAACATAATCACAACAATACAATAGTCACATTAACATACTTGGACTTCAACTCATAAGAACCATATAGAACTCTACTCATAATCCTTTCCTAAGTCTACTTGTGCTATGTACATGTGAAGTCCCATAACCTAACACATACTAAGTAAACCTTCAAAGAGACTACAAGACTTAACATGCATTTCATATATCAAGAATACAAGCATAGACAACCTTCTTCATATCAAGCAAGACTTCATCATATAGTCAATAAAACCTATACTATGCATATAAGGTAAGGACACATCATATAGACTCATACCATGCATATCATAACAACAAGTAGACAACTGTACAATGTCATGCATAAGGAACATAAACATAATCATATACATTTGAGCACCTTCCTAGAACTCTCTTCAAGAGCTACTTGTGCAATGCATATGTAAAGTGTCATACCCCCACCAACAATAAGCAACTTCCCTTTGGTTATCCTAGTTAGAGTCCATGAATTTACTTTCATTGTCCATTATACTTCGGGGAAACTATAGCCTTAACCGACACTAGAACCATGGGTGCTAAACATGTAATTTGGTGTTGTAGAACCTCACACCAAGAAGAGGTGCCCTACTTAGCCAAAGTAGAACATTAACCTTAACCTAGAATGTTAGGTGATATCACTTGCTACATCCTATGTGGCAAGCATAGTTTATGGAACTAAGAGATATACATAACCCTCTACATTCTCATTAGCATTGGAGCCTCATCTCATGAGAAACCATGGGTGAATCTTCCTCAAGTAAAGTCAACACCTCATGTGGAACCATAGGTCAATCTTCCATCAAGGAAACTCAACACCTTATGAGAAACCAACGGTGAATCTTCCTCCTAGGGAAGTCAACACCTCTCATTGCCAAGTTCACTCGGTGCTAAGCTAAGTTCCCTTTATTGAAAAGCCTTTATTACTTTATTTCATAAAATATAGGCTTAGGATATTGACTCCTTATATGCTTATAGCATATTTAAGCACCTATCTAGTTTTAGGATACTCTTGGGAACACCTTTCAAGCGCCCCTCTTTTGACTAGATCATCATACATGTGTGTGTGTATTCATATATGTGAGCAAACCTTTCACATAAACACATTACGGCCACAAATATTCATACTTCACTTTATTCATACGTATAAGAAATGTTCATAACATACTCATGCATTCATATTCATGTACATAGGAAACCAAACCTAGGAATTATCCTATCAAGACATACATGTGCAATGCATAGACAAGGTCTCATACCCTTGCCCATACTAGTAAACTTATCAAGTCATCCTAGTTAAGGGATACATAACATACTTCATAAACGTACACTTTTTATGCATAGTAGTAGACATTAGCACATATGAGAATTATCCTTTCATTGGACACTATGAACATATACTACTTGATAACCATGCATGAGGGGTGAGTGTGTGTACATTGGACCACATGTTCACATAATGGCAACGATCCTAACACTAAGGCGTCCACCTTAAAAATATCACAATAAACATTTAAGTACCTTAAACCATAGACAACTCACATATATAGTAATATGAACTATACACGACACACCAGCCATCGTAGCATAGGAGGTAAGACATATTCATCATTTACATCTAGGACTCCTAATCATTATCAAGACAACATATTCATATAGGGGTATATAGGTAGGGGTCATACTACAAAAGAGTATTCAAACATCAACATGTAGACCACACCTCTCCTTAACATAGTCGTTTGAATGTAGAGGAAGCATCACCAATATAACCTAGATCATAAATAGCATTGGAGACTAGGCATAATACTTCACATTGTATGATAATCATAACCACACGTTCCAGATACAATTGCCTTCAAGGACATGATCACACATAGTAGCATAACAATAAGGTGAACACCGCCACCATAGGCGAACTATACCACACAATGTCATAGAAGGATACATCAACTAGAAATTCACCATCAGTATACAATTTAGACATTAGATATAAGAAATTCAACATGCAAGAATCATAATTCAACCAATACAAAGTCAAGTCACAATGCCCATAATATAGGCTAATTTGATAATTTAGGATGATCATGGGTTCGTCATCAAATTGGATTGGAATTCATCTTTAATATTATATTTTATAATCAACAATTTATCATAAACATGCTTTAGAAATAAATTTGAGAAAGAACCATGTCTAGATTGGAAATTGGGAATTTTGGTCTTTGAATCATATTTGAAAATCCTTGATTGACTTAGATGAATGGATAACTATTGAAAGCATCTATACCTTATTTATTTAAGTCCCATGAGAAATTTGAGAACAAACCATGAAAATCCACCTCATATCTTGAACTTGAGTTTTCCCTCCAATGAAGGTTTGAGAGAATTTTGAGAACAAGACTGATTTGGGATTTTTGATTTTCTTATTGGGTGTTAAGGTTTTGTCTTGGAAAAAGGGTTAAATAAGTCATAAAAATCAGTGTATAATTGTCCCTTTAAGTTACCAAAACATCCTGATGCTTATTGGGACTTTTAGACATGTCAAAATTGACTTAAAATGACACAACCGGATCTGGGAGTGGGCTGCGCGTCGAGGAGAACCCTCTCAATTCTGACCCAAATAAAATTTGAGGCGGTGAGTTGCATGATAGGCACGCTTCGGGAGGGCAAGGTCCAATTCTTGGACCTGCTCGTTGCCTTGGGAAACCTCTTGTCCAATGTTGGGTCCTCCTTGGGGCCCTTCGGGTGGTCCTCGGGGAGTCGTACTCAAACGTTTTGACCCTTAACATGTATATTAAGGTACTAGGGTCAAATAAACAGATTTTAAACTCCAAACAACACATGAAAATAAGTCCAACATACAAGGACAGACTAGTACGTCTAAAAGGCTAACTTTTGAACCACTTGGACGATCTTGAAAGTTTGACCTCCAAACTTCATAAAACTTAACATACTTCCTATAAACATCATATAACTCATATAAGGACATCATGATCCCATAACACATACATAAGCACATAAAAACACTTAAGGCCCTTTGGTGACTAGTCGTCGAACGTCTTGGTCATCCCTTAACGTTTGACATCCAAATCACCTCAAATCAAGCTTGAATGCTATAAAAAACTTAATAAACATATTTTTCAACCTTTCTAGACACATTTCAAGATCTAATCACCTTAATTCATTTTTGGGGTCTTACAGTCTTAGCCATGAATGTAGAGTTCTTCACATCCATAAGTAAGAACTAAAACAGACATAATTCCAAAGCTCATTGTGCATTATCACTTGAATTGAAAATTTTCTTCCGGTGAACACCAAAAAAAATTCTGACTGCAAAATGGAAACTAACAAACGCAAGAAAATCCCACATACCTTCTAGTAGGGTTGTGGTTCGATTGTGCTGGAAGTCGCTCCTCAGCTTGCATCCTAAGATTATGGCATTCCTCCTTGATTATGTCCAGTTCGCTACTAAGAAAAAGTTACACGTTGTGCTGCATCCTTTTTTATGTCATCCGCATATGCGGCTTTGTTTTTGGAGAATTCATCCTTTCGAATGGTCTTGACAAAGATTGAGATAAAACTCATTAGCATTAAAATACAACTCAAATGGGAGAAAATGTCTTTCACTGTGTTGACACTTAATTGCACTCCTTAAAAATCAGACGTCAGTTTCTTTCAATTTGACATTGAGCAAATAATGCTTATATCTCATATTTTCCATATGATTCTTCAATGTACTCCTCTTTTTATATGAAGTAATAAGAAGTAGACTGATATGATATGTTGATGACTCTCTTGATTCCATTCTTGCAAATGATAATAATGATAATGATTCTTCATTAGTAAAACGACGATAATCCATTGGTAGGACGATGCTAATACATTGGTAGGATAATGCTACTACATGATAAGATTATGATGACGCTCAATCGATAGGATGTTGATACTCCATCGATAGAATGATGATTCTTCATTGATAGGATGACAATAATGATAGGATAATGAGGTTGATCAATCAATAGGATATGATGATGATACATTGGTAGGAAAATATTCATCCATCAGTAAGATAATGATAATGATCCACTGATATGATAATGTTGATCCATTGGTAGGATAATGATAATGATCCATTGACATGATAATGTTGATCCATTGGTAGGATAATGATAATATTCGTCTTGGGATGATATTGATCCATCAGTAGGATAATGATAATGATCCATTGATAGGATGATGGTGATCCATAGGTAGGATAATGATAATGATCCATTGATAGGATAACGATGATCCATAGGTAGGATAATATTGCCGAAGATCCATTAGTATGATGATGATGATCCATTGGTAAGATAATATTGATGAAGATCCATTGTGAGGATGATGATGATCCATTGGTAGGATAATATTGATCCATTGATAGAATGATGTTGATAATCCATTGGTAGGATAATGTTGATCCATTGGTAGGATAATATTATGATCCATTGATAGGATAAGGATAATGAAGATCCGTCGTCAGGATAATGTGTCACTGAATAACATACTTCTGAGTGGCAGTATCTTATTCATCGATAATGCGAATAAAAATGACCTTTAGAGTGGTGGTATCATCTCATTTGACAATATGATAAAAATGACTCTCTGGTACTAAGATTATCATGTTTGATAATATGGTGTAGATAACGTCCTCCAGTTGTCTTTAGTTGACGGAAAACAGTAAAATGTTTTTTGTCTGGATTTTCATTTGTTTCATCTCACCAAATATTTTCTGCATCCAGAAAAAAATTGTAAATTTTAGGGAGCTCTTCGCTCTTTTGACTTCTCCATATTCATTGAATGTAGGAATATGTTAATTTTGAGGTAAACCTATAGACCTGCATCCACAGAAAAATAATTAGTTTAGAAATGAACTGATCTGGGTCGATCTATTCGGTTGTCTACTCCTTGTCTTGCTATCTCCGGTTGATTCTTCTAATCTGCCACCATCTTGGTAGACAAGACAAAATATTTTTATGCAAAAATAATTGAAACATGAAAGGAAAGTAATAAAAGAAAACATGTTTTCAAATATAATATTTGGAAAAGGTCACTGTCAAGAGTCATATCACATCAAGCTTTAATGAACGCCTTTGAGTTTGATTCCTCGAGGTCTATCTAATTACTTGTTTGGAATCATTTAAAAGTTTCACTAAACTGCCGATAAACCCGGTCAAAATTTTGAGACCATCCTCAAAATTTTGTCCCAGTTAGCTGTCTTAGCTTATCTTAATTGTGAGTAAGCATTACGGATTTTTGATATCCTCTAAAAAAATTGTCCCAGTTGCAAATCCCAAAGTAACTTCAGTCTCGACTTCATTGGAGGGGTCTTTTTCTTGAGAATTTTTGAGTTCCTCTCAAAAAATTTGTCCTGGTTTCTATTATAAAGAAAAAATAGATATCTTTTGGGAGATATGACCGAGCTGTTGTGGTGCCTACGTATCCCATTGAGGAAGGAATCAGGTCAAACGTAGTTTGCCTTCCGAATTAATAAAAGTAAGAAATTTATAAAGAAACCTACATCGGACGCCTACGTATCTCATTCTTGTGAATTTAAGTCGAATGTAGTTCAAATGCAAAGAAATATTAAAAGGTATACATGAAATGACCGAGGCCAACATATGATGCCTACGTATCTCAATCTTGAGAATTCATGTCAGACGTAGTTCATTGCAAAAGGATAAATTCTAAACATAACTATTACAAAACAATAAAAGTGATTACAAGGAAAATATAGAAATTAAGCTTTCAAACATGATATCTTTTGACAATATTTTAGTAGATTGATGACTTGTGAGATCTAATGTTCATGATAAACCATATAATGTCATCAAATAAATGTATTGATGTGCTCTCTAAGAAAACTGATGGGTTATATCTCTTGTGCTTTTGTCAGATAGGCACCAATTTTGATTTATTTGACGCATTCATCATTTTCCTGATTCACTATTCCAATCTCTTCTGAACTTGTCTCTTTGTGACTTTTGAACAGTCTGAATTCCTCAACCACGTGTTTGGGTACCATGATCTTCTCATTGTAGTCCTCAAACTCGTTCGCATCTACCCCATTTTGTTCATTCAGCTTGTGACATGACATGATATTGACATATTTGAAAATATTTTCACTTAAATCATAAGCAGATACCGTTAGATAACAAATATAAAGGAAGGAAAAACAAATTTTCAAAATAAAGGAGGTTTTCATTTGAAATAAGCAATTAAGAAATTTGCCGTTAAATTATTTTGCTTTTTTAAAAAATATTAGGAGGTAAATTAAAACATAGTGAGGCAAAAATAAAGTAGAGAATGGGTCTCGAGCATCGTTCAAAACACCGCCAATTTTTAAAATAACATATAAAATTGTCTATGTCTACCAAGACGAGCGAGGAATAAGGAAGTGGATGTTCAGTTGAGCATTTGCTCCTTTGACTCATTGTCTAGTACGACTTGTTACTCAATCATCTCTTCAAGCACAATATCACCTTCTTTGAACACATTCTCTATTCCTTCCCCCAGACCAGTTTGCATTGGAAAACACTGGTATAAACGAGGCAATGATTTTGGAAAATCTTGATCAATCTCCTACTTGTTCTGAGCCTCTTTTCGCACTAGATCAAATGCTTGATGAGGGTGACATGATTCCAAATTCAGATTTTCGTATTTTGGTTGGAGAGACGACAACTTTTTCAAGCTTTTGAAGGTTGGCTGACATTATAACTTTCTCCACATACAAATTTTCTTCGACTTCAATACATTAATAGTCACCCCCTCATGACTCGGCGTTGGTTTACTATTGGTATTAGGAGTGGTAGTTTGTAGAGTGAAGACCTTTTGATCTATCAAGTCTTAGATTTTATGTTTCAAGTTGATAAAATCCTCAGTAATATGCCCAGCACCTCCTGAATGGTAAGCACAATGAAGATCGGTCTATAAATCTTGGAATTGACATTGATATTTTTTTGATCAATTGTCTGTATCAGTCCAGCTGATTTCAATCTTTCAAAAAGTTGTGTTCGGCTCTCAACCAAAGGAGTGAAGACTCTAGATGGTTTCCTTTCAACATTTGAGCGATGAGAATTGTACTTATTTCCTGGGTGTAAAGTAACTAGATGGTAGTTTGGGGGATTTTTGTGAGTTGGCACTTGCATTTGAAAGTTTGGGTATTGTGAAGCTTGGTAGCTAGGAAGGGTACTTTAGTAGTGTGGGGGTGGATTTTGGTAACTTGATTAAATATTTGAGCAATTAATTGATGGATCTTGATAATATGGATGGGTATTTTGGTAATATGGAGGTGGAATTTGGAAACTAGGAGGTGGAATTTGATAATTCAGCGGTTGATTTGGGTAATTCAGTAGTGGGGTTTGATAACTTGATTGCGTACAAAAACTTGGATATTAATTTTGTTAAGCTCGAGAATAAGCTTTGTAAGTTGAGGATTTTTCCATCAGATGCACAGAAAATATAAGACACGTCCTCTCTCTTCTTTTTCAACAGTCCTGAAGATTCAGTAGGGGCGGCGACATGAGAAATCTCTCCAGTTTTAAACCCATCTTTGATAGCCTCACCTACCTTGACTATCTCCGCAAATTTTGCTCCAATGAGGAATATTATCCTGTCATAATACTCTGGCTCTTGAATGTGTATGAACACTTCCACGATCTCCCTCTCATACATAGGAGGTTGAACCCAAGAGGCCTCTTTCATACACCTATAGGTATATTCACGATAAATTTCAGTGGATTTCTTCTTAATTCTGTCTAAACTTAATAGCGATCAGGAACGATCTTCACATTGTAGGCGAACCGTTTGATGAAATCTTTAGCTAGTGCATTCCAGCTACACTACTATTTTATACCCATTCAAACTTCGGCTAAAAATCCATATTAATAAATCTTGATTCCTTCAAACTCCCACAACCTGGTCACAATAGGCTCTCAGGTGCGCCAAAGGATTCCCTGTTCCTCCAAAAGTGTCAAATTTTGGAACTTTAAACCCTTCTGGGAGGTTTAGATTTGGATGGAAGCACAAACTCTCGTAACTCAACCTATCAACTTCACGAATAAAGTGCATCTCTTTCATGGTTTTCCTGATCTTTTCTTTCATATTCAGCTTGACTGCCTCTTCATTTGACCTCTACTCTCTCTAATGTTCCTTATAATGATCAAGCTCGGAAAAGTCGCCATAAGGTTCATTTGGAATTGGGATTTGAAAAGTATTCTTTTGATCTAGGGGAGGATCAATGGAGGGATTTAGGGTATTTTGAGTGGCTTGATAATTTTGGGGGTAAGTTGTAAGATCTCGAAAATTTCTAAGTTAAGACCAAGCAATTCTTAAATTTTCATATAAGGTCATACTGATAGAGTCTTAATTTTCATAGATTTTAAGGTAAACTTCTTTGTGTGTGAACAATTTTAAATATCAAATAAGGTCATTAGAAAACCCTTGCACAAAGTAGACTTGAAAGTTTCCTTACCATTGTTTAGACATATGATTTTATTTGGGTAAACTTTAAACGACCATATCTCTTAGAATATAAAGAACTAAGTGAGCCATTATCTATGATATTAAAGGTATTCTAATACTCTTTCCAAGGCCACAAATTTGCATTAATCTAGTTTTCGAGTAAAAAGATATGACCATTTTAGTGTACAGTATAGTGCAGTTCCGTTTTGGCCGCGGGAAAATAGTAATTAAGGTAAATTTACTCTCCTTTTCCCACTAGGAAAACCTAAAAAATGGATTTCACAAGTCCTAAAAACCCCTAAATAATCCTAATTTCATCTTTAAATTCATCATTCTCTCTCAAACCCTAGGGCAAAACCTCAAGAAAAAAATCAAAGTAGAAGACTCCATTCAAGAAAATAAAAGACTTGTCAAGGTTCTTTAAATAAGGGTAAGGTTGAAGCTAGGATTAAAAATCTTCATTGATTTCTTCACTAAATTTCATGGATTTTCTCCAATAAAGGTATGGTTTTCATCCTTGTAACTCTTTTCTTCAAGGAGCCAAGCTTCAAAGAGATTTTACAAGACTTTCTCAAAATATAGATTTCTAACTTATGATCTAGCCATGAGTTATTGGATAAAACGTTTTTAATCATTGATTTATGATTGAACTGATGTTAATTAGATGATTTTAACCTAAATTCTTCATGAACCCATGCAAAACATAATCTCTTCAAATTGTCTATATATTGGACGTGATGATCTTGTCTCAATGCTTATGAATTCTAGTGTAGTTTTCTATGGGCTGTTGAATGATGTAATAATTGTATTAAATTAGTGTATAGAGTTGTCTTAAATTGATAAATATATATTAGATTCTTTGAGATTGTGATTTATGGATTGAATTGATGATCATAGTCATGGGTAAGAGGCCTATTGGTATTGTATTGGATGATTTAGCTATGGATTGGTGGTACGCTGACCTAGTTCTCTTTATTTAATGTAATGTAGTCATTGAATTATGTTGTAATTGATATAGTCCACTTATGGTGGCAGTGTTATGTGCCTTATTGTGAATTATGTGGCCTCGTCGGCGTTATCTTATGTATTATGATGATCATGGCCTTGTCAGCTTTTCTTGAAGTATTATGATGATTTGTGTAGTTGATTATGTAAAGTATGATCATATCCACCTACATGTTATGTAATGTGAAAGTATATGTTTCTTCTGTTAATGTTATTAGGTGATCTTGTTAGACTATTACTATGGCATTGTGTGTGTAGTCTTAGAATTGATACATGATTCTTCCGAATTGGTTATTGAGTCTTATGATTGCTATATTGATGACTCTATAGTAGTATATAGGATGACCAATAGTTGAATTGGTTGTGCCTATGTGCTTCTTGATATGATATGATATGTATGGTAAGGTGAAACAATGATGTGTCTTGTTTAGGTAGACATAAGTCCCTCTTCTTGATACATGAATGATATGTGAATATGATATGTCTTGACTTATGATGCTTAAGACTCTTATTCTTGTATGAATGAATGAATGAATGATATGTGGCCTTGAACATAGTGAGAAGGTCAAAACATGTGGAACCTTCTATATAAATATTGAGCTATCCTCTTAACCATTGTAGGCAGCCCTAGGGGACCCTCTTTGGTATGGTGTATTATGATGTAGTTATGAACAATATAAGGTACCTCTTCATATGCTCCTTTATTAAACTACTCTATGAGAAGAAAGGCTAGCACCGAGTTAACATGTTATGGGTTAAAGCTCTACTTGAGAAGGAGACTACAGTGCAATGTATCTCTACTTGAGAATGAGACTAGATTTCATAGAAGACCATCATATTCCCGAACCATGTTCTTACATGGGATGTGTCCAAGTTCTACCATTGGCAAGTAGAACACCCTCCATCGGAGTAGGTTACCACTACGGATTCCATGCTTAGATACCATAGTCTATGTCGATTATTGCCTATTCTTATCATATGGAATACCTGCTAGTGTTTGAGAAGTCTATGAATTTTAGGTGGTCGTATGGAACGCTACCTAGACATTGAACCTTTAGGCTTAGAAGATGTTGGTTAGTGAATACCTAGTTCTTCTCCAAGACTATTACTTGAATGTCCTTATGTGATGAAATTCTCTTAAATTAACTAATGAAGTAACGAATTAAGATTTGAAAACATGTGAATAAATTAACACCAAACGTAGAGTAACTCTAAGGATTTCATAGTTAATGTGTGAAGGGGCGTAAAGGATGATATCTTCATATCTTACCTAGGGAGATCTTGAGAATGACTCTCGTTAGGAAGGTTGGTTGATAATGTAGGCATGTCCTAAACTTAGGAAGTCTTAAGGATTATTTTTGTAACCTTGAAGAGGGCGTATGGGTATTCTCTTCTAGGGGTACTTAAGTAAGTCTTTTGATAGCCTTGGTAAGGAGAATGTCATATTATACATGTTATGCGTTTTTGGTGTCTTGTAAATGTATTTGAATAGTCTTGAGGATAATTTAGGCATGCTTAGAGGGAGTGTATGGGCGGTCTCTCTTTGTATTACTTAAGTGAGTCTTAGGATAGATTTTAGTGGGAAAATTAAATGCTAGAAAGTGTCCAACGTGAAGTTGAGGAGCTTCACTGTAACATTGAAGGAATTCATTGTAACGGTGAATTAGCTTACTCTAATGTTTCTCCAAAAATGTGATAAATTGATTAAGTGTTATATTATGTACTTCTAAGGTGTTGAATGTTGTTATTATGCTTATACTATGATGTTTTAATCAAAAAGAGCATATTTCCATTAAATATACGTTATCATGGTTTTATGCATTATGTTATACTTAGTACATGTGTTTGTACTAATTCCATATATATTTCTATGTCAATAGTTGTTGGTAGGTGAAGATCATTGGGAAGCAAGGCATGGGATATAGCATCATTCAAGTGAAGTTGAAGTATGTCCTCTCTTGATTCGAGGGCATAGTTATCTTCTGTTTCTTTTATGTTGAAGTATTTTAATAGATTAAGTATTTCTATACTTTGATGTATAGGTCTTGTACCAAGTATTCTCGTGTATAATCTTTGACTAGATTGAGAATTAGTATTTTCAATAATTTCTAATAAAAGATGTTATGAAATATATTCTAATGTTTTGTGAAAAGTTTTAATTCCGCACTACTTTTCAATATGTATATGCGATGAATGATACGAAAGATCTTGGAAAATTTCTTCGAGAGGACAAGTACGCTGTGCCACGACAAAGAATACCAAAATTCCTAGGGTATGCATGCAGGTCGTGACAAAAGTTTGAGGGTTGGTATTTTGGTTTTGAAGATGGGTAAAGGTCTGAGCATTGTTCATATTTTGGTTTTGAGGAAGATGGAAGGTTTGAAGGTTAGTGTTTTGAGGAGGCGGTGTTTTACATGTGGTGGTGGTGTGATGGGGATTGGCGGTAATTAAGTCAATGGTTGGAGGATTTGAGTGGGGTTAGAGGGTAAGTCAATGGTTGGAGGTCTTCCATCTCTTGGAGGGTTGAATGATGAAACTGGATTAGACAAACCGTGCGTTCTTTGTGCTTCGACCCTCATCTCGTCAATTTTTTGTATCAATTGCATAATCAATTCATTTTGATCAGCGGTGGCGGTTAAGCCACGACAACATCATTCGGGCCAATCTCATCGTTGTTATCACCCATTACTGTTTTTTCTTTTTGCAACTTTGATCGGGGAAGGAATCTTTAGGGGCCTTCAATCTTGTGAAATAAGGATGATCAGCCAACTTATCAACACAGATCAGTTCTAAGTACCTCACAAAGCAAGTTAACTCAAAAGATAAACATGTTAGTCTATGTAGATGATAAATACTACAAAATATCACACATATGACCACAAACACATAAAAGTTGCTCCACTTGAAGATAAAGTAGCTCACCTATTTAGAGAAACGACTAAATCATCAGGAATTTTCCTAGTAAATTTTAGGATTAATGAATAAGAAATGTCGACTTGAGTCGCGAAAAAGTCGATTTTCATTGTCATACTTTGATTTTGGATTGAAATATAACTTCTTTCTTTACAAGAGTTGGAAAAGATAGAATTTTTAAAAAATGGGGACCGAACCTTTAAAGGATGTCTATGTATGTCACAATAGGGAACCTTGAAGTGATGAATCTTTTTTCGGATATGAGAGTAATAATCAAAAAAATGAATTTCGAATTTTTTCCGGAAACTAAAAACTCGAAGAGTATTTGCAGGCACTTTTGATAATGACTTGACATTTGTGCTTAGGGTCTCTGGAAACAATTTGAAGAATAGTAAGCTAGAATATCTCAAAATATAGCAACATAATCACACAAACAGTTATAACACATTAGCAAATATTGTGCGGCCTAAACAGATATGTGACCCTTTTTGTGTCAAGGATAGGCCTACCGATTTGAAGGATGTATCCGTCATTTGAAGCATTTTTTGCCCCCAAAACCCAATATATAAAAGTTTTTTGAATAAACTGAAATGGGGATACATAATAGGGAAAAGGGATAAACAATTAGTCCCATGCAGGGGTACCATCCTAAGTTATGCTTTTATGAATGTCCTTCTTTCTCGATTTCTTCTCATCTCTGGGTGCGTACGTCTTTGGATGTACTAGTAGCTTGTGAAGTTTTTTTTTTAACCTAAATTAACTATAATCGAATCATTACCCTATGAGACAATGATTTTTAACAACGTATATATCCTTCAAATTTAAACACATAAATATGAACGTCCGTTTACGCCGTGGGCCGTTTTGGACTCAAGGTGGTCTCTCTAATGAGCCCAACACACCTTGGGTGTTGGGTCATCTTAGGCTAATGCTTAGATTTGGATTTGTTTCTCTCTACTATAGGTTGACAAGATTGGTTTAGAAATAATGGTTACCCGAGTCGGACAAATAACGGGTGAAGATAAATAAACGACGTTGGGTGACCGTAAGCCAACTATTTGTTTATCACTTCCAAAAAATTGAGTTGTGTTTTTCTGAAGGATAGTCGAGAAAGACACGTAACCACCTTTTTCCCTAATTCAAACTATTTGTCGTTAGGCGGAATCAGATGCTATGAAATACAACAGTTCATAATTTACATGAATTGAAACAAATAAGCAATTCAAACAAATAGCCAAATAAGTAAATTTTAAGGTTAGAACCCATTCAAATCCGCATTGGAGTATCCATTCTGTTTGTTACGACCCAAACCCCTAGGCATAATTGACATCCTCATCCTCTATAGGGACAAAGACAAGTCTCTTAGCATTCATCATAGCAAATCATAAGTCAAAATCGCGGAGAAATTAAAACTTTTGCTTATATAGCATGGAGGTTTACATAGATCTCTACATATGAAGCATACATAGGCTTCTCGCAATTGACCATAATGACGCATAGAAATTTAGTCTAATACTTTGCCTCATATCAACCATCTAAACAAATTCAAATAATTCTAACAAAGCCCTTATACAAATCCATAATTGCCACATAGGGCTTACATCAATATCTTCAACAATAGGAAAGAAATGAATGTCTACTAGACAATACAAATACTACTAAGATAGAGTGTGTCGTAGCATCCCCGAACTAGAGGGCATACCAAAACTTGGAGAGTCTATTCCAATCCTTCTGCTTTAGACTCAATGATACTTCAACGGACCAAACCTACAATGTTTAGGGAAAAAGGGAAGAAATATGGATTAGTACAAACCACATGTACTAAGTATAGTCACTATGCATAAAAATCGTCAATGCATGAGAAAGGCACCATTTAGTCAAAACTATGAACAATGACCAACAGTTCAATATACACATACCAGGAACAACATAATCATACCAACATATAAGTAACTCAATCAACACTTGTGAAATACAAATAATAAAGCCTCATAACCCTATTCGAAGCTACGTATCACATTAAGCAACCCATTTCATACTTACAATATATTTTCATATATAACATGCTTCATATATCAAATCTAGTCATAGCTTATCAACATAAGCACAATCATAATAGAACACTACTATAACCATCCTATAGGATCCCACATATGCAATGTGTAAGAGAAGTCTCATACCCTCCCTCACACTATGAAGTAACCTTTAAGACAACCCTAATAGAAGTTCACATACATAACTTGTTCATAAGTAGTAGATTTCACCTTGCATAATTGAGATCAAAGAAGAATCAAGATCATACCTCATTGCCTTCATGGGACTTCATACTTCAATACCCAAGAACTCACAACCAACATATGAAATAGGGCAATTCATGAAGTATTAACATAACTAAAATTAAAGTAAACAAGTGACATGTTCATCACCCTCAACAATTCACCTCAATTAATTCAAGAAATTAGGGATTTAGAGAAAGACATGGGTCAAGGGAAAAATCATAGTAATTCATAAATTATCCATTACTTCATACTTAAACAATAGTAATTCATCATAATTCATCACAATTAACCCACAATTTTTTGTTTTAGAAATAAGATCCATGTGAGGAGAAAAACCCTTGTTTTGGGGGATTTAGAAATCATCTTTTGAAGAACCTCTTGGGGAAAGGATTTCCAAGAGTGAATGAAACCATACCGTATAGATGATTAAGCCAAGATATTTGGTTGAAAAACTTGAAGGCTTGATCTTTTTCTTAGAGTTTTAATAGCCTTCAATGGAGTTTTGGAGGATGAGAGAATTTGGGAGAGAGAGAGAGATTTTTTATTTCAACTTGTGGGACTTGATTTGAGTGATAAAATTGACCTAAAGCTGACCCTAATACATTATATTGTCAGCCATTAAATTACCCAAAAGACCCCTCACTTAAATGGGTTTATTTGTGAAGTCAAAACACCCAAAATATGACATTTTATGAATTTGGAAAGTGGTCCGCGTCGCGAGGCCAACACACACTTTATTTCCCAAAAATAATTTGAGGCAGGGAGGTCTGTATTGCTTCGCATCGCACAGTAGCCCGCCGATTCTTGACTTTCACAGACTATTTTGGCAGCCTGCCCACCCATGTTGGGATCCTTCCTAAGGACCCTTTCGGTGGTCGTTGGGGTGTCGTTATGGGACGTTTAGACTCTCTATACTAACATTATACCTATCCAAAGTCTTTTTACACGTTCTAGACCTCATTTGACCCTCATAAACCTTCCCCAAATGTAGGGACATCAACTAGTTAATTTTTGCTAGTTTCTGAACGTTAAGGCCTTTCTTTAATGTTATGGCTCCGAAACTTCTCAAACAAGTTATTAAAAATTATTTTGACCTAAAATCATTATTACTTGATATATTAAGATCTAGTATAGGTCATGGAAATTTCCAGGTGTGTCAATATTCCCCCCATAGGAACATTCGTCCCGGAATGACACTTTAAACCTTTCTATAGGAAGAAAGACTCAAGACTAGCAACCAACCAACCAACAATATCATAATGAGTCACAACTCATAATAGGGAATGTCAACTCCTTTCAACATATAAACATAGCATTAACAAATAGGAACTTAATCCACACATACCATTAATAAAACTCAACTTTTCATATCACATAAGGAGGTACTACCTTCTTCGTTTCAATATGAGTTCAATATGAACATTTAGAGTTGACATGTTGATTTCTTATCAAAAAATATATCAATTATGCTCATTATAATCTTCAATGAATATTTATAGCACACAACACACTCAAGTGAAAGCCACATAATGAATATGTTTCATGGAAAGACAAGAACTCAACTTAGGCATGAATTTCTACTACAATATGCACATATTTAGAAATACATGATAAGTATAACATTATTTACAATAATCATATAAGGAATTACTAACCTTAATCTTTGCTAGGAGTAAGGTGAAAGACATGAGGATAGAGGGTCTTCATGTTGGCCTCGTCCTCCCATGTTGCACCATCAACAAGGTGGTTCCTCCATAGAACCTTTACAAAGGCAACCTCCTTATTCCTCAATTTCTTAACTTGGTGATCAAAGATCTCAACCAGTACCTCCTCATATTAAAGGTCCTCCTTTACCCCCCAAACATTCTAGAAGAAGAATGGACACTGGAACGCCTATAAACTTCTTATGCATAGATACATGGAGTATTGGATGAATCATGGCCAAGTCATTTGGCAATTTCAACTCATAGTCAACACTCCCAACCCTTTTCAAAATGTCATACGGACCCACATACCGGGACTAAGTTTTCCATTCTTTCCAAACCTCATCACCCCTTTCATGGGTGAAATTTTCAAATAGAACAAATCTCCTACTTCGAACTCAAGGTCCATTTTTCTATTGTCGGCATATGATTTTTGTCTACTTTGAGCCGCTTTTAATTTATCTCTTATAACCTGAACCTTCTCGAGAGCTTCATAAACCAAATAGGGACCAAGTAGAGAAAACTCCCCTACCTTATACCACCCAACCGAGGATCTACACCTCCTCCTACTAAAGTGCCTCAAAGGGTGCCATGGAGATAGAAGAGTGGTAGTTATTGTTGTAGGAGAATTCTATCAAAGGTAGGTGGTCATCCCAATTACCTTTGAAGTCAATGACGCAAGATCTCAACATATCTTCAAGGGTTTGAATTGTTCATTTCGCTTGACTATCCGTCTTGGGATGAAAAGCGGTACTAAGTTTCACCTTCGTACCAATCCCACCTTGAAAAGCTTTCCAAAATGGGAGGTAAAATGAGTACCTCTACCCGATATGATGGACAAAGGGGATCCATGCTATCTCGGTATTTCTTTGAGGTACAATTTGGCATAATATTCTGCCGAATATGTGACTTTGACGGGAAGAAAATGTGCAGACTTGGTCAACCTATCCACAATAACCCATATCGAGTCATGTTTCCTTCGGATACGAGGAAGCCCAACTATGAAATCCATGTTAACATCCTCCCACTTGCATGTGGGAATGTCTATGTTTTGAGTCAAGCCACCCGGACTTTGGTGCTTCGCTTTTACTTGTTGGCAATTCGAACACTTAGCGGAAAATCCACTATGTCCCTTTTCATAGCATTCCACCAATAAGTTTCTCGTCAGTTGCAATACATCTTTCTGACACCCGGGTGAATGGAATATCGGGATCCATGAGCCTCTTCCATGATCAACTCCCTCAACCCATCCACATCCGGCACACACAATCTTCCTTGGTTCCTAAGCACCCCATCTTCCCCTTGAGAGAAGGAATCATTAGCTTTACTAAGGAGTGTTTCCTTAAACTCCATCAATAGAGGATCAAGGTGTTGTTTTGATTTCACTCCAACCACTAGAGACGACTCGGAGTTATGGCGAACCATGACACCACCTTTTAGGGAATCTTCTAGTTGGACACCCAATTGGGCAAACCTATGAACCTCTTTCACTAGATCTTTCTTATTATCTTCAACATGCATCAACTACCCATGGGTACTCGACTCAAAGCATCCACACCACATTAGCTTTCCCGAGATGGTAAAGGACACACATATCATATTCTTTTAAAAGCTCTAACCATCTTCTTTGGCGTAAATTCAAGTCTTTTTGGGTGAATACATAATCTAGACTCTTATGATCTGTGAACATGTAAACATGCACCCCATATAGATAGTGTCTCCATATCTTTAAAGCAAACACCACGGTCGCAAGTTCAAGGTCGTGTGTTGGATAATTCTTCTCATGTGGATTGACTTATTTAGAGGCATACGCTATGACTTTTCCCCGTTGCATAAGCACAAATCCTAGATAATAATAATAATGATAATAATCGATGATATTATTTTATATTATTATTATCATCATTATTATTAGTTTTTATAATATTATTATACCTTATATTATTATTATAAATATTATTATTATTAATTATTATTTATTATATTATTATAATATAATAATAATAATGATAATATAATAATAATAATAATAATTAATGATAATATGATAACGATAATAAAAAAGAATAATGAAATAATAATAATAATACTTTATAATAAAAATAATAATAATACCATAATCATATTTATGATAATAATATAATAATAATAATTTAATATAATATATAATATAATGATAATACCAATAATAATATAATATAATAATAATAATATAATAAAAATAATAATAATGATAATAATAATGATAATAATAATTATATAATATAATGATAATAATGATCTCATCATAATATAGTGTAATAAAAATACATAATAAATATAATAATAATAATAACTAATAACATAATAAGAATAATACTAATAATAATAATAATATAATTAAAATAGTAATAATAATAATAATAACAACAAAACAACAACAACAACAACAACAATAATAATAATAATACGGAAAAGGGCCTAAAATACCCTTAAAGTATTGAAAATGGTACAAAATTACCCTTCATCCACCTATTGGCTCCAAAATGCCCTTTTCATCCACCTATTGGCTTCAAAATACCCTTGTCATCCACCTTTGAGTTCAAAATTAACCACTTATTTAATGATTTTATATTTAAACTATTTAAATATTTTTTAAAATACATGATGCTCAACTATTGGTTATAATTTAATTTATTTGTATCATTTATAAACCAACTCACTACCCACTAACCACTAACTAAACCCCACCCAATTAATAATCCAACTATTATATCAAAATCGTCATAAACACTATTAAAACACGATGAAATTATAGGTTCCTGAAAGTGACATCTAAAATTATTCGAGTCCGAATTAAGGCCCCAATTAAATTTATGTTGAGCCGCTTAATTAGGAGGACACTTTCAATAGGATTCTCTTTCAAGATTGAATTAGAAATTTATGATTAAATGTAAAGAATTAATATATCCCGAATTAATTCATGCACTTTTTTTAAAATATACTTTTACAAATACTTATGATTTGTTTTAAAACCTTTAATATATTATTTTGAAAAAAAAAGTTATCTATGAAGTAACATCACATAAATGGGACGTAAGAATAATTAAGATGAACATAGTCAGACTTTTAAATTTGTCGGTAATTTTTATTTAGGCACTTGAATGTATGATAATTTACTTCTATAGATATTTTCGTCTCAAATTTTTAAAAACTCTCAATTGGCAGTAGCTTTTCTGTTGTTGCATTAATAATGTGACGGGTTTATTAATTTAGTGGGTTTAATTAGTAATGGGTGGGTAGTAGATTGATTTATAAATTATACTAATAAGTTAAATTTTAACAATAGTTGAGCGCCACGTATTTAAAAAATATTTAAATAGTTTAAATATATAACCGTTAAATAAGTGGTCAATTTTGAACCAAAAGGTGGATGACAAGGGTATTTTGGAGTCAATAGGTGGGTGAGAAGGGTATTTTGGAGCCAATAGGTGGATGGAGGGTAATTTTGTACCATTTCCAATACTTGGAGGGTATTTTAGGCCCTTTCCGATAATAATAGTAATAAAACTAATAATACTAATAATAATCATAATATAATAATAATAATACTCAAATATAATAATAAAAATAATAATAATAACAATATAATATAATATAATAATAATAATAATAATAATAAGAATATATAGTAGTAGTAGTACTCGTAGTAGTCGTCGTCGTACTCCTCGTCCTCGTACCTGCCCTACCCCGTCCTCCTCACTCCTCCTTCCTCCTCACTCTCACCCCTACTCCTCCTCCCCTCCTCCTCGTCTCGTAGTCACTCCTCCTCTCCCCTCCTTCTTCTCCTCCCCTGCTCCTCCTCCTACTCCTCCTCCTCCTCCCCTCCTTCCCGTCTCCACCTCTCTCCTCCCCCTCCTCCTCCTCCTCCTGCTCCTCCTCCTGCTCCTCCTCCTTCTCCTCCACTCCTGCTGCTGCTCGCTCCTCCTCCTACCTCCTCATCCTCCTCCTCCTCCTCCTCCTTCTCCTGCTCCTCTCCTGCTCCTCTCCTCCTCCTCCTCCTCCTCCTCCCTGCTCCTCCTCCTCCGCCTGCTCCTCCTCCTGCCCCCATCCTCCTCCTCCTCCTCCTCCGCTCCTCCTCCTCCTCTTCCTCCTCCTCCTCATCCTCAGCCTCCCCCTTCCCCCCCTCCTCCTCCTACTATCCTCCCCTATGATTCTACTATCTCCTCCCCTCATGTTCCCTTCACCTCTCATCTCCTCCTCCTCCTGCACTCCTCCTGCTCCGCCTCCTCCTCCTCACTCTCCTCCTACTCCTCGTGCTGCCTCCTCCTTCCTCATCTCCTCCTGCTCTGCTCCTCCTCCTCGTCCCCTCCTCCTCCTCCTCCTCCTCCTCCTCCTCTCTTCCTCCTCCTCCTTCTCGTGCTCCTCCTCCTCCCCCTCCCGCTCCTCCTCCTCCCCTCCTGCTCCTCCTCCCCCTCCCCCCCTCCTCCTCCTCCTCTCCTCCTCCTCCTCCTCCTCCCCTCCTCCTCCTCCTCCTCCCCTCCTCCTCCTCGTCGTCGTCGTCGTCGTCGTCCTCCTCCCCGTCCTCGTCCTTGCCCTCCTCCCCGTCCCCTACTCCTCCTCCTCCTGGTCATCCTCCTCCTCCCCTCCTCCTCCTCCTCCTCCTACTCCTCGTCCTAGTCCGTCGCTCCTCCTCCCCCTCCTTCTCCTCCCCACCTGCTCCTCCTATCCTCCTCCTCCTCCTCTTCTTCCTCCTCCCCCCCTCCTTTCCCGTCCTCCCCCTCCTCCCCCCCCCCTCCCCTCCTCCTGCTCCTCCTCCTGCTCCTCACTCCCTTCTCCTCCTCCTGCCTGCCTTCTCCTCCTCCTCCTACCTCCTTCTCCTTCTCCTGCTCCCCTCCTCCTCCTCCTCCTCCTCCCTCCTCCTCCCTCCTGCTCCTCCTCCCTCCTCCTCCTCCTGCTCCTCCTCTCCTGGTCCCTCCGTCCTCCTCCTCCTGCTGCTCCTCCTCCCCTCCTCCTCCCCCTCCCCCCTTCCTCCTCCATCCTCCTCCTCCTCCTCCCCCTCCTGCTCCTCCTCCTCCCTCCTCCCCCTCCTCTTCCCTCTCCTCCTCCTCCTCGCTGCTCCTCCTCCTCCCTCCTCCTCCTCCTCCTCCTCCGCCTACCTCCTCCTCCTCCGTGCTCCTCTCTGCTCCTCCCCCCTCCTCCTGCTCACTCCTCCTCTTCCCCTCCCCCCCCCTCCTCCCCCTCCCGCTCCTCCTCCTCCTCTCCTCTCCTCCTCACCCTCCTTCTCCTCCTGCTCCTCTCCTCCTCCTTCTCCGCCTCCTCCGCCTCCTCTTCCTCCTCCTCCTCCGCCTGCTCCTCCTCCTGCTCCTTCTCCTCCTGCTCCCGCTCCTCCTCCTCCTCTGCTCCCCTCCCCCTCCTCCTCCTCTCCCTTCTCCTCCTCCTCCTCCTCCTCTCCTGCTACTCCTCCTCCTGCTCCTCCTCCTGCTCCTCCTCCTCCTCTCCTCCTCCTCCTCCTCGTGCCCCTCTCCTCCTCCTCCTCCTGCTCCTCCTCCTGCTCCTTCTCCTCCTCCTCCTGCTCCTCTCCTCCTCCTCCTCTCCTCCTCCTCCTCCTCTCCTCCTCCTCCTCCTCCCCCTCCTGCTGCTGCTGTCCTCTTCTCCTCCCTCCTCCTGCTCCTCCTCCTCCTCCTCCTTCTCCTCCTTCCTCTGCTCCTCCTCCTGCTCCTTCTCCTCCTCCTGCTCCTCTCCTCCTCCTCCTCCTCCCCCTCCTCCTCCTCCTCTCCTCCTCCTCCTCCTCCTCTTCCTCCTCCTTTCCTCCTCCCTTCTCCTGCTCCTCTCCTGCTCCTTCTCCTCCTCCTGCTCCTCCCTCCTCCTCCTCCTCCCCCTCCTCCTCCTCTCTTCTCCTCCCTCCTCCTCCCTCCTCTTCCTCCTCCTCTTCCTCTCTCCTCCTTCTCCTGCTGCTCTCTCTTCCTCCTCCTCCTCTTCTTCTTCTTCTTCCTTCTTCTTCTGCTCCTCCTCCTTCTCCTCCTCCTCCTGCTCCTGCTCCTCCTCCTCCTTCCTCTCCTCCTCCCCTCCTCCTCCTCGTCCTCCTCCTCCCGCCCCTCCTCCTCCTCCTCCTCCTCCCTCCTCCTCCTCCTCCTCTCTTCCTCCTCCTGCTGCTCCTCCTCCTCCTCCTTCTTCTCCTGCTGCTCCCCCTCCTCCTCCTCCTCCTCCTCCTCCCCCTCCTGCTCTCCTCCTCCTGCTCCTCCTCCTCCTCCTGCTCTCCTCCTCCTCCTCCTCCCCCGCCTCCTCCTCCTCCTCCTCCTCCTCCTCCTCCTCCTCCTGCTCCTGCTCCTCCTCCTGCTCTCCTCCTCCTCCTGCTCCTCCTCCTGTATCCTCCTCGCTCCTCCTCATCCTCCTCCTACTGCTCTCCTCGCCCCATCCTCCTGCTTCCTCCTCCTCCTCCTGCTCCTCCTCCTCCTGCTCCTCCTCCTGCTCCTCCTCCTGCTCCTCCTCCTCCTCCTGCTCCTCCTCCTCCTGCCTCCTCTGCTACGCCTCCTCCTCCTCCTGCCCTCCTGCTCCTCCTCCTCCTCCTCCTCCTTCTGCTCCTCCTGCTCCTCCTCCTCCTCCTCCTCCCCCTCCTGCTCCTCCTCCTCCTCCCCCTCCTTCTCCTCCCCCTCCTCCTCTTCCTCCCCCTTCTTCTGTCCTCCCTCCTCCTTCTCCTCCTCCTCCTTTTGCTGCTCCTCCCTCCTCCTACTCTCTTCCTCCTCCTCCTCCCCCTCCTCCTCCTCCTGGCTCCTCCTCCTCCTCCTCCTCCTCCTCCTCTCTCCTCCTCCTGCTCCTCCTCCTCTTTCTCCTCCTCCTCCTCCCCGCTTTCTCCCCTTGGTGTCCCGGTCCTGGGTCTTCCTGCGGTGCCCTGGAAGGTACACTACTACACATGGAGCAACAAGCAGAGTGGTAATGCAGGATCTCAAGCAGGATTGATAGAGCTTTTGGGAATGAGGATTGGATGGATAAATGGGGGCATGTCATACTAGAATATGGCAATCCAGGGTCTCAGACCATAGTCCAATGCATTTGATACTTCATCAAAATTATCAGCAAGTAAAAGTAAACTTTAAGTTTTTTAATATATGGACTGAGCATGAATCCTTCTTGGATATTGTGGAGAAAGTGTGGAAACAGGAGAAAGGAAAGGACTCAATGAGGATGGTTTGGAACAAACTGAAGGCACTTCAACATATCCTAAAGCAGTTGAATAATAGAGAATTCAAATACATTGGCAAACAGATTGAAGAAGCCAGAACTGAGCTGGAAGAAGTGCAGAATCAACTCAGTAATCAAGCAACAGATGTTTTGATAGTTAAAGAAAAGGAACTCCTTACAAAGCTTGAAAAATGGTCTATGTTAGAAGAAAATGCACTCAGGCAAAAAGCAAGAGCATGTGGATTAAGTTGGAGATGCAACAATAAATATTTTAGCTCATTAAAGGAGAGAAATAATAAGAAGCTCATCAGAAATTTGATGTCCTTAGATGGAAGGATGCTTTTTGAACCCCAAGAGATTCAGAATGAATTTGTCTCATTTTATAAGAGCTTAATGGGCACAGCAGCAGCTAGATTACCAGCTATAAACACACAGGTGATGAAAAGAGGACCAGTTCTATCAAGACAGCACAGAATTCAGCTATGTGCAACAATAACTGATCAAGAGATAGTAGAAGCTTTGAAGTCCATAGGGAATGATAAGGCTCCAGGTATTGATGGATATAATGCCTTTTTCTTTAAACATACATGGAAGATCATTGAGCATGATGTTATAGATGCTGTTAAAAGTTTCTTCAACACAGGAAACCTTTTTAAACCATTTAATTGCACACTTGTATCACTGATTCCTAAGGTTCACAGTCCAAAGAATGTGAAAGAGTTCAGACCTATTGCTTGCTGCACTGTATTGTATAAGATCATCTCAAAGGTGATTACTCAAAGATTGCATAAAGTCATCCATACTATTATCAGTGATAGCCAAGCAGGCTTCATCCCAGGGAGAAAAATTGGAGATAACATTATCTTAGCTCATGAATTGGTTAAGGCTTACACAAGGAAGAATGTTTCTCCTAGGAGTATGCTAAAAATTGATTTACAAAAAGCTTATGATTCTGTAGAATGGCCATTCCTAGAACAAGTAATGGAGGGATTGGGTTTTCCTGACTTATTCACTCAATGGGTAATGAAGTGTGTTAAAACAGTGAACTACACTATTGTTGTTAATGGTCAGAATACTCAAAGATTTGATGCAGCTAAAGGACTTAGACAAGGGGATCCAATGTCACCTTTTCTATTTACTATAGCAATGGAGTATCTCAGTAGGTTGCTTAAAGGCCTCAAAGAAGACAAGAGCTTCAAATATCATCCCAAATGTGCAAAGTTGGATGTGACTCACTTGTGCTTTGCAGATGATCTGCTGCTGTTTTCAAGAGGGGATCTAAATTCTATTAAGGCTCTTCAGAAATGTTTCACTGAGTTTTCTCAAGCTTCAGGGTTGCAAGCTAATCTTAACAAGAGCTCAATTTACTGTGGTGGAGTACAGATGGATGTGAGACAACAAATTGTCCAACAACTTGGATACACAATAGAAGAGCTTCCTTTCAAATACTTGGGGGTGCCACTGTCATCAAAGAAGTTGAATACAATCCAATGGTATCCACTTATAGAGAAAGTCATGGCAAGAATCAACTCTTGGACAGCAAAAAAGTTGTCTTATGCAGGAAGAGCTCAACTAGTCAAGACTGTTTTGTTTGGAGTACAAGCATACTGGGCACAGCTGTTTATTATACCTGCAAAGATTATCAAGTTGATAGAAGGATTGTGCAGAAGTTACTTATGGTCAGGTGTGGGACATGTAACAAAGAAAGCTCTAATAGCATGGGACAAAGTGTGTAGTCCTAAGTATGAAGGAGGTTTAGGACTGATCAATCTGAAAATTTGGAACAGGTCAGCAATAGCTAAACTATGCTGGGATCTAGCAAACAAGAAGATAAGTTTGTGGATAAGTGGATTCATGCATACTACATAAAGGACAGAGGGAATGGAAGAAGAGTAACAATGCAAGCTGGATGGTTCAGAAAATAATGAGTGCAAAGGTAACGTTGATCAACTTCAGCAAGAACAAAGCAAAGGAAAGGTATCTTACGACAAGTTTACCAACACTTGATAGGAAGACAAGAAGCCAGCATGGACATGCCTCATGTATAGTAATGCAGCAAGACCAAAGGCCTATATCATAATATGGCTGATGATGACCAAAAGCTATCAACTGTGATAGATTAGTTAGATGGGGACTTGAAGTAGACCAAAACATGTGTGTTATGTAAGAATGCAGATGAAACTACAGAGCACCTGTTTCTACAATGTCAGTTTGCAAGGAAGCTATGGGAGAGTTTAATGAGAATGTTAAAGCATCAAGGTACTGTACCAATGGCCTGGGAGCAGTTTCAACAATGGTGTGTCCAAAATGGGAAGGGGAAGAGATCTACAGCTCAAATGTTCAAAACAGTGATTACAGAAGGCATATATGGCTTATGGATAGAGAGGAACAATAGAATTTTTGAGAGAAAAAGTAGTAAGGAGGAGAGTATAGTAAAAGAGATTGCTTGTGTTACTATAGCTAGAATTTCTACTATTGTTTCAAAGATGTATTTCAACTGAAAATTTTAGCTAATAGTATAGGGATAGTGTAGTATGTTTTCATGATGTTTGATGCTACTGTGTTAGTAGCATGATTTGTAATGCTGATTCTGGTAATTAATAAAAATTTAGTTACCAAAAAAAAAAAATATTAATAATAATGATATGCTAATAATAATAATAATGATAATAATATAATGATAATAATAATGATAATAATAATAATAATCCTGATAATAATAATAATAATGATAATAATATGATCCTAATATAATAATAATCATAATAATCCCTGCTAATCATCATCATCTCCTCCTCCCTGATGACTGCTGCTCCTCATCATCCTCCTCATCCTCATAATTTCTCCTCCTCATCCTCCTATTCCTCCTCACTTATCCTGATCCTCATCCTCCTCCTGCTCCTCCTCCTCATGCTGCTGCTCCTCATCCTCCTACTCGTCTTCCTCCTCCTCCTCTCCCCCTCCTCCTCTCTGCTCCCTCCTCCTCCTCCTCCTCCTCCTCCTCTCCTCCTCCTGCTCCTCCTCCTCCTCTCCTCCTCCTCTTCCTCCTCCTCCTCTTCCTCCTCCTCCTGCTCCTGCTGCTCCTCCTCCTCCTCCTCCTCTCCTCCTCCTCCTCCTCCTCCTTCTCCTCCTGCTCCTCCTCCTCCCCCGCCTCCTGCTCCTCCTCCTCCTCCCCCTCCTGCTCCTCCTCCTCCTCCTCCTCTTCCTCCTCCTCCTCTTCCTCCGCCTCCTCCTCCTCCTTCCTCTTCTTCTCCTCCTCCTCTCCTCCTGCTCCTCCTCCTCCTCCTCCTGCTCCTCCTCCTCTCCTCCTCCTCCTCGTCCTCGTCCTCCTCCTCCTCCTCCTCCCCCTCCTCTCATCCTCCCCCTCCTCCTCCCATCCTCGTCCTTCTCCTACTCATACCCCACAACCCCCCCCACCCCTCATCCTCATCCTAGTCGTGGTCTAATCAATCGTCCTAGTCCTTGTCCTCATCCCCGCCGATCCTCTACTCTCCTACTCCTCCTCTCTCCTCCCCCTCCTCCTCCTCGTCCTCGTCCTACTCCTCCTCTCCTTCTCCTTCTCTCCCTCCCCCTGCTCCTCCTCCTCCCCTATCCTGCTCCTCCTCCTCCTCCTCTCCTTCTCCTGCTCCCCCTCCTTCTCCTCCTCTCCTGCTCCTCCTCTTCACTCGTCTTCTCCTCCTCCTCCTCCCCCTCCTCTTCCTCCTGCTCTCCTCCTCCTCCTCCTCCTCCTCCTCCTCTTTCTCCTCCTCCTCTTCCCTCCTCCTCCTCCTCCTCGTCCTCGTCCTTGTCCTCCTCCCCGTCCTCCTCCTCCTCCTCCTCCTCCTCCTCCTCCTCCTCCTCCTCCTCCTCCTCCTCCTCCTCGTCTCGTCGTCCTCCTCCTCCCCCCCCTCCTTCTCCTCCTCCCCCTGCTCCTCCTCCTCCTCCTCCTCTTCCTCCTCCTTCCCCCCCTCCTCCTCCTTCCCGTCCTCCCCCTCCTCCTCCGCCTCCTCCTCCTCCTGCTCTCACCTCCTGCTCCTCCTCCTTTTCCTCCTCCTCCTGCTGCTCTGCTGCGCTTGCTCCGTCTGCCCCGTCCCTAGAAAGCTGCTTAGATCCCTTCAGCCTGCGGTGGAAGGACTTGAAACTCAGATCTAAAAGGGTTTGAAAATGAAAGTAACGTAGGGGATAATGGAACAGTAACAAGGAATCTAGTAGAGAAGATTAGTGGAGAAGAAGAAAACATGAATGAGAATGAACAAGAGAAGAAAATCAATGAACCATGGGTCAACATGTTTAAGAACAATCGTGTAGCCAGCAATGGAATGCAACTAACCTGTTTCCCTCCACAAGTTGTTAATGGACAAACAATGGTACAACTGGAGAAAACAGAGGTACAATAGGAAGAACAGAAGTGGAAGTGTGCTCTCATTGCATATGTGGTGGGTGAATGCCCTGGGTATAACACTATGAAGAGATACATCATGATGAATTGGTCGAGTGTGAGCAATCCAGAAGTTTATCTTCATGAAAATGGATGCTACTTAATCAAATTTCAGAAGATTAGTGATATGAATGAGATATTGTTTTCAGGGCCATATACTGTAAACAATCGTCCAATTATATTGAAACAGTGGAGTCCTGATTTTGATTTAGGAAATGAATTCCTAACAGAGATTCCACTATGGGTGAACTTCCCGAAATTGCCTCTAAACTGCTGGGGTGTGGGCTCGTTGAGTAGGATAGCAAGTGCTATAGGGGTTCCTCTATTTGCTGATGAATGCACCACTAAGCAAACTAGAATATCATATGCTAGAATGCTTGTTCAGGTGAATGTCACAAAAGCTATACCTCAGAAGATAACAGCAATGGATCCAAATGGGAAGTCCTTTATGCAAGATGTGGAGCTAGAGTGGAGGCCTCAATACTGTGATAAGTGTCAGAAGATAGGGCATATGTGTAGGATGGAACAAGCAGCTAAAGAGGAGATACCAAAGAGAAGAAGACCAGGGAAAAAAGTAACTCAAGCCTGGCAGTATAAAGGCCCAATTCCACAATCAAAAGAGCAAGAAAAGGTGGAAGTACAAAGGCAAGAGAACAACATTAGACCACAGATTGAACAACAAGAGAAGGAACGGGAGTTAGTACAGAAAGAAGATCAACAAACACCAAAGAATGGCAGTCAGATTTGTGTTGAAGGACAGCTGGACCTGAGTTTGGCAAATTTTCCAATGCTGAAGGCTATACCAACAAGGAATGGATTTGAGAGTCTTATGCATAATAAAATGACTTCACTTACTGTTGATAGAGGTGGAGTCCCAAAAACTTGTTGATGAAGTGGTTGTTTTGGAATGTGAGGGGTATGAATAAGAGGTATAAGCAGAAGGAGATCAAACTGCTTTTACAGAATAAAGTGAGTTTAGCTGGCTTAGTAGAAACAAGAGTTAAAAGCAATAATGTGAGATCAGTTATACAAGGAATAACACCTGGATGGAAGGCACTACACAACTATG